>JAGIQG010000008.1:48704088-49049753 GCA_024679065.1 Sphyrna mokarran
TAACAACAGTCATGCATTAACTTGATGCTCTGAGACCTATCCACTGAATCATTTGGAGATGAGGTACCTCTATCTGCTGTTCTTGCTATGCTAATGGCCTTCTTCTCATTTATGCTGGCAATCCTTCCTCACCAAATGTTTCCTCATGTGACTCCATTACTGCACGACCATGGCCTGGCCGATAAAATAGAATGATGTTCTTTCTCTACAGCTGGATGAGTGAACTTTTCAACCCTACCATTTGTCCAATACTTCATCAGCTGCTTAATTGAGATGTGTTCCAATTTTACTCATTTTCTCCACAAAATTCTGCTTACAATTGTGATGATTACAGCTGCCAGCCCAGTCTAAATGAACAAAATTCAGCATCCAAGGTTGGCTTAAATTTGAAATTTGTGGAAGTATCTTTGGAATTTTTTTTTCATTTTTGCAGATGGTTTATAATTGGATCTTTTATTTGTGCTGCCACAAATAAGGTTGGATTCCAGAGAAAGTAAATCCCACAGATTAGTTGGGGGCTATAAGCACAAATGATAAATTAGCACATGCTCTTTTCCTGGATACAGCTTATAAATTTGAAAAATTAAAGATTAAGTCCCAATTGGTATGGGAAAGGAAATAAATATGTATAGACTTCAACCAGATACTCTGTAAAAATGATCATTTTCATTTTAATAATGGACGAAAGCTTTATCCTAACTATCCATAATTCATATCATAGGAATTCCTAACCTTCAGACAAACCATTGGATAAAATTATTTTTTTTAAATGCTAATATTCATCCTGAAATAGCACAAAACATCTTTACATTTCTGAAGAAGTCGTCTGGTCCCAGAGAGGCTGTATATCCAAGAACAAAAGAAATCCTGACTCCTTTTAAACACCTCCTGGGAACCTGGGAAAATATATCCTTTGTCCAACATTCAGGGGAAGTGTGGGTGGTAATTCACATGACCTCTCCGGGCTGCTAGGTCTTGTACTATTGCCGTGTGCACTTGAACCCAGACAGTCACTGTTTGACCTCCAAAGAGAAACAGTAACTCCAGGCAACAGCCTGTGCTGTCTACCAGCTTACCATTGAACAGCTGGCAGTGGACAGAGCTCTGTTCATTCACAATTGCCTAGTCTGCATACGACTGTAAAGTGGCACTGATGCCTTTCAGCCTAATTCAATCTAATGTACTTTCTTCTCTCATGGAAGGTTTCTGGAAAAGTGGATTACCTGCAACATACAACTCTCCTCTGAAGGAACATTTCATTAGACATTTTATTCTGGACTTTGGACACACATGAAACCCCAACTTGTATTTTTAACACGGTCTTGCCCTGAACACAACTCCTTTCCCTTATCAACCTTTTACTGTGAGTGCAAAAGGGGCAAACACTGTGAAACCTCTTTCCAAGTTCTGCGTGTGTGTGAAATAAACATTCCTTTTATTTTATCTTACTTTGTGTTTGCTATGCGAGTTATTCATGGAAGTTTGGATCCCTCCAAATTTAAGAGTTGGGGGAAATATGCCATTGCTTATAAAAGGGGGGGGGGGGGGTGATGAGTGATGGGGGATGGAATCAAAAAAACCTTTCTGCTTAAAGATGGGTAGTGAGAGGAGAAATCATGCTGTCTAAATTAAACCCCCCTCCTGTCCATAGCAATTAGCAACGGATGAGTGGTTTCAGAAATCAGTCCTATCCTTCAGTTATCGATTGGTGGAATGGTAAATGTGAACTTGTGCTGTTGTTCAAGCAAAATTCATTTTAATAAACCTGTTTATCAAAAGTACATTATAGTGAAATTTGAAGTATGGTTGTTATTCCCAGTAAACTGCCTTAAAGGTTAGCAATTCCAATTCAAATTGCTTGGATTTCCCAGATCACACTCTGAAAAACTGTCTTTTGCAAAAATTCCTATAATCTCTAATTATCTGGTGGTAGTGGATCAAAAGAGAGAAAGCTTCTGACTTTGCTCATTGATCTACAAATTTCTGGATAATCTTCAGATTATTCTATTTGCCAGCCCAGCCTACATAACCAAACTGCAGCATCCAAAATGGTTTAAACTTGAAACTTGTGGATGTATCGCAGGAAATAACATTCATTGTTTTCATTCTTCTCCCAGATGTGTTCCAGGCCTCAAGCTCTGGGATTTGGCTGTCCCATGGATATTGAAAAAGTGTGTAGAATCACTCTTAAATGTTGGAAGCAGAAGTAATTCATTTGTCATGCCAGATGAAAACTATAAGGGATGTAACAATCTGCTGTGCAGAAGGATAAGTTGAGGGGAAAATGTTTGGAATGAATCAGTTCATTGAAGCAACTTTCTCCTCCATGCCAAAAATAGCCTGCAGCCAAGAGTTTCACGTTTAAAGGTGTAACTGGGTTTTGACTGTAGGTTGCATGAAGGAGCCAAATGCAATGTTCCTGTCATGTACTGGAATTCCATACTGCTTATCTCTGAATGTTTTTTTTTTGCCCAATTTTCTCCTCTCAAAAGCATTAACTCCCTGAATTTGGTTGTGATCTGACACACCAAGATTACCCTCTGAGTCCAATGTTTGTGATTGACCAAGGAAACCAAACGTTCAACCGTATTCAAAGTCAAACTCAAACCAGGCCTTTATCAGTGTGTATACAAACAGCCACACACAATTTCTTCTGCATGGGCTGTTCTATAGAATTCAAGACAGAGTTCTATAGTTTATTTTGCTTTTTCAAAGAGACATGGGACGTTGCATGAAAGAGAAAATCATAGTTAGCTAACTTGCTGAAGGGATAACAGAAACAGTTGATGAGGGTAATGCTGTTGATGTGCTGTACATGAACTTTTACATGACATTTCATACAGTGTCACACAACAGGCTTGTGAGAAAAGTTACAGCTAATGTAATGAATGGGACAGTAGCAACATGGATAACAAACTGGCTGAGTAATAGGCGACTATGAGCAATTGCTAATGGATATTTTTCAGGCTGGAGGAAGGTTTGTTGTGGATCCTCCAGGGGTCTGTATTGGAACTCTTGCCTTGATATATAAATGATCTAGATCTTCATCAGTAGAGAACAATTTCAAAGTTTGCAAATTATACAAAATTTTGAAGTGATGTAAACTGAGGAAGGCTATGTAGAACTTCAAAAGAATGTAAACAAGTTGGCTGAGTGGGAAGATAGATGGCAAGTGAAGTTCAGTGTAGATGTGTGAGATGACTGTAGTAGGAGGAGCATGGAGAGACAATATAGAATAAAGGATAAAACTCTCAAGGGTGTGCAGAAAAAGAGAGACCTGACTGTATATAGGGGAAATGGTGGTATAGTCATTGGACTAGTAATATATACACTCAGAGTACTGCTCTGGGATCTGTATATGAATCCTGCCATGGCAGATGGTGGGCAGAATTTGAATCTGTAATTAAACATCCAATGATGACCATTGTCGAATGTTGTCAAAGAAAAGCGATCTGGTTCAGTCAGGTCCTTTAGGAAAGAAAATCTGCCATCTTTACCTACTCTGGCCTACGTGTGACTCCAAAGCCATAGCAATGTGGTTGACTCTTAAGTCAACCACTCAGGCAAAAGGCAATTGATATAAATTCTGCCTACCCAATAATTTCCACATTCCGTGCATAAAAAATATGTGCAGAAACCATTAAAGGTGGCCGGACAGGTGTAGAGAACATTTAATTAAGCTTACAGTATCTGAGGCTTTATTACTAAGGGCAGAGAGTACATGAGGAAGGAGGATATGCTGAACTTAGAGAGAAGATAGCTAGGAGGAAAATCAAAGTCATAAGGGAACTGATCAGATTGGATAAGCAGAAACTGTTTCCACTTATGAAATAAAAAATGAGAAGGCATACATTTAAAATGATTTAACAAAGAAGCAAATGATGTGTGAGAAAAGCTCTTTCACACAGCAAGTGGTTCAGGAATGCATTGGAGATAGGTTCAATCATGGATTAGAAGAGGGCATTAGATGATTGCTTCTAATCAAGCAATGTGCTGGGATACGGGGAAAAGGCAGGAGGATGGCATTAAATCATAATGCTCATTCCATAGAATTATAAAACCCCTACTGTGCTGAAAGAAGCCATCCGGCCTTTTGAGTCTATATCAACTCTACAAAAGAGTATGCCACCCAGGTCCTTCCCTCTGTCTTATCCTGTGCATTAATCATGGCTAATCCACCTAACCTGAACATCTTTGGACTGTGGGAAGAAACCAGAGCACTCAGAGGAAACCCCTGCAGACATGAGTAGAAATGTGCAAACTCCACACAGTCAACCAAAGCCAGAATCAAACTCTGGTCCTTGGTGCTCTGAAGCAGCAGTGCTAACCACTGTGTCAGAGAGCTGGTGCTCTCTATATGCAATTCTGCCCCTCAAGTCTGCTCCACCATCCAATATGGTCATAGCTGATCACATCTTGGCTTCATCTCTATCTTTGGAACCCATAACACCTCATCTAATTAAAAACCTATCAATCCCCTCCTTCAAATTGTTTCATGTTCCAGCATCTGGGGTACAGAATTCCACAGATTCACAACTCTGAGTGAATTAATTCCTCCTCATTTCCATTTTAAATCTGCCACCCCTTAGCCGAAAATTACGGCCTCTTGTTCTAGAAGGGAATGGGAAACAACTGCTCTATGTCCTGTCAATCTTCTTTAGCATCTTAATCATACCTTCTCTCTTTCTTCTGAAAATCCAGTGAGTTTTGGGCTATATTCCATAAGAAAATCCTTCATCCCTGGAATCAATCTAGTGAACCTTCTCTGAACCGCTTTTAATGCATTTACATTCTTCCTCAAGTAAGGAGGCCAAAACTGTGTGCAGTACTCCAGATGCAGTCTCACCAATGCCTTATACAGCTGAAACAGCACATCCCTACTTTTGTATTCTGTTGCACAGATATCCCATAGAGTATAACCACACAAAGGTAGTGTGCGGCTTTGTATCTGTGAACTCTCACTGTCAGCTTTTAATTTTGTCCGCTAGTAATTAATGCTTGGGATAGCAACTACATACCTCTTAACGTTCAATCTGAGCAACAGTGATGTAAATGCAATTTGTTGTTTTTGACAGAGTTTTGGAGCTGGCTGTTTAGCCATTGCTTTCAGCTGTAGCAGAGTGTGAAATAAAGCCTAAAGAGGGAAGAAAGATCATCCTTAGGATGAGAAAAAATAGCTAAAGTTAAAATGTATGGTTATGATATTTCATTCCTTAAGTATTGGCATTTTAGTTGTGCATTATTCCTTTGGATCACATCAGTATAAATTCGGTCTTAAGTTGATAAGTATCAAGTAATATTTGTGTCACAAAAATGCCAGGCTATTACCATCTCCAACAAAAGGGAATCTACCCATTTCCTCTTAAAGTCCACACTCATTACAAATGCTGAATCCCCTATCATGAACACACGGGGGGTTGGTAATGACCAGAAACTTAACTGGGCCAACCATATAAATAACGTGGCAACAAGAGCAGGTCAGAGGCTAGAATTCTTTTTGATGACTAACTCATTAACTCCTCAGACATCTGACTACCATCCACTTGGCACAGGTCAGCAATGTGATAGAATACTTCTCACAGCTCAAACAACACAAGAAACTTGACACCATCCAAGACAAAGCAGCCCACTTAATTAGCAACTTATCCACCACCTTAAACATTCACCAGTACACAATGGCAACTATGTGTACCATTTACAACATGCACTGCAGCAACTAACCAATGCTCTTTCAACATCATTTTCCTAACTAGTGACCTCTACCATCCAGAAGGACAAGAGCAGCAGATACATGGAACCCATTCCTCCACTATCACTGAGTAAAAATACTAGAACTCCCTCTCTAACAGTTCTCTGTGCGTTCTTACACCACCTGGGCTGCAGTGATCCAAGAAAGTGGCCCAGCCTCATTTACCCAAGGACGCTCAACAATAAATCCTGGCCTTAGCAGGATGAACAAAAGTATTTTTTTAATGGAAAGTTTAACAAACTTGGCCACTTTGAAGTTATGTCCTTGAATGTGTGTACACAAAAAAACACTTTTAATCTGAAATACTGAGGAGTTGAAACTGTTTATCTTAGTGGGGATGGTAATGTGTCTTACATATTGCCCAATTTTATTTTGCTTTGACTTTAATAAAAGAAAGAATTGTGCAAGGTGTGAATGGTCTACCACTTCACCCCCTGAGACTCACCCAAAAGTACAATGGAAACATTTGGTGAGAGTACTCACCAAAAGATAAAGAATATAAGCAATAACAAAAAAACTGTCAATTGGCAGGAAAACTGAAGTAAATCCAATAAGAGATAAGAAAGGCTGAAATTTTGATTGAAGATCCTTGGTAAAGGGTCACGATCAGGAATGTTATCCTGTCTTCTCATATGGAAATGCTGACTGCCCCTCGGTGCACTTTTGAGGATCTTCAATTTCCATTTCTCCTCAAAACATGTTTTAATGCCTGTCGATGTGAGAGCAGGTATGAAAGTCTGGATATATTAGTGCCTCTGCCAAGCTGGCAGTTCATTACGCTCTTTAACCTTAAGCATTGAATAACCTTTACAGATGGTTTGAAAGAATTCTGAGAAATGACTCCCCATTTGTTGTCCGATGGACTAGGTAAAGTAAATAGTGAAATGCAATAGCGAAAAGCTGAGGAAATAAAGGATCTGTCAACTGTGGAGTATTTTTTGCTCAAGTGTGTGGCAAAATTCTGAAAAAAATATTAAATAAGTAATAAAACTAGTCACTTAAGTTGAGTAAAGATCTCTTAGATGGGTTCCAGGAGCAATCAAAAGATAAATCAAAAAACATGCGAGAAATAAATGTACTCCATAAATTTTATTGCTGAAAGCACCCCTCTGTTAGAAAAGGCAAGTGATGATGTGTGATATAGCTCAGCAGGATCTTTTTGGCAACAGATAAAAGTGTTAAAAGCAAAACCAGAAATTCTGTAATCCACCATAAATCATAGTTCCTGACAGAGATCGGACTATGTCTAGCAATGAAGAGTTTTAGTGCTTCCACATTTAAAAATAGAATATTTTTACTTTTTAATCAATTTACTGTAGACGTTTTAAGTGAGCAGCTTCTATTTAAATTCCAGTTTAATGATTTTTGTAAAGTTTCACTTTGCAGCAAAATTTAAATATATTAAATGAATAAAGAAACTAAATGTGTCATTCGCTGAGAGAGTGTCCTTTTGGATCAAGCTCCTGAAATTATCTGAAGATTCAGTCAGTTTTTACAGAACACATGGGTCCTCTGAGGGGTGTTCCTCTGCTGCCAGTGCTCACATCAAATTACTAATTCTTATTTTAAAGCAGGCTTGACTTTACAAAAATGTTAATGAGTTCTCCAAAAAGATGGCCAATTGCAAAATTTCCCTCTCAACTTCTGTCACAGGAAGTCTATCTAAGCAAATTAGAGCTCCTCCAGAATATTTACAGCAGAAATACTCATGGGATTGTATTTTAGGCAAGATGAGTGGTTTTGCTGCTGGCTCAATTGGTGGGCTTGGCAGCACAATAGCCTTAGCAGCACTAGCATTAGAGGCTGTCACTGCTCAGGATGCAGAAAAAAGGCAACTCTACATCAAGGCATCTTTATAACAGTTTTTTTTTCCCCCTTTGCCATAGGAAGGCAGGATGCCCCTGGCAATTATTGGGTGTGCACTTTCCAGCCATAATACCATATCCACAAGGGTGCTCACTGCTGTAAGGGAACCCTCTCTGTGGTCCATAAAGTGTCCATACAGAGGAAATCCGATCCTGGTAACATACGGCAAGGTTGCCATGGATTACTGGCAGCTTTCCAATGTGGCAACCACCCCTCTTAATGTTGGTAAAATGCCAGAAGTGAGAATGGGGCAAAGTGAGTTTGTGACCACAATGTTCCAGTTCTCTTTAGACACAATAATGGTGCCAGAGGATCTGACAAATGTTACAATCCTATTCAAAAATAAGGCAAGGGATGACCTTGGCAATTACAGGGCAATCAGTTAAATGCCATTGGTGATAGTTATAGAAGCACTCATCTCAAAATCAAATGGCATTTGGAAATGATAGGTGAATAAATAGAATTCAGTCAAATCGTGTTGACTATCTTGATTAAATTTTTTTTGAAAAATCAATGCAGGTTGATGAGATTAGTGTGATAAAGAGATTTCATAAAATACCATATAGTAGCAAAATTGAAACCATGGGACTAAAAGGCATGGTTATGAGCTTGGTTAAAAGACAAAAAAAACAGGAGTAGTGAATGAATCAGTTGTTGCTTAGACTGGAAGGAAGTGATATTCCCCAGGTATTAGGAATACTGCTCTCTTTGGTATATATTAATGGCCAAAATTCATGCATACAGTGCATAATTTCAAAGTTTGCAACTAAAATAGGACTTGGAAGCATAAATAATTTGGAGAACACAAATTGGTGAAATGGACAGTGGCAGTAGATGTAATTTAATGCAGAAATATTTGAAGTGATGCATTTTGATAGAAATCTATGAAGACAGGCAATGTGAATCTAACAGTATGATACTTGAGGGGTTGCAGGAACAGAGAGGCCTGGGTGTGTACATATATATATAAATGTTTGAAAGTGGCAGGACAGGTAGAGAAAATTGTTTTGGTTTTACAAGTAGGCATCAAGTACCAACACAAAGAAGCTATGCTAAACACTCATGAAACATTGGTCAAATTACTGGATTGTATGCTCAATATTTGGCATCAAGGACCAAGGTCTTGGAAAGGGAAAGAAGGACATTTGCCTCAAAATTCATTAAAAAAGTAGAAAATAGGTACAGGAATAGGCCATGCAGCTCTTTGTGCCCTACTCCATCATTCAGTATGGATGAATGATTCATACTCATGGATCACCTTCCCTCCACATCTTCAATTACATGAAGAAAATGGAAAAGCAGGGGCTATTCTTCTTCGAGAAGAGAAAGTAGAGGTTTGATAGAGGTGTTCAAAATCATCAGTGGTTTTGATATAAGGAGAAATTATTTCTGGTGGTAAAAGAACCAGAGGATCCATTTTATGATAATGAAGAGGAAAGGGATTTATTCCGTGCAATGAGTTATTATGACTTGCAATCCAGTGGCTATAAAGATGATGAATGTTGAGTCAATAATAACTTTCAAAAGGAAATTACATAAAATATTCGAAGTGGAAAAATTTGCAGAACTATGAGGAAAGGTGAACAGATAGTTCTTTCAAAGAGCTGGTACCAACACAATGAGCCGAATGGCATCCTCCTGTGTGTCTCACTCTGAGACCTGAGTTGCACTCTGCACCAAATCATTGGAAGTCTCCCATTGTTCCTCTCTCCAATAATGTATGGGTCACACATAGTAAGGACTGGGCCAATCCCATCCCAGGGATGTCAGGGGTGCCACAGAAATATAAATTGTTTTTTGTTCCCCTCTACCTTTTAGTGGGGCTTCTCACCATAGTCAGTGGCATTCCCAAACTGCCCAGCTTTGCCCTCTGGAAGCTGCTTTAAGAGCTCTCACCCTTTTGCTCTTTTTGGCTGGGTGACAATTACGGAAGCCTTGAACACCAGCCCACCATGAGTTTTGGAACCATAAAAATATTTGAGGATGAGATAAGGTTATCCTGTCTCCTGACACTGGTTTGTCTGATAGACATTAACCTTCCCAGTCTCCTATCCAACTGCACTTTAAATGCCATTTGAGTCTCTATTTTCTACCACCACAGTAGATTACTCCTGAACATATATCACTGTGGTGATTGTCCCTTTAAGAATCAATGTGCAGAGTGATGGTCACACGACCCAGGAAACCAATCTGGGGGGAGGGAGGTGGGGGGAGGACCGAGGACCATCTGGTGAGCTCAGATTTCTGTTCTAGAACCCAGTTGGGAGCTGATTGCAGTCTTGAGGCTGTGAGCCCCTGTATGGCCTTTATCTGGAAATAAACATGTCGTTGTTTTTCCCTGAATTGGTGAACAAGAATTATTCAATCATCCAAATAATTCCTTTCATATATGTAATTTAAATTACAGTTCTACTAGTTTAAATATATAGATTATAATCTTTATTTTATAGTACTCAGGAATTATATTTTAATTATTTGTTCTCGGCACATGGACCACACACAGAATCATGGGATGCTTACTGTGCCTAATTCTCGGATGATACGCTTGGCACATTGTGTGTATGCTGGCTTTCAGTGAGAACAGATCAGCTAAATCCACTCCCTCATCTTAATCCTGTAGCCCTGCAATTTTCTTTCTGTGGATCATTATCCAATTTCCTTTTGAAGGCCACAATTCAATCTGCCTCTCACATTCTTAGGTAAAGCATTCCAGATCTTTAAAGTGGTGCATAAAAATGTGTTTCCTCATGTCGCACAATGTCTTCTGATTCTTGATCCCTCCTCCAGTGGAAACCTATCTATTCACCCTCATGATTTTAAACACCTCTATCAAATCTCCTCTCAAGGGAGAACAGAGTAGACAAAAGCAGCAGATGCACACAAACAACAACACCTACAACTGAACCTCAAGCCACTCACAATCCTGACCTGGAACTGTATCACTTTTCCTTCATTGTTGCTGGATTAAAATCTTGGAACTTCCTCCCTCACTGCACTGTGGATGTACCTACAGTGCTTGAACTGCAGGGTTCAAGAAGGTGGCTCACAGATAATTATGGATGGGTAATAAATGCTATGCTAACAGTGACGCCCACATCCCTTGAAAGAATTTTAAATCTCCCAATTTTTCTAACCTATCCTGGTAAAATAATTGAAGCTCTTCATCCTTACAACCATATTGTAAGTATTTTCTGCAACATTTCTGAAGCATTCACGCTCTTCCAAAATTGTGGCGCTCAGAATTGGAAACAAATCTCCATTTGACGTTGAACCAGACTGACAAAAGATTCACAGGAACATCTGTACTTTTGTACTCTAAACCTCTATTTATAAAGTTTAGGACCTCATATGCCCACTGCTTAAACCACCTACACCCCAAGTCCCTCTGTTCTTGCATCCCCTTTAGAATTGCATCCTTTTTCTTTTCATTGTCCATTTGTTACCCTAAGAATGTATTATTGACCTGATTGTAGCAGCATGTCCCTTTAAGGGGTAAGGCTTTGGAGAGTCAAGTGACCTATTCACCAATTGGGCCACAGCACACCAATCCTGGGGCTGAATGTGGACTTCCTGGCAGTCCGGAACTTGGAGTTCAAGCAATCAGTAACATAATTTTCACTGTTTATTCATAGTTACTATAGCTAATGAATAGTTTTGTTGTTACTCTTTGCAGTTGCTTTTCCTGTTTAGATATTTCACTGAAACATTGCACTTTGAGTGATGATAGTCCCATTAATTGTACTTAAATTTGGATAATTGTTTCAGGAGAGATAATTGTTTCAGGTGGAGAGTAGTGTTGAACTGACTGGAGGGAAGCAAAGCATTTCCCCAGAGGTCAAATCTAGACCATTGCTTTTCTTGTTAAAAAAAATTGTCTGGACTTTGTTATCGGTAGCATAATTTCAAAATTTATGGATGGAGTAAATCTTGGCAACAAGTGGTCAGTTGAATGATAGCAAACTTCAGCAGGACATAGACTAATAAAATGGAGAGAAACATGGAAGATACGAATATCTTTGAAGTGATGCACCATGTAATTCATCACAGATGACAAGTTGATAAGGAAGATGTGAAAATGCGGAACAATTGGCTTTTTGAAAAGGATCACTGAATACAAAAACGAGGAAGCCATGCTTTCCAACTTAGTGTTAGGCCTCAGGCACCACACCATAGATATAAAGGAGAAACCAAAGGAATATTACTTGGATGATACCACAAATGAAGGACTTCAGATATTTGGAGAAGCTGAGAGACTCTGATTCAATAGGGCTCCTCCTAACAGCAGAGATTGTTCTCATTCAGCCTTTTCTCATAGCTCATTCTCCATTTTTGCATAACCTTTATTGCTCATTCTGCAAACTTTTCTGCACATCCCATTTGTAGCATGATTACCAAGACTGTGGACAGGACATCAGATGTGACCTATGCTATTGAGGTCAGTTTATTCAATTAATTTTGGCCAGTTCATACATTGTATCTTATTTCCTTGAACAAATGTCAAATATATTGTGCTAAAAACAGTTCATTTGACTGTTAGATAGCAAGAATCTATTAGGATTATTTATTTGTTTCCAATATTCTTCCTAAACTGGGCAATTTTATTTGGTTTCAATATTTAGATAATTTGAGAAATGACATAAGTACAATACTTCATGTTATATCTCTCCACCTTCTCTGTCCCCCATCAGCCTGATTAAAACCAGCATTCCTTGCTTCCTATTATTTAACCATCAATCCAAACCTCACCTTGGATCCCATGGCTTGCATCTTATTTAGCATTCTTCTGCAGCTTTTTTGTTGATAAAATACACTTCTTAGAGTTATTTAAAAAACTCTTCCCAAAGTTACAATTATACAACCAAAGTTTACAAAAACTTTACACAAAATTTGACTGGAACATAAATTATTAATCAGAAACTATGATTGAAGCAGAATCAATGGCTAGGATTCTCCCAAAAAAATTCTAAGTTCCCAATTGACATGAAAACGGGAGTAGCTCCTGGTGTTTTTTTTAAACAGGATTTTCAGAATGAATCTCCAATGCAGTCCACAATGCAGAGTGCCCTGGTGTGATTCAGTCTGAAAATCTGGGGGCAGGTTCTATTCCTGCCGAGAAGCCAGCAGCATCGAACTGATTGTCACGTGCACAGTAATCCAATCTGTCATTTCTAAGATCAGCCCACATTGCCAACCTCCTGATGGACTCCCAATTGCTGCCCTCTGACCCCACTCTCTGACTGCTGGCCTTCTGAACCTCTCCCCCTCTTCCCTCCTTCTGCATGCAATCTCGAATGCAGAATGGCAGCAGGGCCTCCTCACCCCTACCAATCAACAATAAGCCCTGCCTCTTGGCACTGTTCAAAAGCCCAGTGGGCAATGCCAAGATGCCACGTGGGCTTTATGTTTCCCCCTTGGGCAGTGCCGAGGGCAGGTTGGGCACTGCCAAGGGGTACACCCCACAGCCATACCTCTGACCTTCTAGGGGCGCCTCCTTGATCTCTGTTCCCTCCAGCAGGGTTGGGCCGCCCATTACCCATTCATGGGGACCAGTTGTAAACCCAGCTGAAGTGAACCACTCCCGGCAAGGTGAGATGCTAGTGGGCCTGGAGACCTCAGTCCTAGTCCTGCTAATGGGATGCAGATCTTGATTTAAATATTGAAATCAGGTCCTCACCAGAAGTTGGTGACACTAAAACTCTTGGATTGAGAGATGTGCAGAATCTGTGGTGCCTAGCGGGGAACTGCAAAATGGCTCCGCTGTTGTCTCCTGGTCCGTTGTGCTGTAAAAATGGAGATAGTCATGTGCAAGTGACACGTATGTGGAATACATGGAAGAATGGGATTATCAAAAGCACTCTTGGAGAAAAAATATCACTGTAGATTTGTTGGCTGAATGATCACCTATAAGTCAAACTCATTTAGATTCAAGGCAGTCGAGCGTTATCGTAAAAGGGCAAATGAGGGTTAGAGAATGGCAGGAAGGAATAGAGAGATAAAATCTAAGAAATATCGATAGTTAAGACTCTGTTTTTAACATGACAAAAAAAATCAAAATTAAAGGCTCTCTATCTGAATGGGTATAGCATTCATAACAAAGTAAATGAATTGGTGATGCACATTGAGATGAATAAATATGATCTGATAGTCACTATGGAGATCTGGCTATTGGAGGACAAGGATTGACTCTTGAATATTGAAGGGTATATGATATTCAAGCAAAACAGGAAGCTAGGTAAAGGTAGAGGTGTAGCTCTGTTAATCGAGGATGGCATTGGTACAATAGTTAGAGATAGGCATCGTTCAAGAAATCAGCATGTAGAATCAGTTCAGGTGGTGATGAAGAATGGTAAGGGAAAGAAGTCATTATGGCAATGGTTTATAGGCTCCCTAACAGTAACCACAATATAGGGCAAAGGACACAAAAAGAAACATAGGGTGCTTGTGATAAAGGGACAGTAATAATTATGGATGATTTTAATCTACATATAAACTGGAAAACCAGACTGGCAGTAGTAGCCAGGGTTTGTAGAATGCTTTTGAGAGAGTTTTTTAAGAATAGCACATTTTGGAACCATCCAGAAAGCAGGTTATATTAGACTTGATATTGTATATTGTGACACGGTTAATTAACTGCCTCAGAGTGAAGGCACTCCTAGGTAGGAATGGCCAAAATATGGTTAAATTTTACATCCAGTTGGAAAGGAAGAACTTTGGGTCTAAGATTAATACTTTAAACTTAAATAAGGACAACTATGTGGGCATGAACACTGAGCTAGGTGAAGTGAACTGGGTTATTAAGCTAAGAGATAGATCAATAGTGAAGTAGTTACCCTTAATTTTTTTGTACATTTCAGAATACTCCGAATAAGTATGTTCCTAAAAATTCTTAGGAGAGGACTCACCAACTCTGGTTAATTAAAGAAGTTAAGGAAAGCGTCAAAGTTAAGGAAAAAGCACATAACTGTGTTGAGTGACTGATCAGATGACTGGTTAGAATATAAAGAATGAACGACGATGACCAAAAAAGATAATCGGGGAAAGAAATTAGAGTTTGAGAGGAAACCAGCTAGGAATGTAAAACAAACAGCAAGACTATTAAAGGTTTTAAAGAGGAAAAGAGAATCCTCTAGAGAATGACAATGCAGAAATAATAGAGAATGAGGAAATGGCAGATGAAATAAACAAATATTTTGCTTCTGTTTTCACTTTGGAGGATACACAAAACATTCCAGTAATAGCTCTAAGTCAGGAGGTGGGGAGTGAGAGGAACTTAGTAAAATTACCATCATTGGGGTAAAGGTACTGAGAAAACTGATGGAGTGTGGACTAAGAAGTCTCCTGGTTCTGATGAACTGCATCCTAGGATCTTAAAAGAGGTGATTAATGAGGTAGTAGATGCTTTGGTGTTAATTTTCCAAAGTTCACTAGATTCTGGGAAGGTTCCATTAGACTCAAAATTAGCAAATGTGATCCCTCTATTCAAGAAGGTGGGGAGACAGAAAATAGGAAACTATTGGCCAGTTAACTTAGTATCTGTCATGGGGCAGATATTAGAATCAATCATTAAGGACATTAAAGCTAGGCACATAGAGAAACTCAAGGTCAGAAAGAGTCAGCATCACTTTGGGAAAGAGAAATCATGTTTAACCAAGTTATTAAAATTTTTTGAAGTACTACCATGTGCTATGGACAAAGGGGAGTCTGTAGATCTATTGTACTTGGATTTCCAGAAGGCATTTGATAAGGTGCCACATCAAAGATGATTGTAGAAAATAAAAGCTCATGGTATAGGGGTAACATATTGGCATGGATGGAAAATTGACTTGTTGGCAGAAAACAGAAAGTATGTATAAATGTTTTTTTTCTAATTGGCAAGATGTAATGAATGGGGTCCTAAAAGGTCTGTGCTGGAGCTTCAACATTTTACAATTTTATTGATGACTTATTGAATACAGCGTTGCTAAATTTGCTAAGGACACAAAGATAAGTAGGAAAGTATGTTGTAAAGAGGATATAAGGAGGTTGCAGACAAATATAGGTAGGTTCAGCGAATGGGCAAAAATCTGGAAGATGGAGTACAATATGGGAAAAGGTGAATTGTTCTTACTGATAGGAAGAATAAAAAAAGTAGAGTACTACTTAAATGGAAAATGACTGCAGAATTCCGATGTGTGGATGGACCTAGGAGTTCCAGTGCACGAGTTACAAAAAGTTAGTACACGGGTAACTAAGAAGGCTAATGAAATGCTATCCTGTATTACATGAGGGATTGAACATGGAAGTAATAATGACTATTAGTGAGACAACACCTTAAATGCTGTGTACAATTTTGGACTGCTTATGCAAGGAAGGATGTAAATGCATTGGAGGCGATTCAAAGGACATTTACCAGATTGAAAGCTGGAAGGAGTGGAAAGGTTAGGCATACTGAGTTTGTTTCCATGGAGTTTAGAACAGCGAGCAATGTCTTAAATATATAAGATTCTGAAAAGTATTGACAAGAATGACATAAAAAGGATGTGTGGTGATTGTGTCTTTAAGGGCAATACAGCTGAAGAGGGTCACCTGGCATGGGGAACCAATTGGGATTGAGAGTGGTTAATCACCCCTGGAGATGGAGCCCACTCTGAGGCAAAAGACATCTGGGAATTGAGGGCAGCTGGTGGACTACAAACTCTGTATTGTTTTGTTAAGAAGTATCTTTTATGTTTTGGACCAAGTCTGTGAGGATGCATCATTACAGGATGTTTCCTCTTGTGTGTGAGTCCTGAACACTGGGAGAGTTTTTTCACTCAGAGGGCTGTGTGCTTATGGAACTCTCCACCTCAGAAGACAGTAGAGGCAAGGGCATTAAACATTTTTCAAGATGCAAGTAGATTCTTGTTGGGCAACAGAAACAAAGATTGTCCGGTGGGTGAGGAGCGTGTGGATGGGAACGTGGAACTTGAAACACAAGCAGATCAGACATGATACTATTGAATGGCAGAGTAGGCTTGAAGGGCTTCTATTTCATAAGAGTCATAGAGGTTTATAGCACGGAAACAGACCCTTTGGCCTACATTGTCCATGCTGCCTTTTTTTTTGCTTGTATGTATGCTTATACCTGCTTTATCAGTACTGGGCCTGTTCCCTGCTGATTATGTTGCTGTCTGAGAGTTTTGGTTGAAAAATAAGATTTGATAACTCACAATCATACTGATGCAGAAGATTCTGAGCCTGTTTTTTTTAAACTATGTTACCACTTTATAAATATTTCTTTCTTATTCGTATCTAGTTTACTGCTAATGATACTTGTAACCTCCCCTGTGGTTTAATGGATGAGAACTCTACCCAGTGTATTATACTAATAGGAAGGTCTGATACCCTTGGATCAAGACAAGGAAAAATCTGCAGCATTCCTGCTTTTGATTACAAGACAGCTTCTACTGCCAAAATGTACACAAGAATACATCAGACTAATGTGGGATCATCAGGTTCAGTTGTGATGACTTCCAGAAGAAAGGGTTGTTTTTAAGCCTTGCAATACTCCCCTACATTCTACATCAATTATATCCATTATTAATAAATAGTGAGTAATTGCAAGTTTTTTGTTTAAAATGCTGACAAACTCCAGGACAGTTCTTACTGAAGATTATTGTTGGGATTATGGTACTGGCTTAGCACCCCACAGATCATAGTACCCTTCCCTTAGACATATAGATATTGTTCCAAGAACACACTGTGCAGAATTTACTGCAAACATTAAATTCCGCACTCTCTAGTTTGAAAGTCCCACTTATGAGATAATGCACCTCTTTAAAAGAACTGTACAATAGTTCTAAAGTAATAACTGGTATTTCTAGCATCCAAGTTAGTTGGAATTCTTAAACATATCTGTCAAATATGACATCTTGCCCTATATTTCCCTACTTGTCTCATATTTGGAACTTTCTACTTCTTCCATTCTCCATAAATATGAAATCAATTTATTCCTACTTCTCACAAAGATTGCCTTCTGAAGTAAAAAGCATGTCTAATTCAGGTAAGGACTCCACTTCGGAAGGTGTTTTGTGTGAAACCTATAGTGTAGTAACACTTACTCCCAGATACCTACTGCTGTTTGTTTTTAATTAACAGGGGACATGTGTCTCCAGATGTTTAGAATTATGAAAGAAAAATAAATTGTGTCAAATAAGTTTCAGTCTAGTCTTTGTTGTAAAATATTACTTGCATCATCTTTCATTAATCCCCTGATAATGCACTTAATTGGCACAATCTTGTGCCTTCCCCTGCGTCAAGTTTGATGGCATTTATTTTCCCAAATCCAGCGTGATTAAATCTGTGGTGGGAAGGCCTGTGGATGGTCTTGTCAGTCACATTGTGTGGCAATTATCTTGTTAAGGAAATTGCTGGTTAAACATGACATTGGTTGTTCTGTATAGAGACAGCTGGAACACTTCAATAGCGAACTTCTTGTACATTGGTAGCACTGAGGAAATGCCTTACAATAATTGAATCTAAAAGACCAGTCTGTATTGATTCTTCCACCAGTCACTTGTTGTGAGTAACCACCGCCAACTGATGGCATTAATTGGTTAAGGTCCTCATCATGGCACCATAGGTATTAACCCAGCAGTAGGCAGGTGCTCATCATTTGGGGGAAGAAACCTGTGCTGGTGTGCTAGGGATCTGATCAAGAAAGTCCATTGAGAGCCACCCCACAAATCCTCCTCCTCCCCCAGCCCTCACACCATCACTACCTGTGGTCTGGAATCCAGTAAACCCTTGGCCTAGAGTTGGTGTTATACCAGCAGCAGCCACTACCTCCTTGGTGGTGCTGCCATTCATTAGAGCTGCTAGCCTCTGATTGGCAGGCCGTATTTCCACTCCTGGGTTTTATAATATCAAAATTGACCTTCCATGTGCCTGAGCAGCTTCAGAAAAGAGGCAACACTGGGCTCTCAATGATTGTTTGGCCAGCATCCAAAACTCCAGCCATTGCCTCCACTAGATCCTGCCCATTATGTTGTGTTTGATAAAGAGGTGACTCCCTCCCTACTCTCCACACAAAGGCATTAACTCTTTAATTAATTTTTAAGGCATTAACTGTTAATTAATTGTTTAATTAACAATTAATTGTTTAGCGTGTATTTTTTATATAAAGAATCAAACTACCCCATATCCTGATTTAATGATTTGCTTTGTAATTCTGAAATGACACAAGAATAGGTGTTTTTCCGTGAATTGGATGTGACTAAAATTGAGGGCAAGAAGGTTGGAAATATTGAAAAGATTTTAAACTCTGACTCCCATTGCTGAGTATTATGGAGCTACTTCAGGGGCTCAGGGATGTATGGGTGAAGTGATGCTGGAGGGCAGAATACTCTGCCATACAGCACTGAAGGTGCTCATACTGTCCACGATGTTTATGTCAGTATTTTTGAAAGAGCTATCCAATCAGATTCACTGACCTGCTCTTTTCCTATAAACCTCCACATTTTCACTTTTCAATTAAATATCCAATTCTGCCTCGAAAGTTGATGTTGAACTTGATCCACTTCTCAGGCCCCCCAGATCATGAATTGATTTTTATTTTTGAATTCTGGTAATGAAAATAAAAGCTGGTCCCATCCCTAATGTTGAATGGGTGGCACCTCAAGCTTATAAATGTGAGCCAAAGTCCACTTTCAATGGTAGATGACAAAGGAGGCTACCAGACATAGGCCTTCATAGTCCTCTCTTCTCCTCACCCCACCTTGCCCCAGGCCCTAATCAGGTTCAGTCAAGATGTTCTTAGCCTGTCTGTATGATTGTGATGAGGCCTGGACCCAGAACCATGGACATAACTTTAATCACTGCTGCAGACCCAAAAGGCACTGAGAGCTGGAAATTCATTTAGGACATGTTGTGGGAATGAAGAAGGATTGTACCAATTTCCTTTTTAAGCTTTGACAGTTTTGATGGATGTCCCTTTCAGATTTTCTAATGTAACGGATGCTAGGTACAAGACTTGATGCCAGATTCTCATGGTCAACTGGGTATTTAGCAAGCCTAGCAGTCGCAGATAAAAGGAGGGGATAAACCATGCAAGGGTCCTCTCCCACTTTGCATGACACCCCCAACGTTTGTGCCGTTGTCCCAGTCACAGAAGAGGGAATCCATTTTCATATCTCACAAGTAAATTTCATCCTTGCCATTCTGCTGATAGCTGGCAAGATTGGACACGACAAAGAATGAAATCTGCTGAATGTGTATTTTTCTTTGCCCTTGCATCAAAAAACAACCTAATGTCCCTTTAGCCTTCTGTGGTTAGTTTGTGATTATCTCTGTTTGCTGCCAGGGCTGGGTTATTCTTTGTTCCCTTTCTCCTAACATTATCAAGCTTTCCTGGTCTATACAGCTCCAACTATAGAGGCAGGATGAATATCTACTCCCCCAATTCTGTCTATATTGAAGATCTAGTATCATGCACCAGTATGTGTAAAACATCTACATTCTCTATTGTCACGAGGTACTTGATTTCTGCTTAAGTTCTGACCATAGCAAGATGGTGGACATTTCATCACAATGGGGGAAAATACAACCCAGGATCTCCTACTTTGGAACTGTCTTTTATTGGGACACAAAAGCCTTGTCCACATAACCCTCAAATCCTTTACTGACTAAAAATCTGTCAATCTAGCCTTGAACACACTTAGCAATCCAACCTTTACAGCCATTTGCGGTAAAGAATTTCATAGATTCACTATTCCCTAAAAGAATAAATTTCTTCTCATCTCTGTCTTAAATGTGTGACCACTTATTCTTAAGATTATGCTGTCTCATCCTAGGCTCTTCCACCAAGGAAAACAATCTCTCAGCATTTCCCCTATCAAGCCCCCTATATGTCTCAATAAGGTTGCATCTCATTCTTCTTTTAATTAAAAGCAATTTTTACAGATCCAGCATTTACATCAGACAAAAAGGCACCTTTACAACACTTGGACCCACCTGATTTCTACAGTCTTCTGTTGCATGCCTCTTCATTTATAAATGAAAAATAAGAATTCAATAAGAAGTAAGTTTTATATATGTAACTGTGGCCCCAACATTTTTGTAGTGTGGGAAGGTGTAAGCTGCAATGGATTGTTTGAGAGAGCCAGAACTTGAGGCATAACCTGGTTGCCTGGGACTGCAGTTCCATGCAATAAACAGTGGGAATCTCAATGGAATAGGATCTTTACTTACCCTCCCTGTCTCAACACTCAAGCTTGCCTCCCCTTGTTCCTGGGCTTCCTTAAGAATTCCACCACTAATAAGCTCAGCAGCACCCAGGTCAGTGAAGCTGGTATAAGTCCCATACTGAACTAAGATTTACTGCCAAAGATAATTGGTCCCAGCCGTGATCAATTAGCTTTACAATCATAATATTTCCCTCTTTGAAATGCAGGGAATTTGTCCCATTTCATTGGCCTATGAGTCATCACTATGGGAACATGTTGTTTCCAACACTGAGGCCAGCAGTCAAAGCTTGAGCCTCTGTTCCATCTGTGTAGGCCTGATCCATTTATCATAACTATCGGCTCTAACCCCAACTTGAGATAGGGCCATGGTTTCAGCTCCAGGCACACATTCACCAGTTGGAGCTAGTGAGCCCAGAATACTTGCTGAGAGAAGCTGTGGTGCCCATTTAAAGAAGACATATGTTTACAGATGATAGAAGGAGGCCATTCAGCCCATCGCGTCTGCACCGATCACAATCCTTCCTATAACCACATGCATTTACTCTAGTTAGTTCCCCTGACACTAAGGGGAAATTTAGCATGGCCAATCCCCTAACCCACACATCTTTGGACTGTGGGAGGGAACCGGCTGCACCCAGAGGAAGCCCAGATAGACAAGGGGAAACGTGCAAACTCCATGCTGTCAAATAAAATGCACATAAAAAATGGCATCTCTGAGTGTTGTGCTTCTGTATTATTTTATCTTTAAATAAATCTAGACAGACAGTTTAATCCTGAGCACGGTTGTCTTAAAATTTACTATTCTTCCATTTTCTGAGTTGATTGGAGATAAAAGGCAAGTTTCTCACACACAGTCTAACTTCCTAAATGCTAAGGCAGTAATTTGACAAGTGGCTAAATGTAGAAGCACAAAACTTCATTAGTGAATGCTTGAACATAATGGGTAATTGCTCAAAAAGATGGGTAGAAAGGAAGAAAATCTTAACTTTCAGTATACAATTTCTTGAAGTGTTCCTGAAATATGCAATTTCATGTCCACACTCCCAAAGTGCAAAGTGTATCTTTATGCATTAATTACTCCTACCTGTGCACTAGAGAGATTTTACTCGGTGTTTTCTCTTCAACATCAGTTTTGGCCAGGTACGCTACAAGGAAATCACTTTGTTGTATGTTTGCATCTGTAAAATATAAAGCTGTACCTGGATGTTCACATATGTACATCACATTCAATATCCTGGTTCCTAAGAAGCCAGGTGATAGGTTTGTTTGATATAGTGTATAGTGTTTAGAATCTTCCTCATATGACCAAATGACAATGAGTTTACAACTTAAATTGAAAGCTATCTATCTTCACCAACACACAGCAAATCCCATGATGGCAGTTTGAGAATTTGAATTCAGTTTTTGCGATAAGATTAAAAAGCTGGATCAGTTTAGGTGACCACAAAGCTGTTGGATTGTCATAACATCTTTCTGCTTTACTTTTGCCCTTTAGGGAAGGAGCACCTGTCATTCTTATTTGAGGTTGAATTCTCTCCATAGAGGTAGAAAGCTCAAGCCAGAAGTTTTCCAAACGCAACAGACCCATCTCCTTCAAAAGATCCCTGCCCACCATATTTTCATTCTTAGGTGATGGGGGAATAGGATGGAGTCAAGCACACTACCTCCAGAGGCAGTGATGGATGTGGGCAAGTATCAAGACTTGCCCTAGGCATTAGTTAGAAGGCCTGCTCCAGTTCTTTGGGACCGCAATGAGTTGTATTAAAGGCTTTTGGAGCCTCTAGTTCTTTCCTATTGCACCCTTTCTATCCACTTCGCATGCGCTGTCCTTAACCCTTTCATGGCCAGCATCGCCCCGCCCCCTCCACCTCCTTCTCCACATTCTGCATGCTCATCAACCCACTATGCACCATACTATTACCAATCAGCTACATAATAACAAATGTTGAGTCTTGAAATGCACTTAAAAAACACTCATCTAGAAACCTGCTTTATAAAAAAAACTAGTCTATGTACAATTCTATAAAGCATCAGTCATTATAGTATCAGTAACAGAAGCTTTACCTCACTTCATTCCCCTTAATGTTGTTCAAATAAACATAAACATTGAAAGAAAGAGTTCAAAGAATAACTTCTTATAAGCTAATAAAGATGTTAATCAGTCAAAACAAATACTTCGCTTCCACCTGTGAAAACAGATGTCTGCTGAGTTAATTCATTAGTGAGCTCCAAGCATTTATAATGAAGTCATCTGTGAACTGTATCAATAGAAACATCTGTTTCTCCAGGTAGTCTTGTTAATTAAAAAAAATTATCTATTTGTTCTATTATTTAATGTGTTTTAAATATCTTATTAACAGATTATATATTCCTTAATAGGATGAATACTTCTCTCAAATAAGTTTTTCCATTTATATCAAATTTGTAGCTCTTAACCTACTGCGCTGCATTATAGTTGGTTTCGTTTTGTATTTACTGAATTAAGGAATGTTTTTCTTTAAAGTGCATATTTGTTGTCCATAATTGGTTGCGCTGAGATGATATAGCGGAACTTTCTTCTTGAGTACTGATGACGATGAAGTTCCCAAAACGATCTCAGGTCAGGAATTTCAGGATTTGAACTCAGTGACTATGAGAGAATGGTGAAATATCTCCAAGCCAGGGTGGGATGCAGTTTGTAGATGATGATGTTTTGATGACATTGCCGTTTTTGATCTCCTTGGTGGTAGAGGTCCCTGGTTTGGGAGACATAGTTGAAGTAAACTAAGTGAATTTGTTCAGCATATTATGAAGATTTCACATACTGTAGTCATAGTGTACCAATGGCAAAGACATTGAATGTTGAATCTCTCAGAATTATAAAAGTAATGATAATAATGCCTAGTTACTCTTCAATGTTCTTGGCAGCTCCATGATTGTATTTAATACATGTGGGCAAAGGGCAAGTGTTAAGCAGTACCTCTGCAATAGAAAAAAAGTGGAGCTTTTAAATTGCATATGAAAAGGTAACACAACGAGTTGGATAATTGTGTTTTTGTGACTGAGAGCTTGAGTTTGAATCCAATTTAGAACGATAGTCACAAATTTCCACTCGTACTGCCGCTCATGTTTGCTTTGTCTCCTTTACAGGTGAACCCTTCTGTTCACAGGCAGGTACCTTCTCATGTTACATCTGTGGTCATTTCTGTTCTCACTTTCTATCTTCACCATTTTGTACTGAACATAAATATTTCAGACAAACTTTCTGCTGTTGAAGGGAAGATAGATACAAAATTGGCCAGAGGAAGAGATGTATCAAAAGTACAAAGAGGAGGTGATGAGAAAAAATTAACATGAGCACAAGGTTGTTGTTAAAAGTAACATGAGGAGGAGATGGACAATTAGCAGTTCAGCCACCCATTGACCATAAAGGAGAGGAATGTCAGGCATGGTGCACTATAGTGGCCAATCCACTACCAACCATTTTTCACAACTACAGAAAGCTAAAATTATTTGTCCTGTTTGTAGCATTGTAGATAGGTCAATGGGTCCTGAACATTAAAATAGGAAACACAGGTAAAAACTTCTTTGAATTGGCACTTTGCTATTTGATGGTTAGGCATGAACTAGTAGTTGCAAGACAATCCTTGGATTACCATCAGCACACGTGATGTGACACCTTGAGAAGTTTCAACTGGTGTCTAGCTCTGTAAATTGCCTTTTAGATAATAGCTATTGCAGAAGAACATCACTTTTAAAATGTGTCCTCCAAATGACCACATAATCAAGTACTCTTTTATTTAATTGATCAGAAACAATATACTTTTCAGTTGGCTTGCATCTTAGGAAGTTAGATGGATAATATATGGTTGTACCCCTTATGTTTTTGTGTACTTCAAATAAGAATAGACCGCTAGCTATACACGACATGGGTATTACTGAAGTTAATGTTGGACTTCTTGTAAAACCTGTTTCACCTCTGATGGTAATTTAGATGAGATATTAAACTTGGGGCTAGCTTCCCAGTTTGGGTGGGTTTTAAAAATCCCATTCTGTAAAGAGAGTAAAAACTTATCCCAGTATCCTGGATGCCATTTAACCTACTTGGTTCTATTGCGGCCACAGAGATCACCCCCCTTGATTATTTACAATCTATTATAATGACTTGAATAAAAGAACCAAGTGAATGGTTACTAAAATTGTTAATGATAACAAGATTGGTAGAAGAGTAAACTGTCAAGAGAAGGTAAAGAGTCTACATAAAGATTGCAGGTAATTTAAGTTAGTGGGCAAAAGATTTAGCAAAGGATGTATAATATGTGAATTCGTCCATTTTGGCATGAAAAATAGAAGAGCAGCATACTATTTAAATGGAGAGAGATTGCAGGACTCAGTGGTACAGAAGGATTGGAATGTCCTAGTACATGAATTACAACATGTTAGTATGCAGGTACAACAAGGATGAGAAAGACAAATAAAATGTTGCCATTTATTGCAAGGGGAATGGAATGTAAAAGAAAGGAGGTTTTACTGCAACTCGGCACTAGTGAGACCAGACCTGGAATACTGTATATCACTTTCATCTCCTTATTTGAAAAAGGATATTACTGGGTTAGCAGTTCAGAAAACTTTCATTTGACTTGCTCCTGGGATGAAGGGTTTATGTTATGAAAGATTGAACAAGTTGGGCTTTTACCTATTAGAGTTTAGAAGAATGAGGGGGATCTTATTGAAGTATGTATGATCCTGAGGGACTGGACAGGGTGGAGTACGGGAGAATGGTTCCTCTTGTAGAAGAGATCAGAACAAGTGAACAATGTTTAAAAGTAAGGGATCCCCTTTATAAGGCAGAGGATGAGGACAATTTTTCTCTCTCAGAATGTTGTCAGCCCATGGAATTCTCTTCCCCAGTGAACAGTAGAGCTGAGTTATTGAACTTATTCAGGGTTGAGTTAGATAGATTATTATAGACAAGCAACTTGGGGGTTATGGGGTGTGGAATGGGGCAGACAGGAAGTACAGTTGAGACCACAACCAAAACAGCCATGATCTTATTAAATGGCAGAGCAAACTCACGGGCCTATTGGCCTATTCTACTACTAAGTCCTATATTCATATGCTGCTGAGACAGAAGGTTACGGGTTCAAGTTCCACTGGAGTGTACAATAAATTCGGAGTAATATTGGAAGAGTGCTGTCATTATAATGAGATAATTGCCTTCTCAGTTAAATAATGAAAAATCCCAAAGCATGAAGACAAGTGGAGAAATTCTCCCAACGTCGGTAACTAGCATCTATTCCTCAATCAACAAAACAAGGTCTCTAGCCATTTATCTCATTGTTGTTTCTCAGAACTTTGTGTGTAATCTGACTGCTGTGTTTGCCTACACTTCTAAAGTACGTCCTTAGCTATGCAGTACTACAGGATATCCTTAGAATGTGAACATCATATGTGAATGCAAAGTTCTTATTTCATAGGAGCAGGAGTAGGCCATCTAGCCCTTCGAGCCTGCTTCGCCATTCAGTAAGATCGTGGCTGATCTGATAGTGGGTCAGTTCTACTTAACAACCTGTTCCCCATAACCCTTAATTCCCTTATTGGTCAGAAATCTATTTACCTGTAACTTAAATACATTTAACAAGGTAACCTTGACTGCTTCAATGGACAAAGAATTCCAAAGATTCACTATCCTCTGGGAGAAGTTGTTCCTCCTCAACTCTGTTCTAAATTGGCTCCCTCTTATTTTGAAGCTGTGTCTTCTAGTTCTTGTTTCCTTTCTAAGTGGAAATAATCTTTCTGCTTCTACTCTGTCTAGCCCTCCATTATCTTAAGTCTATAAGTTCTCCCCTCAGCCTTCTAAACTCCAATGAATACAGGCCCAATCTATTCAATCCCTCCTCATAAGCTAATCCCCTCATCTCGGGAGTCAACTGGTGAACCTTCTCTGCACTCACTCCAAAGCCAATATATCCTTTTGCAAATAAGGGGACCAAAATTGCACACAGTACTCTAGTTGCAGCCTCACAAGTACCTTATACAATTGCAGCAAGACCTCCTTGCTTTTATACTCCATCCCCCTCGCAATAAAAGACCAATGTTCCATTTGCCTGCTGCACCTACAAACTGAATTTTTGTGTTTCATGCACAAGGACCCAGTAGCACATTGTAATTTTTCACTATTTAAATAAATCCATTTTACTATTATTCCTTCCAAAGTGGATAACTTCACACTTGCCAACATTATATTTCATCTACCAGATCCTCACCCACTCACTCAGCCTATCCAAATCTCTCTGCAGACTTTTTGCGTTCTCCATGCAATTTGTTTTCCCACTCATCTCTGTGTCATCCACAAACTGTGTTGTCCTACACTCGGTCCCTTCCTCCAGATCGTCTATGTATATGGTAAATAGTTGATGCCCCAACACCGATCTCTGTGGCACGCCACTAGTCACCAACTGCCAACCAGAAAAGCACCCATTTATTCTGACACTCTGTTTCCTGTTAGATAGCCAATCCTCAATCCACGCTAACACTTAATCTCCAACTCTATGTACCTTAATCTTATGCAGCAAGCTTTTGTGAGGCACCTTATCGAACGCCTTCTGGAAATCTAAAAACACATCCACCGGTTCCCCTTTGTCAACAGCACTTGTTACAATCAGTAAATTTGTCAAACGTGACTTTTCCCTTCATGAATCCATGCTGCATCTGCTTGATTCAACCATTCTTTTCTAGGTGTCCTGCTATTTCTTCTTTAATGATGGATTCCAGCATTTTCCCAACTACGGACGTTAAACTAACCGACCTGTACTTACCCTCCTTTTGTCTACTCCTTTTTTTAAACAGTGACATCACATTAGCTGTTTTCCAATCAGCTGACATTTCTCCAGAGTCCAGCAAATTTTGATAAATTACAACTAATGCATCTGCTACTACTTCTGCCTTTTTTTTAGTACCTTAGGGTGCATTCCATCCGGACCCGGGGACTTGTCTATCTTTAGTCCCGTTAGCCTATCAAGCACTACCACTCTCTATGGTCCCATGACCGTCAATTATCGATATACTATTTGTGTCCTCTACTATGAAGATCAACAAAAATCTTATTTAAGCCCTCGGCCATTTCCTCATTTCTCATTATTAAATCCTCCTTCTCATCTTCTAAGGGTTCAACATTTATTTTAGCCACTGTTTTCCTTTTTATATATTTGTAAAAACTTTTACTATCAGTTTTATTTCAACAAAAACCCCCAGCAGAAATTGATGACTTATCTCATTGCTGCTCATGGGATGTTACTGGCATTAAGTTTATTTATTAGTGACAAGTAAGGTTTACATTAACATTGCAATGAAGTTACTGTGAAATTCCCCTACTCGCCACATTCCAGCATCTGTTGGGTCAATGCACCTAAACCTGCACATCTTTCAGATGTGGGAGGAAACTGATGCACCCGGAGGAAACCCACGCAGAGACATGGGTTTTGTGCAAACTCCACACAGACAGTTACCCAAGCCGGGAATCAAACCTGGGTCCCTGGTGCTGTGAGACGGCAGTGCTAACCACTGTGCCACCGATTATTTAGCTGCTGTGTTTGTCTGCATAGCACACTCCAATGTTAATTCATTGCATATGAGTATATTGAGACATTTTAATGATGTGTTAAAGAGCCCTATAAATGCAAGCCTTTTATAATTGCTATAAATTTCCTCCATGGAGCCTTGATTTCACTGTGCAGCTATGTACGTTACCAATGGTTCTTGCAAAACAGGCTGCACAAAATAAAAAGTTAAAGGTTGTAACAATGTAATGAAGTGATGTGAAAAGGAATTATCAAAAAGCTTTAAACAGCTTATTAGATGTACTGACATTTATAATATATATTAAATATTTCACTTTATATAGTCACTCAACTTTGTTTTCTTAGTCCAGTTTTAATATTTTAGAACATTGGTCCAGCTTCCTCACCCAAATATGATTGAATAGTTAAAGCCTGACACTTGGATTTATTACATAGCAAATAGAAGCAGGAGTAGGCCATTCAGCCCTTCAAGCCCACTCCACCATTCATTTTGATTGTGGCTGATCATCAAATTCAATACTCTGTTCCCGCCTTCCTCTCCCATCCCTTAACCTGGGGTGGCACAAATGGCACAGTGGTTAGCACTGCTACCTCCCAGTGCCGGGGACCTGGGTTCAATTCCCAGCTTGGATCACTGTCTGTTTGGAGTTTGCACATTCTTCCCATGCCCATGTGTGTTTACTCCCACAGTCCAAAGATGTGCAGGTTAGGTGCATTGACTGTGCTCAATTCTCCCTCAGTGTATCCAAACAGGTGCCAGAGTGTCACGACTAGGGGATTTCCACAACACCTTCATTACCATGTGAATGTAAGCCTATTGTAACTAATAAACAAACTTTTAAACTTTATCTCTTTAGCCTCAACAGCTATATCTAATTTCTTCTTGAAATCCACAGATTGACCACTCTCTGGGTGTAGAAATTTCTCACCTCAGTCCTAAAAAATTTACCTGTTATCCTCAAATTATGACCCTTAGTTCTGGACTCCCCTTCATCAAGAACATTGTTTCTGAATCTATCCTGTCTAATCCTGTTAGAATTTTATTTGTTTCTATGAGATCCCCTCTCACTTCCAAACTTCAATGAATGCAATCCTAATTAACTTAATCTCTCCTCATATGACAGACCTGCTATCCCAGGAATGAGCCTGGTAAATCTTTGCTGCATTCCCTCTATTGCAAAGACCTTCCTCAGATGGGCACAGCAAAACTGCACACACTACTCCAGTGTGGCTTCATCAACACACATTTAGACTCCAAACATTGGCTGTACTCCCCGCCCTCCCCCCCCCACCCAGACGCTGTCAGATCTGCAGAGATTTTGTAGCATTTTTCAGTTTTTGATCCCTATTCCTAATATTGAAATCCTCTTACAATGAAAATCTGTACAGTTTCTTTCCCTATAATTGGCTTCCAATAAAATTGTGTTTCTAATCTAATACCAGTATCACAATCTCACATAAAGCTAGCCATCTGCCATGGACAGCCTTATTATTTGTTTCGCTATATCACATCATTTGTTTAGTTCACATGCAATGCATCAGCAATAAGAAAAGATAGAAATTAAAGTTTCAAAACTCATTGTCAACGAGCTAAATTACCATGTTTTTGCTGATATTCATGCTTCATTATCATTGTTGGACTTCATTAGATCTTTTAATTAAAATCGCTGGTTTGTAATTTGTTGTTAGCTATCCATTATTCTCTATACATTTGCCAAGACTTGATTTCTGTTTGATGAAAGAGTGTAATAACTGAAGAGGGTAAACCCCTTCTTATTCTAAAGTTTTAAAGGTTGTAGATTTCCTGCTGATATGCAATACTTAGAAACATTTTAAATCCCCTTTTTAAAGATCAGTCAAAGCCTCGTCCAAAACTTCAGTCAGTCACAGCTTTACATTTCCCATGTTAGACTACAGCAGTTAAATTTGCTGGACCATTAGTTATGTGGGAATTTAGTTGAAGGAGAGGAACAGATGCATAATTAGACAGAGAAGTCTTTATATTTTTACCAACTTTACTTATCAGCATTGTCCTGTGACTTAGAATCAATAGTTCTAATCCACAATAATTACAACTACTTCCTTTTGCATACATTGAAGGAATTTTTAGGAGCAAGCAATGATTGTAGATTGCATTTGGCTTACCTTGAATCAAATCCAGGCATCATCTTTGCAGTGGAAGAACAAGCATTTTTTTGGCCTTTGAAGAATGTTTGCAAAATATCTTTAAGATCTACATGTATCTTGGTCCCATTGAAACGCTGTGGTTATGAGTTTAGAAATCACTTGGTTACGCTACTGAAATGGATTAACTGTGCACAGCAGCAATTTGCCCAATACCTTGAAGGTGGTGGAAAGAGCTTTCACCTCAGCACTTCATCAGGATCTTCCCAGTTTGTGATTGTGCTTAGCTGCTTGTGCAAGCAAATAGTTAGCCTTGGATACAGACTAAATAGAGCGGATCTGGAGGAAAGGTCATGCTCCCATGAGAAGATTAAATGTGTTGATTGAAAGTGTGCTGCTTACCTTTAGTGCTGCCTTAGCTGGCCACTGCAGCTGACTGTCCTGCTGATTTTTTAGAAATAGCTGGACTCTTTCTTTGTGCTTTGTATTAATTGTCAACCAATCTGGTGTTGTGAAACTTATCCAGAAACTTGTAGGACTGTGCATATTCATCATTTGTTTATGGCAGCCTAATTTTTCCAACATTAAATATTTGAGAACAGTTATAAAATTCCTGCAGCAAAAGCACAAACCTTTATTTCAGGATGGCTGTGGATTGCAAACTACACTATGCCATCGGGCATTGCTTTAATGGTTGCTTCATAATGGTGAGAAGATTTTCAGTGAAGGGATTGTAAACCTTTATTATTTGAGTAGGTGTATTATGGCAGCGCCCATATTTCCTTTTTACCCAATCCTGACTCCCCAGTGATATGGCAGGAATACCAAAGGCCAAGCTTTTCCTCATAGGATGGGAGATGAAACTCAGGAAATGAACTGGCACCTTGAGAGTTTTGGCAGAAATTTGAAGGCGGATTGGTAACGGAGGCTTGAAGGCAGATTGTCTACCTGTTACATTCTTCTCGGGAAAGATGCATATGATTTAATGGATATGAAACAAAATTTGAGAACAAATAAAACACAAAAGATTTGCAGTAATTCTAGTGTTTGTACTTATTACACACGTGAATGAGATTTGCACATCAACCTGACTGTCAGGGATAACCGCTCTTGGCTGACAAAACTTTAGTATCTATGATTATTAGAAGTATTAGGTACAACCTTAGGTGCAAAATTCATTACCCCTTTACATTTCTTACTTATAACTTGTCCTTAGTGCTTGAATTAAACAAGCATTTAAAACAACTGATTACCTAATTTTACTTGTCTTGGTTTCCTTTTGGAAGTTAGAATTTGGTACTTACGTGCATTTCATATGTTATTATTAAAATTGCTGAGATTAGTTTAACATTTCATGCATTTTAATCATTGTTATTACACAATGGGCCACTGTTAGGTTTTATAAGAAGCTTTGACATCCATATTAAATGAACACAATGTTTAATAACCTAAACAAATAAATGTGAGGTAGTGTGTTTGAGGCTTAACTATTTGAGAAAATTTGTAACTGAAATAATTCAAATTATTTTACCTTAAAGATAAGACAACTCAGTGCCTGGTCTGTCCTGAATTAGTTAATCTTGGTTGGGCATTTTTTATGTTAACAACGTATGTTGTTAACATGTTGTTATGTTTTATGTTGTTAACAACATAAAAAATAGGTGCAGAAGTAGAGCATGCTGCCCATTGAACCTGCTCTTCCATTCAATACGATCAAGACTAATCTTAGACTTCAACTCAATTTTCCTGTCTGCTTCTCTTTTGCTTTAATTCCCTGAAGAGTCAAAAATCTGTCTTTCCCAGCTTTCACAAGTGTCTGAGGTAGAGAATTCCAATTACTCTCAAACCTTCGAATTAATTTCGCCTCATTTCAATCCCAACTGATCGGCCCCTTATCCTGAAACTATGCCCTCATGTTTTAGATTCAGCAACCAATGGAAATAATCTCTCAGCACCTAAGCCTCTTCAGAATATTGTAGGTTTCAATGACATTATCTCATATGCTCTGGAGTTCAGTACCGTAAAAGTCCAATTTACTCAGCCTCTCAACATAGGATAACCTGCTTGTCCCAGGGACCAATATATTAAACCTTCACTATACCACCTTCAGTGCAAGTATATCCTTTCTTAAATGCGGGGACCAAAATTGTTCACTTTACTCCAGTTGATATCAATGTTCCTGTGATAGGGACAAGGAATATTAGTGGAGGCTCCAAATTCTGACCACAATCCAATAATCTTTGCTGGATGTTGCTTAAAAATGAACATAGAACATAGAACATTACAGCGCAGTACAGGCCCTTCGGCCCTCGATGTTGCGCCAGCCAGTGGATCCTCTAACCTAAATTATTCCAATATCATCCATATGCCTATCCACCGAACATTTGAATGCCCCCAAAGTAGGCGAGTCCACAACTGCTGCAGGCAGGGCATTCCACGCCCTCACCACCCTCTGTGTAAAGAACCTGCCTCTGACATCCGTCCTATAACTACCACCTCTTAATTTAAAGTTATGTCCCCTCGTGTTGGTCATCACCATCCGAGGAAAAAGGCTCTCACTATCCACCCTATCCAGTCCTTTGATCATCTTATACGCCTCAATTAGGTCACCACATAACCTTCTTCTCTCTAATGAAAATAACCTCAGGTCCCTCAGCCTTTCCTCATAAGGCTTCCCACCATACCAGGCAACATCCTGGTAAACCTCCTCTGCACCCTTTTCAATGCTTCCACATCTTTCTTATAATGCAGCGACCAGAACTGTACGCAATACTCCCAAGTGCGGCCGCACCAGAGTTTGGTACAGTTGTAACATAACCTCACGGCTCCTAAATTCAATCCCTCTACCAATAAAAGCTAACACACCATACGCCTTCTTAACAACTTTATCAACCTGGGTGCCAACTTTCAAAGAGCTATGTACTTGTACATAGTCAGGATCTACGAAAAAAAAATCACTGTCCAAACTTGCATATGCACAACATTGACTCAGGAATGTTTAGTTCACTAACCTTCAGGAAAAAAGGAAAGAATATTCAGGGAGAAAGGAAGAAATTGTACTTGCCACAAGCATTAATGTTTATACCCTACTTCTTTAAGTGGGTCTTTTATACTTCTATATTCTAAATATAAAAGTATAAAAGAATATAAAAGAAATATATACTTTTGTCCTAAAATCCAAGTTTCTAACAGTATGCTTCAACTTCTAACACTTGCTCTGATACATCATATTATTACATTTGAATACATACAAACTGCAGTAATTCAACAACTATTCAGCAGTAAATTCACTTTACTAGACAGAGAAGCGGGTACATTTTTGTCTTTTAAAAAGCATTTGGGCAGTTATATGGGTAAGATGGGTATGCAGGAATATGGACCAAACGCAAGCAATTGAGACTAGCTTATGGTTAAAAACTGGGTGGCGTGGACAAGTTAGGCTGAAGGGCCTGTTTCCATGCTGTAAACCTCTATGACTCTACAATTCACATATGTCAAAGATATTCTAGTGCGAGCCACATCAGGAATGAAATAGTTAGCAGAGCTTCCTTTTCAGGTGTATCTCCCTGGCTTGCCTGGACCAAAACTCATTCAAAACATACAAATTGAGTAAGTGGTTGGCCACTTAGTCTTTCAAGTCTACTCCGCCACCAAATAAGATCATGTGAACATTCCTGCCTGTCCCCAATAACCTTTCACCCCATTGCTTATCAAGAATCTACTTACTGCTACTTTAAAAATATTCGAAGACTCTGCCACCACTGCCTTTTGAGGAAGAGAATTCTCAACCCCGAGAGGAATTATTTTTCCTCATTTCTGCCTTAAGTAGTTGACCCATCATTTTTAAACAGTGAAGGGGATGGGAAGAAGTTCTGCTGTGTGGTACTTAGGTGTCCATTAATCCCAGTTTTACATTTATACAATGTGGTTTCCTAATTGCTTACAGACAAACTGCAGAAGGAACATGGAGTTATGAAAATGTATCAAATTGTCTAGTCAGTGGTGAATTCTCTTTAATGCAACAGATCATTAAAGTAATTAAGTTTAGTAGCTAGATACCTGAAAGCAAGTGAGCCAAGAATACGTATAACTTGAAATCCCCAAAAAAATGGAATTAATGAAATTGGTTGCTATGTTCAGGAAGTAATTTTGGAATGTCTTATTTATAATAAGGTTTTAATGATTATAAATCGATCATTTATTAGGTCTTTTGGATTAAAGTACACACCTATCACTTCTAACTTTTAATTAATTACTTTAAAAAATCTGTTGCCCATTCCAGTCCCAGCATTTAGGAACATTCTTGATTAATGCATTGCTATTGTTAGCTCCCCAGAGTGCACTTTGTTGAGATGTGTATCATTGCTTATGACAGTGCTTGTTCACGTGAGGTAGAAGCATTACTTTATATGCATCAATCCTGATAGCTACCTACAATGATGATATAAAAAAATGAATGTACCTACAAGCAGTTTTGTTTGTTTGCTGGCTAGATGAGAAAAAAGGAAGCAAAGGGAAAGGCCGTACCATTGGAAAATGTCACACAAGTACTGTACTGTATTAATAAATAATGAAAGGGAGGGGGAGGGCTGACCTTTACACAAGACTGACTATTACTCACATGTATATGATACATCAAGTTCATAGGTTCACCAATACGAATGCAATTTTATTTTTTATTAATTGGAAAGTTAGATGCTTCCTGGAAAGGCAAGCAATGAATCTGTTAATGCATTAATTCGTTAGTGTCTTCAGCAGGATGGTGGACATTAGCATTGCTAGCTGCAGCTGAACATCACCAATAACATGTCACTTGAGAAATAGCTTCTACAGCTGGAATAAATGTTAAATGAAGAACAGAATTTCTTTGATTAGAAGCATGCAAAATGAGGTCGTAACACTGCATGGGACATAGCAATGTAACAAAATATAATCACATACATGTTGATTTGCTCTGGACCTTCTCATTAATCTGATAAAGGTCTTAGTGAATGAACCCTCTAACTGTAGAATTTAAAATGTCTTCTGCTAACCTGTGTTCTCGCACATGTATTCACCAGTCTCACTGCAGTGAGTGAAGTTTTGGCTGAGTGCCAAATTCATAATTCTTGCTATCAGCGACAGTGGGTGGGGAAGATTGGAGAATTCTGCCCATAGTACTTTAGTTGAATGTCTTCTCAGCGTGTCATTAGCTGAGTATATAGACAATTGATAAAAATGTTCAAATTCATCTTCCTTCAACTCAACCAAATGATTCTGAGTCACTGATGTAATAAACAGTATTCAAACTGTTTCAAGTAAAATGCTGATCATTTAAATGTACTTACTAAGTTAAGCAGATGCGCATGGTTACTGTGACAACAATCAAGTCTTGGGGCTCAAAGAAAACTAATGAATACCAGGCTATTCACAGCAGTTTATTTCTTGTAGGTTTAGACCATGAACATCTGGTTATTCCAGTTAACACCAATTTATTCTTTTGTTTAGACATGTGAGAAATTATTTTATGTCTCTAAGACAACATAAAATACTCCTCAGCCTGTTATCTGTTTGGGATCAAGTGACTAGTTAATCTGCTCTGGATAATGGTACCTGAAAATCCCAACAAAACTTTCATGTTTAACTAATCAATTATGTGAGCTATAAATAGATGAAGGAACATGAAAAACTGATAAAATAGGTGGCCGTTAAATGTGTGGATGACACTAAATCAGGGAGGGGAATACTTAGAAAGGCACTAACAGATCATAGAAGGACATTAATAAACTTGCAGAAGATGGATAAGAGTACACTAGTATATTTTGATTGGAAAAATAGGGAGATCACAGTCACTTGATTCCTATGTTGTAGATCAGCCTCATTAATGGAATTACTCAATTTTCATTTCATTGAAATTAAATGGAATAAAAATTAAGGTGTTTCTGTAATGGGTAATCAAACTCAATGTTAAATAATCGCACAGACAGTGAAGTTTACCTCCTGGAAAACTATCCAGCACTGAACCTGCAACATGAATAAGTATTTTTTTCCTGCAAATTTGTCATTTTAAAATATATCAGTGGAAGATATGGCACTTTATTATACAAATCAACTTTGATTATCGGCAAAGAAACATCCCGATGGAATGTAACCAGTCCATGTTATTATGTCTTATAGTTTGAGGGTGTTTTTTATTATTTTTACACATCTGCTGCAAGATTCCCTAATCCCATCTGCAATCACTCTTTTGGTCATAATTCATCAGTTCAGTCCTTAAAGTCACAGTTTTCAGCAGAAACCTTCCTTTTCACACACACTGTTAAACCCTCACAATCAGAAGATTATTTTGGTGACATGAACAAACTTCTTGAATTTCTGACATAGCCGTGTGATTGTCGTCAGAGAGTTCACAATTAGGAAGGCAGATATTTGCAATGTTTATCATGAGGTAACACTTGAAATTTTGTCTGCTTTTCAGGGTATGAATGAAATACCTTTAGCTCAATGATGGTCTTTCTAATTGTAAGTCAGGAAGTGATGGGTTTGAATCCCACAGCACCAGTGAAAGGTGCCCTGGAATTGCATTATGCATGAATCTGTGTCTTGTGGGTGCTGCGGCCATTGTAATTACCAGAAGAAGCCAATAAAGGACAATGTGAAATTAGTCTGATGAACATGGGCTCCAGTCCCGGAGGCCCAGTGCTTCTATCTGAAACCATGGATAGCACAGTTTCTGAATAGACTCGTGTGCCAGTGGCCTCCTCATCCTCTGTAAATGGGTGGATGCAAGTTTTAGCTTTGATCACCAGTTCCAAGAAAAATGATTTGCGAGGAAATCACCTTAGCTACTCCTCCATAGTAAGTGGTTCAAAAATTGTGTTAGGGCCTGCAGCAAAGACAGACTTCTAAATGAGAAGCCTCTTTACTGTGATAAATCAGACTGTTTCTCCTGCTGATTCATTACAAGTGATGGGTCACCCTATCTGCATTGCACATGAAATTAATCCTTTGACATTTTATCTCACTGAGTGTAAAAATGACATTTTATCTCACTGAGTGTAAAAATGACATTTCATTTGACATTATTCTTTACCTCATGAAGATGTTAACTCATGCTGGGGCATTGTCACTTTGCATAAGTGGTTGTTTTTCATTTGTGAACTTTAGCAGGCTATTTACTTGACGGAGGCACCACTATGATACATTTTTGAATCTGCATGAGTTTCATTACCTTTGATTTATGTGGAAGTTCTGATCACAGTTCACTGTCAAAGCAATGAAAATACATGTTATTCTCCCTAAATAAGGGAACTTGCAATTAAGCAGCGGATAACTAGCAGGTAAAAGAACAATCTTTATATGAAAAATTTTGGCCATTTGTAGTTCGGCTGTAAGTAATGCTGACTCTAATGCAAAACGGATGGTGCTGGTGTGATTTTAGTATCCACAAAGCAAAAAAAGAGACAATCTGCCTTGGTCATTCCTGTGTGTTCCAAATGGACATGATGGAAATCTAGAAATAAGTTTCTTGGCTGAACTTTGACTTTGGTTAATGCATACAAGGGGAAAGAAAATATTCTGAATGAAAAAATATTTAAAATGATTGGAGAAGTAATTTATTCTGGAAAGCAATAGAAGTTATTCATAATTGTTATGTCATTTTACAAAACAATCCTATATTCTGGAACATTCACATGTTCTCCATAAAAGGCACCGGAAAGTAAACACAGCTGTTATTTTTCAAACATTTTAATCCTAATGTAAAACTTATAATGCTGTAATTTTAGATCATCCTCCCTATCTTTGGGACTAACACTGGGAAGAGACATTGAGTCAATATAATCACAGAACAAAAACACATAGGCTAAATCTGTGGGAAAAAAAATATATTTTGTTTTGCTACATCTGATCCCTACTTCCATCTGAACAAGTGAACCATCAAGTGCTCTTTGAAAACCATCATTATCTTCTTTAGTCAAATCTCTTGAGTAACAGGCATCCTTCTGTCTCAAGACAGTTGTAATAAATGATGCAATGGGTCTGACCATAGCAATCACTTAATAGAAGTGTTGCATTAATAAAGATTTTACTTTGCCAAAACAATTTTGCATGGGAATCTTTACAACTGGTAATGGATAGGAATTCAAATTAACAGAGTTTACCAAAGTTGTCTTTGTGTCTTGATTGTGGGGACGAACACTAATTTGGATAACATTCGTCCCAAAGAGCAAACAAAAACATATAACTACAATAATGCACTACAACCCAAAAGGAGTGTAACATGTTTCCACTGTGTCCTGTCAGTAAAGCAAATTTGAACAAAGTAGAGCAATTCACACTAAACTGCTTGTAATGAAATGTATTGGATGAGAGGAATAAGTAATAAACTTTGTTTCTTCATTGCCTGTTGGGTCTATACTAGACAAACTTTGATGGTGGTAAACTTGTTTTATTATTTATGAGAAAGGGCTTGAAATCAGCAGCTAGGTGAAGAAAATGGGTTTTTTCTCCTTACTGGCATGGTAAATGAGGAAGAGGTTTTAACATAAAAAGAAGTTTTGTGTCATTTAATTATACAACTTGCAATCAGCTTATGTTTTTTAATTCAATTGAATAAGCGTTTCCCATTTCCCCTCTCATCGATCTCTGCTGCATGAAGAGATTTTTACAGAGGTTTCTTGTTAACCCTTTCCAAGAAGTTGATGTGTTCTCTAAGCCCCATCCCCCAAAGCCAGAAACAGGCTTTGATGTTTTAAATGCAATAGTCGAGATTGTTATCTGACTGGATGAATGTGGAATGAAACATCAAAGATTGATTTACTAATTGCAGAATATGGTCTCAACTTTGTGTTGTTCAGTAACTTTGTTATTTTGCATTGTGCTCCAGCCAGAATAGGATTCCTGTTAGCTTTCTTAAGATCAATGAGAAAGGTTGAAATTAAAAATTTAGGTAGTAACCCTAAGTGTTACACATTTCACCCCTTTTTGTCCCTTTTCACTGTTTTCTTCCTTGCTGGTTTTTTGGCTGGAGAGGGCAGAGGTGAAAGGTCAAAATGGTGCAGTGATAGACTTTTGCGTCTCCAACGTTACTGCTGCTCTCTGAGAAGGAATGTGCTCTTTATCTGTGAGGAATAGAGTTCAGTGTATTTTTTTTATTTTCCTGCAATAATAAACATTTTGTTTACAAGGTGAGATTTATTGTGCTTCACTGTCCAAGTCCTTTGGACGAACGCTTTAAAGTACAGCAAAACATCAACAGTGCAGAGGTCCTGTTAGCATGTCAGTGTTTGCTCACATAAATGAGCACAAATGTTCCATTACTTACATAGAACACATAGCTCACTAATCCCCTTGAGCCCACTCTGCCATTCAATCAGATTATAGTTAATCTGTATCACCACTCTATTTACCTGTCATTTCCATATTCCTTGACAGAATTACTTATTGAGTTAGTTAGTTTGGAGATATTGCCACATCTATCTACTGTTCTTTACCATGTGTCACAAAAATCTGGTAAACCAAATGCCACACCTTGGGAGGGATTTTCGGTTCTTCCAGGCCTGTCGAAGTTAATTCCCATTGCAGATTCCCCGGTTATAAGACTGGTGAGCCATTGACTTTTGGTGGGATCAGAAGGTCATGCCTGTAGCTAATACCGAGCCATAGGAAAACCCACCATGCTAGAGGAGAAAATTCTGGCAATTGCCAATTTGAATTATTATAATCATAATATTGTTGCATGAACACAACAGACAGGAAACTGAAGGCTGTTTTGAACCTTAAGACTTTGTACAATTAGCTCCTCATATGACCCCTGTGATTTGAAATAGGAAATATCATACAACAATTTATATGTTAGACTTTTGGATTATAATACACATCTCAAATCCTGTAGAGTTTAAAATTGCTTCTAAAATCAGACCCTATGCTTGATGTCAAATAGCGAAGAGTGAAAAAAGGATTGTCCTTCAGTTTAGTAAATTTTGCTTTTCTTACAATATTTTAAATCAAGCTGTCAAAGATGCAGAATCTAAAATTAACTTTTTGTCCCAGTATTGACGATTCTCAGATTAGACAAACTCGCATTTTTTTCCTGCCTTTCATAATATCAAGATGATCCCAAATTATTACAGCCATGAAAGTGACGTGAAATCCCGTCACTGAAGAATCATAGGAAACATGGCGACCAAATTGTAACAAGCTTCCTCAACTTCAAATGTGATAATGACCAAATAATCCATTTCAGTGATATTGATTAAGGAATCAATATTGGCCAGACTGAGGATAACTCCCTTGCTCTTAGAAAAAAGCACCATGGAATAAAGAACAAAAAGTAAAGCACAGCCTCCCTCCAGCCTCCAAACCTGTGCCAACCGTGATGCCCTAACTAAACTTAAAAAAACCTTACTTGGGCCGTATCACTGTACTCAGGTACTCATTTAGATGCTTCTTAAATATCGCTAATGTTCCTGTTTCCACCACCTCCTCTGGCAGCGCATTCGAGGTATCCACCACTCTGCGTGAAAAACTTCCCCTGCACACCTCCTTTAAACTTTCTCCTCTCACCTTGAACCTGTGCCCTCTTATAATTGACACTTCCACCCTTGAAAAAAGCCTTTGACTATCCACCCATAATTTTGTGGAACTCTCAGGTCTCTCCTCAGCCTCTGTTTTTCCAGTGTAAACAATCCTAGTTTATTCAACATCTTCTCATAGTCAACACCCTTGAGACCAGGTAACATCCTGGTGAGCCTTCTCTGCATTCTCTCCAAAACTTCCACGTCTTTTTGGTAGTGTGGTGACTAGAATGCATGCAATACTCTGAATGTCACCTAAACAAGGTTTTACATAGCTGCAACATGATTTCCCAACTCTTGTACTCAATGCCCCAGCCCTTGAAGGCAAGCATGCAATATGCCAACTTGATCACCTTGGCCACCTGTGTTGCCACTTTTAGGGAACTGTGGACCTACATGTCGAGATCCCTCTGTACGTTAGTATTCCTTAGGGTTCTGTCATTTACAGTATAATTCACACCTAAATTTGATTCTCTAAAATAGCTCACGCTTGTTCAAATTAAATTCTATCTACCATTTCTGTCTATATCCTGTTGTATCCTCTGACAATCCCTGGCACCATTAGCACTTTCACTAATCTTCGTGTCATTAGTAAGCAAACGTACTAATCAGACCACTTACATTTATATATACCACAAACATTAAAGGTCCCAACATTGATCCCTGCAGAACACCACTAGCTACAGATCACCATTGTGAAAAGCACCCTACCACTGCTATTCTCTGTTTTCTATGACCAAGCCAGTTCAATATCCATCTAAACAGCCCACCCCGAATCCTATGTGATTTTAGTTTTTGTACCAGTTTGCCTCATGGGACCTTATCAAATGCCTCGCTAACGTCCATATAAACTATATTCACAGCCCTTCCTTCATCAATTATCTTTGTCACCTCTTCAAAAAACTCAATCAAATTGTTAAGACATGACCTTCCTCATACAAAACCATGCTGCCTGTCAATAACTAGTCCATTTTCCTCCAAATGTGCATATATCCTGTCCCTCAGTATCTTCTTCAAAAGCTTCCCCAGTATTGATGTCAGGCTCATGGGCCTATAATTTCCTGGATTACCTCTGCTTCCTTTCTTAAACAAAGGAACAACTTTGGCTATTTTCCAGTTCTCTGGAACCTCGCCTGTTGTCAAAGAGGATGTGAAGATATCTGTTGAGGCCCCAGCTCCCCTTGCCTCCTACAGTAATCTGGAATAGATCCCATTTGGTTCAGGGACTTATTTACCTTAATGCAATTTAGGATATCAACACTTCCCCCCTCAAAGTTTATTCTTAGAAAACAATAAGATACAAATGAGCCTTATATTTAAAAAAAATTAGGTTCTGTTTACTCAGCAAAAAGACAAAAAAATCTTTCAATCTGAACAATTGTTGCACTTAACCTCATTCTCTAGATCATTTACACACCTATCCCTGACCGCAACATCCATCATGTCCTTCTGCTTGGTGAATCCCAACACAATCTACTCATTGAGGATCTTGACCGCTTCCTGCATTTCCATGCATATCTTCTCATCACTGTCCTTGAGTGGGCCTACTCTTTCTCTTGCTACTCTCTTGTACCTAATACATGCATAGAGAGCCTTGAGATTCTCCTTGAACCTGTTTGCTGAAGACATTAAGGCCCTTTTAGCCCTCAAATCTTTTATGTCTATCTGAGAGGGCAGTCTTGGTTTCGAAAGATGGTACCTCAGAGTACAGAGCTCCCTCAGTATTGCACCAGAGTATCAGCCTAGATATCTGTGCTCAATTCTCTTGAATGGGATTTGAACACAGAATCTTTTTGATTAAGAGGCAAAATTGATTCCTTATAAGCCACAGCTGATTGTGTGGACAATAATATCTGACGAACACTTAGTGGGGTTCCTGTGTCTGCTAATTTTAACAGAGATATTAACCATTTCACTTTCAAAAAGGTTGGAGTATTTGCTGAAATAGCTGACACTATACAAGTTGTCCCAGCACATTAATCATTCTTTGACAAATATTATCAGCAACAGTCAAGTTCTAATTCAATAATCTCTTTATTCAAAAAAGTATATTTTAAACTGCAACATTGTGAAATTTTCCTCTCCTCACCAGTCACTCTGTTTTCCCAGAATAAGATTTAATGCCGGATATTACTGAATAACATGTTTTGCGTTCCCATCCACTAGGAAATTTAATTCAACCTGAAATAATCAATTTCTTGAAATGGAAAAAAATATTAGTCTTTTCAGGCTCTGCAAGATTCAAACTCAAATACCAATGTGAATGGAGAGTGTGCTTAAAGTACTGTGCCATTCAAATCCTCCAGGACAATTGTTCTTCAAACAAATTTTATACTTTAGTAAGATTAAAGACCTTCAGATCTGATCCCTGTCCATTGGTTATCATTAACAGCTGTGCCACAGGTAGATCTTTAAGAAGCCGAAATATAGACAGTATGAAGCTTGGCGTCTGTTTCCACTGCTGTTTAATTTATTGCATGGGATCAATCACATTTTACATTAGTGTTTACGTTTCTGTGAGTCTGATGCATGTGAAGCTGATTTAATCCATGACATAAGCCAAAATAAATTAACCAGATATGACTTCCTTTGGACCAGGTGTAATATAAGCTGCTGGTTAAAAGTGTTCATTGCCAATGCCCTGAAAGAATGTCACATTCTCACTTCCTGACTGAAACTCAGGAACTAGCTGAGACACAGAACAACTCTTATTAAGAGATAAATCCACAGCAAAAATGAGAGTGATGAAAGAAGCAGCTTTACAAAGTAAATCTCCAAGCGTTACCCTGCTGTGTGACGTTAAGTGCAACTATTGTTCAGATTGAATGATTTTTTTGTCTTTTTGCTGAATAAACAGAACCTAATTTTTTTTAAATATAAGGCTCATTTGTATCTTATTGTTTTCTAAGAATAAACATTTTTTGTGCTCCCAATAATACAGTAAATGGTGAATGAAGCTGATTTTATGGTGCTTGGGGTCTATCTGCAAAGTATTAAATACTTCATACTTCACCATATTTTCCTTTTTTAAGTGACTCATTGGACAGATGAAGGGAATGTGATTTATAACCATCTTGAGATTTTTTTGATAAGGTCATGGAAAGCCTGTTAACAAAATTCAAGCATGCAATATAACAGGCAAAGTCACAAATGTATAAACATTTGGTTAATGAACAAGAAATAAAGAGAAAATCTGATGACGTACATTGCTTAGTTTGGAAAAAGGTTGCTAGTTTGCACCCCAGGGTCTATTTTGGATCCACTTTTGCTCTCCATGTACATGAGGAGTATAATTAAGGAAATTGTTAACATCACAAATGTAGGCTGGAGAACTAACAAAAGTGTCAATAAGACACAGGGCTGAATATTAGGGTGGTTGGGGTGGGGAACAAATAGGTTCCCCACACCCTCCATAACCCTTCTGCCCCTGCTCCACCCCATAACCACACCATGGCTGTTGTGAGATTTCCGCTCCTCACTGGGAAGGGAATCATTCTCTCAAGAGCTGCCGGGACTGCAATGAGAAGCAGAGGAAAGCCCATGGATTCCTGGAAACTGTAATATCCAAGAGTATCGGGTAGGGAAAGGTTGGGCAGGATATAGGAAGTGGGGTCAGTGGATGGGAGTGGCAGGTTTAAGGCAGCATGTGGGTTGGAGGAAATGGGAAAGGTGGATGGGTTCTATCTTGAAAGACTGCCTCCCAAACCATAAAGGATAGAATCCCTCCCACCCCTCCATTTACCACCATTGAAAAATCCAGCTGCCCACTCCTGTCTGACAGCTCAAGCCAAATGTTTTACAGTGTGGGCAGTACATTATCAAGGTCAACTGTGCTTGGTGACAACCATAGTTGCCGCTCGATTATCTGTTGGAATATGGCGAGTGGGCTGCTGATTTTGGTGCCTGTCCAGCACACCTACCCCATCCCTGTATTATGGAGGTGAACTCAGGGGTAGATGAGAAGTTAGTGGGGTAGATGTCCCACTCTATTTTATGTGATTCCTCACCAAAAACACACCCAGTAGGGGCACGTTAATCCACAGTGAATTTAACAGAATGGACATTCGGATGGCAAGTGCAGATTACAATGGAGAAGTGGGAAGTAATATGACAGGATTAACGATCCTTGTTAGGATTGGCAGGATAAACAATAGATGGGAGCTTATGTTTGATGGAAAGATGTTGTAAAGTTTCAGCAATTTGTGTGAGATTTTGGCTTTCAAATGTATAGTTGCCTGAAAATGCAGAGTCATAAAAAGGCCAGAGTATGTCAGGTTCCATTAAGACAGGCATAAAATACCAGAGTGAAGAAACAATGATGAATTTGTCAGATTCGGTATTCAAGACACAGTTAAAATACTACATAGGAAGGGCATTAACACCAACAGAGTGCAGACAATGCAAATCTGGCAGGAAGATGCCAGAAAAAGGCATATAATATTCAGAGGAGACAAGAGACACCAGAAACAGAATTCTCCCTCAGCAGAAGCAGCTTGCCATTGGCCAGCAGCAGATCTTCCAGTCTCACTAAAGTCAATGTCAATTTTTATGCCTAATCCACTCTGGCACTGGAGAATCCTTGGCAAGGGTTGACTTCTGTGGGACTGGGCTGGCAGGAACAGCTGGAAAATCCTGTTCTGGGACTATTTCTACTGGTGCAAAGAAGGCTACTTAGAGTTTTAAAGAGGATTTTAATGGGCTTTGGTAGGGAAAAGGACATTTCTTATGCCTAAAAAGAGTCTATGATAAAAGAGTCACCAATTGAAATTTGTCACTATAAGAATAAAGAGAGGAGTTAGGATAATTTCCATATTGAGAGTTGTTGGAGAATTGCTGCAGGGAGTGGTTGAAATTGGAAGCTATTGAATCTTTCAGGGAAAATATTTGGTGTTAAATGATGCAGGGCAGTGGGATTACTTGAGATTGCAGCAAAAAGCTGGAGCTAGTATAAAAAGGCCTCCTATGCTGAAAGTTTGTATGGTTGTCAGGTTCATGCAATTCCTACGTGTGATTATGATAAAATGTGAGCTTTCTGTCTTTGTGCACCACTTCAGCAACGTAGGTCAAATATATTTTATAAGTAACTAGGGTATGGAAAGCAGATGCCTTTTTTGATTGGCCAAAATTGGAAACTTTAAGAAGGAAGGAGGGTTCTTTAACAGGTGATAAAAGCTTCACCTAGGAGCTAATATAACTTAGGTATCAGTAGATATGTAAAGCCTAGATGGAGTATTTAATACATTTAAACTATTAAGCATTTCATTTAGAAGGTGCCCAATGGGGTCTTTGGAGTGGTTTCAGTCTTAATTCATTTTTTTATATACAGAGACCTTTGACCTTTAGTATACGTTAGATTTGTTATTTGATAAAATTTTGGCTATTGTTAAACAGTCCCAGCACCTTTCTGACTCCTCTTATGGTGACTGGCCACCGCATTTGTTGTACTGTCTTCTTTTCGTCTGTTGGCATTTCTTTTAAAATTTTTAGGATGGTTTTTAATGAAGGAGCAGTGCTCCGAAAGATCATAGCATTTACTAACAAATAAACATGTTGGACTTTAACCTGGTATTGTGAGACTTCTTATGGCATTTCTTTGGAATGTTAGATGTCCTTTGCACACAACTTGTGATTTCTGATTTATGTCTTTTTGGGGCTTACCTTTAACCCTGTGGTTTTTAGTTTGTTTAATACTAGATATAGTGTTTCCTGATGTCCTAACTTAGATTCTGAACTATTAAGATATCATTCACGTATTGTAGAATCGTGCTACTCTCTGACAGTTCGACCCTGTTCGGGATGTCATTCATTACTCAATAAAAGATAGCGGGGTTATTGTAGAATTCCTGCAGTAGACGAGTCCACGTGTATTGTTTGTCTCCCAGCGTAAAAACGAATTTGTCTTTGGATTTGGGATCCAAGGATAGGGACCAGAATCCATTGGCTATATCCAATTCGGTAAATATTTTATGCTCTGGTGACAGTCTATTCAGCATTGTTGAGGGGCTTGCTCTAAAGAGGTGCAACTTAGAAGTGACTCTATTGAACCCGATGTAATCTATCGTGAGCCTATAGCTTCTGTCGGGTTTGCCCACTGGCCAGGTTGGGGAATTAGTGATATTTGTAGATTCCCTCAGAATTACTTTATCACTAACCCTTTAACTACGGTGCCACTGCTTCTGGTTTTATTGAGTATTGTCAGTGGGGCTTCCCGTTAGTTAATCCAGTATCTAATTTTGTCTCAGCCCATGCTCCAGGGACAAAGACAGATGCCTCCGAACCCTCCTATCACTAATTCCCAATCTCTGGTGGCTGTGGCCACCTTAATAGTTTCAAGGTGATTTGTGTGTTTCCCTATTCTAGTTTCCCGACTGTCTCATTTTGGCCAGATTAATTCTCCCTTTTTTACAGTCTATCAAAATCTCATATTCCTGTGCTGTTTTGTTCTTTCATTAAATCATTTCCATTATTGTACCCTTGTTATTTTTACACACATAGAATCTCATCAGTATATACAAATTATTTATTTCTACTAACATGGTCTCAATCAGGTAAGCGGGTATTTTGTTCCCTCCTATCCCTATTAGGTAGATCATCCTACTTGTAGTGGGTAAGGGTAGATCGGTGAGAGATATGAATACTTCTGTGTCCACCTGCATCTCACATTGCTTGCCCCCTACTAGTGTAGACATATAAATTCTTCCTTTTTTCTCTATTGAATGGGGGCTGCAGACCATCAATCTTGCCGACCTCGAGGTTCCTTAATTCCTCCGATTCTGCTGTGGTCATGGATCGGGTCGGGGGTCTTCTATGTTGGTCCCAACACATTCCTTCTGTGTGTCCATTTTTTATTACAGTGATTACAATGTTTCCCACTGCTTCCAAATTTGTTTCCTTTCCTTGAGACCCCGCAATCCCTTGCAAAGTGTCCTTGTCGACCACAATTGTGAGAAGTCAGTTTGGACTTAATACCGTTTCCGTTATTGTAATTCCACAATCCTCTTGTCTGGGATTTCTCCTCTCCGCCTCCCAATACGCCACTAGCCCATTCCGCTGGTTCCATAATCCTGGGACATAATGACTCCCATTTTGAGGATGGGAGCCTGTCCTTGAAAGCCTGGATGATGCTCGATTCCCATGCCCTGAGCATTCCCAGTATACTTTGAACAACCACTGCCCGTACTCAGAAACTCCTTCCCACTTGAGCTGCTTGGTCATTGTAATTCTGCTCCAGTTGGTCAGAGAATTTCCTAAAACTCTTTGAATTTCTGTCTTAAACTGGGTGAAGGGTGCCTGTTGGGCATCTGTTTCTGCTGTTAGGGCAACTAAGTGTGTTCAACGTCCCCCACTATAATCTTGTGCTGGAGGACTGGTGGGTCCTCCTGCTATCTGCCTCCACTTATCCTCTGACAGGTTGCCCTAACCAGTATGTCTCTCAGGTGTAGTTGACGTCCTATCCAAACTGCATCTAATTCTTCCCAGAATTTTGTGTTTGCACTTCTAGGTTGTAATTTACCCAGGGAGGCCTTTATCTGCTGTTTTTCACCTGGGGTGAATGGTTTATAACTTGCTGTTGGCTGCGCATCCGTTGCCCCTTGGGTTACCGGTGCTAAGTTGTGTTCTAGCGCTTCCCATTCCTCTGGAGGGGCGGTTGTCCTCTGTCGTGTGGACTCATAATGGGGTAGAGGAACAGTTTCCCCTCCCCATTGATTCTCCTCTTTCATTTCTCCTGTTCCCTTACTCTGGATTCTAACTCTCTAATCTTCTCTTTATCTTCGCTTCACTTTTTGGTGGAAGCGACTACTTGTTCAATTAGTCCCATTAATTGATGTACTAATAATGCCTCTGCCTTCTTTGTCTTCTCTCTCTTTTTCCTATCTATCCACTTCCTCTGCTGTTCTAAGGTCTGAGAAGCATTCCAGCCATCCCTTTGCATCCTCTTTATTAACAATTGTCTATTTGTCATGTACATTTCATTAAGAGATCCTGCAGGTCCTCTCAATTTCTTTATCTGCTACCTTGCAGACTTCACACCGTAGGTTACTATTGCCTCCTTGCAACGTTTTTCATACACCATATGGCCGAGATTACTTCCTAGCAATATGTTTCTCTACTGTAGGGACTTCACTACCCCCAGCCACAATTACTACCCTAGCAGTGTGTATCTCCACCATTAAGGGTTTCTATTTATACTCATGGCCACTATTATTGCCTCAGCAATGTGTTTCTTCACCAGAGTCCGGCTCCAGAATTGATCAGCTCCTTTTCTGCAGCTTTTTACAACATTGACAGTCCAGTACCCAACTATACAAACTTTCATGCAAACAGGTGGCAAACTCTGCATTTGTTTACCACTACAGAGTTTGATGTTAACCAACTTTTGCCACTTGTGCTTCGCGATCCGAAGTGCTCTTGGTGCTTCTATGCTCGCTTCACATGGGGGATTTGCTCTCTTAACAACTGGTCTAAGGCTGTGTGTTTGAGACAGGCACTTCCTTGTCCTCTAGTCAGTCAGCACTAGTAACAGTCAGTCAATACTTATCACTATACCATCAACAATTACTACTTATCTCTATAATACCCCTTAATTTTTACCCCTTTTAAACTGTATTGTTGACTCCATCTGACTCCCACAGATTCAATGATCTCTATCCCGGTTTGCCAATCATGGCCAATCAATCAAACTTACCACCAGTAGTCAGATCCTGCCTGACTTCACCAATTTGTGGGAAATTCATCTCTTCAGAGTCAGACTTGGAGTTTCAACAAAACAGTTTTACTCTGACAAAGCTTTGGGAGAAGCACTGGCACTCTGCAGTATTGGCAGCCATCTTCTCAACTATACAATAGCAGTTGAGCATCTTTTATATTTTTTTGATAATAAACAATACAGACATTAGCTGTTAGCACATCGTTACAATTTGAGTAGACAGATACTGACATCAACAGTTAACATATCGTTATAAGCAGACAAGTATGGACATTGATAGTTAACACATCATTGTACTTAGAATAGATACATTTATGCAGTTATGTCCTCTATCAATGGCTGATCTCGTTATCAAACATATTGTTCTGGGTCTGCTTTTGTCTCAAGGTCTGAGTAGTTTCCTGCAGCGATTTAAACACTACAGGTTTGACTCTTTTTGTGTAAATGTCTGTTCCCAAAGCCGATATCTCTTAATATCTCTTCCCAGAGTCCATTTTGTGTCCATCACTTTGATTTCACTCTAACAAATTGTATAGATAGTGATTTCACAAACTATGCTGGCAAATCTTGAACAATTTTGTCATCGTCTGGTCGCGGAGGTAACATTCCTGCCTGTTAACCACCTCCATGTGAATGTTAGCAGATATCCAGTGGCATTGCTCATTCTGAGCAACATGATTTTGGAACAACTTAAACGTTATCAACAAAGTGTGAAGAGGAAAATGATACAAGAAGCGCATGTTGTCACTAACACTTTTCCTAGATTATATATATGTGTGTACATAGGAACAGATCATCTCAATTCATAGAACATAGAACATTACAGCACAGAACAGGCCCTTCAGCCTTCGATGTTGCGCCGACCAATATAAAAAGCAATGCCCCTCCAAACTAAACCATTCCCTTCTCTTCCATATACTTATCAACTAACATCTTAAACGCCACCAAACTTGGCGCATCTACAACAGCTGCAGGCAGGGCATTCCACTCCCTAATCACTCTTTGAGTAAAGAACCTACCTCTGATATCCGTCCTATAACTCATACCCCTTAATTTAAAGCTGTGTGCCCTCGTGCTAGCTTTCTCCATCCTAGGAAAAAGGCTATCACTGTCCACCCTATCTAAACCTTAATCATCTTATATGTTTCGATAAGGTCTCGTCTTAGCCGCCTCCTTTCTAACGAAAACAACCTCAAATCCCTCAGCCTCTCCTCATAAGACCTGCCCTCCATACCAGGCAACATCCTGGTAAACCTCCTCTGTACCTCTCCAATGCCTCCACATCTTTCTTATAATGCGGGGACCAGAACTGCACACAATACTCCAAGTGCGGCCGCACTAGAGTGTTGTACAGTTGCAACATGACGTTGCGGCTCCGAAATTCAATCCCCCTACCAATAAAAGCTAAGACTCCGTATGCCTTCTTAACAACCTTATCGACTTGACTGCCTACTTTCAGGGATCTATGCACAAATACACCAAGATCCCTCTGTTAATCAACACTATTAAGAATCCTACCATTAGCCCTATACTCTACACATTTATTATTCCTGCCAAAGTGCATTACCTCACACTTTTCCACATTAAACTCCATTTGCCACCTCTCGGCCCAGCTCGGCAACTTGTCCAAGTCTCTCTGCAAACTATAACACCCCTCTTCACTATCTACCACTCCACCGACTTTAGTGTCATCTGCAATTTTACTAATCCATCCTTCAATACCCTCATCCAGATCATTTATAAAAATTACAAACAGCAGGGGCCCCAAAACAGCCCCCTGAGGTACACCACTTGTCACTGAACTCCAAGATGAATATCTCCCATCAACCACCACCCTCTGTCTTCTATCTGCTAGCCAATTCCTAACCCAATTAGCTAAATCACCCTCTATCCCATACATCTGCATTTTCTGCAGAAGTCTTCCATGGGCACCTTATCAAACGCCTTACTAAAGTCCATATATACCACATCAACCGCCTTACCCCCATCCACCTCTTTAGTCACTTTTTCACAAAACTCAATGAGGTTAGTAAGGCACGACCTACCCTTCACAAAACCATGCTGACTATCCCCAATCAATTCATTTCTCTCTAAATAACTATAAATCCTATCCCTAATAATTATCTCCAATACTTTGCCCACAACAGAAGTAAGACTCACTGGCCTATAATTCCCTGGAAGGTCTCTCTTCCCCTTCTTGAACAATAGGACCACATTCGCTATCCTCCAGTCCTCTGGAACCACACCCGTAACCAACGACGACCTGAAGATCAGAGCCAGAGGCTCTGCAATCTCCTCTCTTGCCTCCCAGAGAACCCTAGGGTAAATCCCGTCCGGCCCAGGGGACTTATCCAACTTCAAACCCTCGAGAATATCTCGCACATCCTCCCTATCTACTTCAATAATTTCCAGTTTGCAACCCTGTACCTCAGTGTTCTCCATAACTACATTTACATCACCCTGCGTGAATACCGAAGAGAAATATTTATTCAGTGCCTCTCCAATCTCTTCAGGCTCCACGCACAACTTCCCACTGCTGTCTCTGACTGGCCCTAGTCTTGTCCTAACCAATCTTCTATTCTTAACATATCTAAAGAAAGCTTTAGGATTCTCCTTAATCCTATCAGCCAACGTCTTCTCGTGTCCTCTCTTAGCTCTCCTCAATTCACTCTTTAGCTCCCTCCTGGCTAATCTATAGCTATCCATTGCACTAACTGAGCCTTCAAGCCTCATCCTGACAATAAGCCTCCTTTTTCCTTTTAACCAGCGAATCAACTATTTTCGTACACCAAGGTTCCCTTACACGACCATTTCCTCCTTGCCTGACAGGGACATACTTATCAAGGACTCGCAGCAGCTGCTCCTTGAATAAGCTCCACATTCCAGATGTTCCTAGTCCAATCTATGCATCCTAATTCTCTCCTGATGGCCTCATAATTACCCTTCCCCCAACTATAACTACTGCCCCCAGGTTCATGCCTATCCCTATCCATCACTAAGGTGAACGTAACCGAATTGTGGTCACAATTCTGCTCTCTTTTGATAAGAAATGGCTGTAGCATAATTATTACAAGAAAATAAACTGGATAATAAAATAATATATTGGAGTTTTGGTTATAATCCAGCTTTATTCTAACACTTACTTGACACCTGAAATTTCTGTCATTTGTGTTGGTTAATAATCTTGGCTTGGGTTTGGTAAATTTCTGTATGGTTACAATATATTCTACTAGGCTTGCAAACACAGCACAGACTAGGTTCACAATAGAGCATGTCCGGCTAGTGCTATGGACACCTTTCAGGGATGATGTCAATCGGTAATAATAGCCGAGTTCCCTCATTATACTTCAAAACTTAATGCCCCATGCTAGCAAGATTACTATTAGACTGAAGACGAAACATATAATGCTCATCTGAGAATGATTTAGAGGTGTAATCTGATCAGAGTCCAGATAATCACAGACTGCCCAAGTTTAAATTCATTCAATTCATGATGTCATCTGAGCTCTTTGAGCAGATCACATCATGTCTGCCGAGCTATATCTATTGTGTTTCAAGAACTAATAACATTTGCAAAGGAAAAAATGCAAATAATATTTGCAAAGTAGAGTATATAAAAATACTTTTTTCCTAAATGCCTGCGCTGCAAAAGGTTGAACTGAAAGAAATCTCAGTTTTTGAATGCGTTTCAGATTGTTTTGAATGTGTTTCTCTTTTACTGTGTTTGGTGCCTTATGTTACAGCTGAATGCCAGCGAACAACATTTTTTTCATCTTGCATGCAATTTGTTACAGCACAATTTTAATTACTCCTGGGAATTACATTAAGCATGTAATATGCATGTATTATACTTCAGAATTTTTCAAATAATAACTCAAATTTTATAGATAGTGAAGCTTGTAGCATTTTGCAGTCATGTAAATAATTTTTTACATCTTTCCTTACACCTTGTTTTTAACCAAAAATTAGGCAGATAATTATAACTTTTGCTCATTGGGGATATACACTTCGCCTTAAGTTTGTTCAGCATAAATTTGGGGTACAATGATGAAATATAAACTTACCTTGATGTTGTCTTTCTGCTTTGTTTTCATGCATCAGTTCACAGGCTAAAGCCATTCCTAAACAGCTTTTGGAGTACCCTCAGACATTAGAGGTATATCAGAAAAACCGAGGGACTGCCTTGGTTGTTGTTCTGTTCTGTCTGAAAGGATTAACAACATTGATTAACTCATGCCTGGTGAATGAGGTTTTCATAAAAAGGAGGGATATTTTGCCCATATGGATGTGATATCCTACTGTTAAGTAACAAACGCTGTATGGTTGAGTGACGTAATCCAGAAGCATGGTTATGGGCTGTAAAGTCTGGGCTGCATAAACAATTTACAGAGATAAGATATCACCTCTTCGTGTGCAGAGTGCCATCTTCAAAGTACATAAAGCTCTTAAGAGTAGAAGCACTCATTATAATGAAGCAGCCACATCATGGACAATTCAGGCTAAGATTTTTTCAGAATGCTTTGAACTCCAGCTCTGCTGACATCTTAACCTGTGTTTGGAATGTCTGTGTAATTACCATGTTTATTGAAGTTACAGGATGCCAAGTACAGTACAGCCAACACCAGAACTAGAATTTAAGTGGAAGAGTTACTTCAGTGGGTCATATTAAATTGTTATCTTTTGTCTTGATGCAGCTTAAAAAGCAGTTAGATTAAAGCTCCCCTTAATGACTTTAATTTGAAATGTACAGAAACAAATTGTTTTGTCAATGCTTGCCTTTTGCAAAATAGCCAACCCAACTGCCTTATATAATTACAGGACATCCTTAGAACAGGAATGGCGTTATGCTCTTTCTGATGTAAATTGGGGATAGGAAATTAATAAGTATCTAAATAGTTACCTCTTTGCCTCCCATCTTTTCCCATTTATTGCTTTTATGGCATAGAGTCATTTATTTCAAAGTTAGTAAATAATATTGCATAATTTAAATAATAGCCTTTATAATCTTCTAATTTCTGAAAACAAAGCATTAGTATTATTCTGTTAAATTGCTCCAAGCATAAGTGCCAGTTACAATTTAAATGTTAATTCTGTATTTAATGAAAATCATCTACAAACACAGGTTCATTAAATGTAAATAAAATATACTATGCAATTAGCACTGAATATTACACTGGTACAGCATATCAGAAAGATTAGTGCAAAAATAAATTAAGCTAGATGCATCGAATACAAATCTTCAATGACATTGGGTTATTCATTCAATTTTACAGTTTTGCTGCACTCACACAGTTTGATATCAACAACGTTCTTCCTGAACTTTGATTGAAAAATAAGCAAATCTTGCAGCAACTTGCATCCAGTGAAAATTATAAAGAAATCACAAAACAAGAAAGTTTTGTTTCATTAGTTCATAGGATGTGGATATTAGCGGTGAGGCCAGCATTTATTGCCCATCCCTAATGGAATCTTTCCTCTGGGTTTGCGACACAGTAGATGTTCCAAAGATGAAGATCCAACCCTGTTTCAAGAAGATTTCACTTTATTTTGTACAAATCTATGCCAGTTAAACATAAACTAACAGGCTGTAATATATAGGGAAATTGTACTTTAAATAGTTGACACTACAAACACTTAAGATTTTCAGACTACTAGACTCCTGTGGCCAGCCCTGACTTATAAAATGTAGATAGCCTTTGATGAACTTTTGCAGCAATATCTTGGGATTGAGATTATCAATGTCTAACAACCACACTTTACATTGGTATAAATCCAACCTATGGAGAGTTTTCCTCTTGAATTCCATTGACTCCGGTTTTGCCAGGTTCCTTGATGCAACACTCTGTCAAATGCTGCCTTGATGTCAATAGCAATCACTATCACCTCACCACTTAAGATCTTTTGTTCCTCTGGGCTAAGACTGTAATAAGGTCTGGAACCAAGTTATCCTGGTGAGTCTGAAACTAAGCATCAAGATGCAGGCTACTGGTAAGCAAATTCCACTTACCAACACTTTTGATGGCACCATTCGTCATTTGGCTGATGATCGAAAGTATAAAGTTTGACTGGATGCTAAAATGACAAGATCATATCTGTCCTATTTCTTCTGGACAGGGCATAAGTGCGCAAAATTCTACTTTGTTGGGTATGTGTTCACTTGCAGATCTACTGGTACAGTTGGTCTTGTTCTTCAGCACTGCAGCCAGGATATTATCAGGGTCCTTAGACTTTGCTATATCCAGTGAGGTGAGCTATTTTTTGACACCACAAGGAGTGAATTAAATTGGCTGAATATTGGCATCTATGATTTTGGGGACTTCAAGAGAAGGCTGAAATGGAATAATCTTTTGGCACTTCTGGCTGAAGATAGATGTGAATGCTTCAGTTTTGTATTTTGTACTCAGACATTCAGGCAGATTACTTCATGATGAGGACTTGTATTTTGTGATTTGCATTATCTTTCATTTCTTGATTTATTTATTGTTGTCATATGTATGAGTATACAGTGAAAAGTATTGTTCCTTGTGTGCTATAAGACAAAGCAGAACATTCATAGAGAAGGAGAAAGTGTAGAATGTAGTGTTACAGTCATAGTTAGAGCGTAGAGAAAGATCGTATTGCAAGGTAGGTCCATTCAGAAGTCTGATATCAGTAGGGAAGAAACTGTTCTTGAGTCAGCTTTTGTCTCTTTTTTCCAACAGAAGATGGTAAAAGAGAGTATGTCCGAGGTATGTGGGGTCCTTGATTAGGATGGCTGCTTTTCTGAGGCAGCGGGAAGCGTTGACAGAAGCAATGGGTAGCTTCGTTTACAACCCTTTGTAGTTTTTGCAGTCTTGGATAGAGCAGGAGTACAACCAGAGCTGTGGTACAACCAGAAAGAATGTTTTGTAAGATGCATTTGTATCAGCTTGATATGAAAATGTCATAATGTACTTTCCAGCAGACATTTATCTTTTAACTCCATTCCAATGCAACTTCCTTACTGAGACTTGGAAGACAAATGTACTGTAACTTTACGAATCTGCTTACTGTGCATTTTTATTTCCTTTCAGTTAGTGAGACACAAAATCTGAAGTAATATATAGTTACGGGTTGTTGGAATCTAACCTCTTGTGCTTTGTTCCTAGTGTTCTGTATCATGTGGCAAGGGTACCAAGCAACGTGATGTCTCCTGCATTAACATGCAACAGGAAACTGTGGATAACAAGCACTGTGAGCACTTGAAGAAGCCCCGAATATACAAACAGTGCAGAGCAGGCCGATGTCCATCCTGGAAAGCCACTCGTTGGAAGGAGGTATGCAATTCTTTTCATTCCTTTCCTGATTAAATTATTAGTCATTTGTTTTAGATTTGACAGAACACTGCATCGGAATAACTTGATGATGCATGAAAAGTGGGATATTAAAACATTTTGGTTCATAATACATCCTTTTCATGCTGTATTACTCCATTGAGTATGACGAAGCTAACTACTTCCTTAGAAAATAATCTAATGGTAATGTTCACTTATTTAATCTCTATTTTTTCTCTACTTCCATTCCTTCAGCCAGAAGTGCTTGACAATCTTGGCTGCAGGCTTCTGAGCAAAGTTAATGTTGAAAGAAAATTGATTTAGTGTCAGACAGAATCACATTGGGTAAATGCATGGGGTTATGGGGACATCGCCTGGGTGGGGTTGTGCTCAATGCAGACTAAATCGGCCGAATGATCTCCTTCTGTACTGTAGAATTCTGATTCTTTTAATCTAAGGCTTTCCTCCTTAATACTTACCACACCATCAATCTTTGTACCATCTGTGAACTGATTGATCATACCTCACACATTCATGTCTAGACCATCAATGTACTCTGCAAACAGCAACGGACCTAGCATTGATCCCTGTGGAACACAGGCTTGCAGTCACAAAAAAAAAACGAGCATCACCCTCCGCTTTCTGCCAGTCAGCCAACTTTGAATGTAATTTGAATATGGCTCTCTCTGAATATACTGGTTTAATTTAATTCCTCCCCTCCTCAGATGACTCTCACTCTCCAGTGCCATGACCAGATTTGGAAAATTATTTTCTTAGGGCTGACAGGGCAGGAAGGGAATGATGATAGTAATGAAATTCCATTCAATCTAAATCTATCTGCAGATGAGGAACTTCAGTATTCAACTGCTACAATTATTTAATCATCTCTAGTTAAATACGTTCCAATAATTGCATAAACTTCAAATCCTCAATCACATCATTAGCCCATTCTAGAGCTATTCAGCTCATCTGATTAATTTACCCAGAAAGGCTCTACACTTATCAACAATCTCTACTCATGCCTTTTTGTCTGCTCTCAGTTTTATGTGCTGTTTACCATTTTAAATATCTCTAAATTCATATCTCGGGCGCTTGTTTTCCGGGCTGAAGAGGCTGGATTTCTCCAGCTGGTCATCATAATTTATATCCTTCACACTTAGGATTAGTTTTTAGGCTTTTCACTGCAGTGATTCTAATGTGTGTGTCACAGTATAACAGTCCCCGTAGAGACTGGTAACTTTGAAGAAGAGATGGATTTCCCCAAATGACCAATAGAAATAACCAAAGGGCAAGATTCCTCATTTTAAGACTTTTACTGTAACAAAGTTAAAATCAATATAAACCAAACATTACTTAAAAGTCAACTGGTACACCAAACAAAAGGAGAGATACTGCCACATTGACTAAATAATCCAATTGAGATATGCCTTATATGCTGTGTTGCTGTGCACCACAATTTAGACAGATGTGTAGTATTAAAATAATAAGATAAAGTTATCCCCAGCAGGCTTACTTCTACCTGTCACACAAAGTCAAAATTTGCAGTACCTTTCAAAAGTTGTTCCACGCAGCCTGAGTCTACTAGACCAAACTTTCACCGAAGTTTGCTTCTGTGACCCCTTGTAACTTAAATCTTCAATTGGTTCTGTCACCTTCTTTCTAAATAGAAAACCAACTCTCACAAGTGTCCTGTGTCTTTATTAGTACAAAACACTTTCCCTGCTTTTCACAGAGGCATCTCTGTGAAATTATCTGTCTCTTGCTCTGTCACACACAAAACAACTGTCCCTTTACAGTGAGCCATTGTGGAAAGCTTTGAAACTGTCACAACGTATTTCAATTTGAGTTTCTATCCCACATCGACCAGATCACATGGACCTGTGAGATGGGATGATTAAAAAATTCCCAATTGTACACAGTCATAAAGGTTTACCACATGGAACAGGCCTTTTGACCCAACTTGTTCATGCCACCTTTTTTTTAAATTCCAGTTGCCCATATTTGGCTCTGTACCCATCTTATCCATGTGACTGTCTAAATGTTTTTTAAAAGACAAAATTGTATCCACCTCTACTACCACCTCTGGCAGCTTGTTCCAGACACTCACCACCCTGTGTGTGAAAAAATTGGCCCTCTAGACACTTTTTTTCATCTCTCGCCTCTCATCTTAAACTATGCTGTCTAGTTTTAGACTCCCCTACCTTGGGAAAAGATATTGACTATCTAGCTGATCTATGCCCCTCATTATTTTATAGACCCCTACAATATTACCCTTCAGCCTCCTACATTCCAAAAAAAAGTCCTAGTCTATCCAGCCTCTCCTTATAATTCAAACCATCAAGTCCCAGTAGCATCCTATTAAATCTTTTCTGCACTCTTTCTAGTTTAATTCAATCCTTTCAATAATAGGATAACCAGAACTGCACACAGTATTCCAAGTGTGGCCTTACCAATGTCTTGTACAACTTCATCAAGATGTCCAACCTCCATATTCAATGTTCTGACCAATGAAACCAAGCATGCCAAATGCCTTCTTCACCACTCTGTCCACCTGTGACTCCATTTTCATGGCACTATGAACCTGTAGCCCTAGATCTCTTTGTTCTGTAACTCTCCCCAACTCCCTACCATTAACTGAATAAGTCCTGTGCTGGCTCAATCTACCAAAATGCATCACCTCACATTTACCTAAACTAAGCTCCATCTACCTGCATCAGCCTACTGGACCAATAGATCAAAATCCCATTGTAATCTTAGATAACCTTTTTCATGGTCCGCTATGTCGCCAATCTTGGTGTCACCTGCAAACTCACTAACCATGCTCCTACATTCTCATTCAAGTCATTAATATAAGTGATAAATAACAGTGGACCCAGCACTGATTCTAAACACACCGCTAGTCACAGGCCGCTAGTTTGAAAAAACAACCCTCTGCAACTACCCTCTGGCTTCTGCCATCAAGCCAACTTTGTATCCATTTAGAGATCTCAGCCTGGATACTGTGAAGTTTAACCTTATGCAACAAGCTATCATGTGGTACCTTGTCCAAGGCCTTGCTGAAGTCCATGTAGATGACATCAATTGCATTACCCTCATCTACCTTTTTGGTTAACTCTTCAAAAAACTCAATAAAATTTGTGAGACATGATTTTCCACTCGCAAAGCGATGCTGACTGTCCCTAATTAGTTCTTGCGTCTGTAAATGCCCGTAGATCTGTCTCTCAAAATACCAACAAACCACCCCTACAGATGCGAGGTTCACTGGCCTGTAGTTCCCAGGCTTTTCCTTGCAGCCCTTTATAAACAAAAGCACAACATTTGTGACCCTCCAATATTCAGGCATCTCAACTGTGACTATCGATGATTCAAATATCTCTGCTAGGGGACCTGCAATTTCCTCTCTAGCCTCCCACAATGTCCTGGGGTACACTTCTTCAGGTCCCGGACATTTATCTACCTTCATGTGCTTTAAAACTTCCAGCACTTCCTTCTTTGTAACGTGTACATTCCTCGAGACATCACAATTGATTTCCCAAGTTCCCTAACATCCATGATTTTTTCAACTGTAAATACTGATGAGAAATATTCATTTAGGATCTCACCCATCTCTTTTGGATCCGCACATAAATGACTTTGTCAATCCTTAAGAAGTCCTACTCCCTCTGTAGTTACTCTGTTTTAGTCTTTATATATTTGTGGAATATCTTAAGTTAAAAAGGACATTTCGACAAGTAACCATCTTTTATATTTTTGTTTCTTAGCTGTTGCCATAATGGACCAGATTTTCATTGCAATGACAAAATTGGCAAAGCTATCATTATCTCACTAATTTAATCCATTTCTAATTAGAATGCGCTGTGATAAACATGACGGCGAATTATTCCTCATGATTCAGTGAAAGCATTCAATGCAAACCATTTCACATGAACAAGGGAGAGCAGCATATGGCACAGTGATTAGCACTGCTGCAACATAGTGCTAAGGACATGGATTCAATTCCCAGCTTGGGTCACTGTCTGTGTAAGTCTGCATGGGTTTCCTTTTGGGTGCTCCAGTTTTATTCCACAGTCCCAAAACACACGCTGTTTAGGTGCACTGGCCATTCTAAATTCTGACTTAGTGTATCCGAACAGGCACTGGAGTGTGGGGATTTTCACAGTAACTTCATAGCAGTGTTAATGTAAGCCTATTTGTGATACTAATAAACAAACTTGAAACATGGATTACCAGCTGGAAATAGCAAGAGTGCTCTCCAGGATAACCAAATAAATTTTGGACAGAAGCAAGTTGGAGTTCCAATTAAATCTAGATCTTTTCTGTTATTGAGAAGTATTGAAGCAAATTTTAAGAGATAAATGAGTCCATCACACCAGCATTTGACAGAGGAACGGAATATTTTGTTCTAAATTTCAGGGAAGAGGCAACACCAATGTCATTCAAGTTTGAGACTTTAGGGACCACCGTTCTTTGTAATAATTTTTGCTGCACTCATTTGTTTGTGTGGTCATTTCGTCTGCCATAATTGTGTGAGGTTAAGAATTATTTCGATATTAAATGCTTTGCATATCTGCTGCATCTAAAGTTAAAATAAAGTTTATTTATTAGTCATAAGTAGGCTTACATTTACACTGCAGTTACTGTGAAAATCCCTTAGTTGCCACACTCCAGTGCCTGTTTGGATACATTGATGGAGAATTCAGCCTGGTCGGTCCACCTAATCAGCACATCTTTGGACTGTGGGAGGAACCGGAGTACCCAAAGGAAACCCATGCGGACACGAAGAGAAAGTGTAAACTCAACAGACAATGACCCAAGCCAGGAATTGAACTTGGGTTCCTGGTGCTGTAAGGCAGCAGTGCTAACCACTGTGCTGCCCTTGATGTCATCTCCTATACTGCCTTTTTCAGTTTTGCTACTGTTGTGCATTAAGTTTTTCAGTTGAAAGCTAACCCCATTTGTCCTTCTGAGAAAAAAGAACCTTTTTTTCCCCACTTTGTCCTCACTGATATTCAGACTGGAATCAGAAATTCACTATGGGAGGAACTGCAAGCAAAATTCTGTCTCTTCATTATCTATCTTGCAGTATACCTGTGCCAGTAACTGTTATATCACCAACTAAACATTGTCATTATTTCACTCATAGACCAGGATACTTTAGACCCCCACTACGCCTTGCCATTGGCTGACAGCAGGATCTTACGTTCCCGCCGATGTCAATGTCAACAGTCTTTTTGTGTTGTTCGCCATCAGAAGGACTAAAAGATCCCACTGGCAGGCATGGAGGAAGGGCTGGAAAATTCAACTATTGCACATTGGAAGGCTTTCTACTTAGCTGCAAATTTCTTATGTGTCTGGTTTTATGTTTGTCTCTCAACTTGGCAATGTTTTAGTCCTGTTAAAACTGATCTTCCTTTCAATGGAGAGTTGGGTGCTGACGGTACATAATGAGAGTTCACACGGATAAGTTCTGTATTATCATTTAACACCATTTTAATGAGCATTTGAAATGCTACATCCATCATTTTTTAAATTCATTTTTTCATTTCATTTTCCTTGATTGCCCATTTGTTTCGAACACAACTGTTTCATTTTCCTTTTACTCTCACCTATCTTATAGTTATCTTATGCATTATTACATTTTGCTTTCTCGGTTGGGTCTGTTTTTGTATTTTTAATCTAGAGCCTTTTAATTTAATTTTGGTGTTGAATATTTCACTATTTACAACAAACCTGCATTTGCCAATTCAACTACTGAGGAAATAATTCTAAAATTGATTTAATCCTTACATATTACTAAGGTAATGGAAAATTCCACACATTTATAATAATCATGTTTGAATTCATTTGGGTCTGTGGTTTCCACGTTGTGCTTTAATCCCACTAAACTGTTCAAAGGGATTCTATTTCTGATTCAAAATTGTACATTTTCCCAATCTCTAGTGAGCTAACCTTTTCTAATTTAATTAAATCTAGCCACTATTGTTTAAAAGGTGCTACTGGTGACCTTCATGTAATGATAATAAGCCCCTCAACCATCAGAACGGAGAGGTGGAGTGTGTAATTTATAATCCTTGAGGCTCCACATTAGAGACACAGGCACCCAAATATAAAGATGGGAGAAGAGGGCAGTGCAGCTGTATTATGGCTAGAGTTCATAAAATTTCCACCATCTTGTGCCAAAAGCAACTGAAACATTCCCAGAGCATATACAGTAAAAGGGAAGGGATACTGAATGAACCATACCAAAGAGTCAGAATCGAATAAGTTAGTGTTGATTGGAGAAAGGGGGTCAGAATAGTTTGGTGGGGTTGAATAATTGGGATTTGAGATTTGTCACATGTCATACATTTGGGCCAATAACGGAAAATAAATTGTGCAGGTTGTGAAGTTGTAGTTACCCTCAAAGAGTTTAGATTTGAAACAAAGTTATCTGTCAAATCCAGCTAGTTTGTGTTAGCTGCTGATGATCTTGCATTTTGTTAGAATGTATTATAAAACAGTGATGGGGAAACATATTAGGTTTTCATTAAGTTGAACAAGAGACAAAACGTGCTTATTTTAAAATAAAATCTTTCTACAATGCTTGATTTGATTTGAGACAGAATGTCATTTATATAATGTAGGCTTAGTGATAGAGAATTGCATATGTATAGACCTGCTGATGGAGCAGTACTTTGGGAAATATGTTTCAAATCTGTAGCACTACTTCCAGCTCCATGGGAAAAGAATATGTCATATACAAAGTACAGTATGATTAGGACAATACATACACTGTTCAATCTTGTTCTGAAAAGCTTCTGAAGCATGGATGTCATCTTCAATTGAGTGGTGTTGAGGAAGGGCAAACCTACTAAGCGCCTGAGCCTTTTGGATCAGTGCCAGCTGTTTTGGATTCTATCTTTAAGTACTGAATAATGAAGCTGATCCAGCCTTTTATGAACTGTTTAACATAATTGAGTTTCTAAATTGCATAGAATTTTTAAATTTTCCTGAAAGCTTTGAATCAGAATTGTTCCCGATGAAACTAGCTTTTGTAAAAGCAAATTCCCTAGAAATTATCGCTGTTTTTTCCCTTTCTGATCTTGGATCATAATCTCTTTTAATTCAATCCATTCCCATTTCAGTTTTAGTAGATCCTGTGCAATAGCCATAAGTGCTTGTCTACTCACAAAAGCATTGTTATTACAAAGAACAAAACAGCATGGGAACCAGGCCCTTCAGCCCGACGAGCCCGCGCCGCCACCCCGATGTTCCCACCTCTACCCGTGATCCCTGTCTATGTTTATAGACCTATGGATTAAAAACCAAATTTGAGACAATTTAGAGAGAATTTGTTTTGCCAATTAGCCTAAGAGCACATCTTTGGGATGTGGGAGGAAACCGGAGCTCCCGGAGAAAACCCACACAAGCATGGGGAGAATGCGCAAACTCCCACAGACACAGGCCCAAATCCATGTATCTGCACAGCACAGCGATAGTCACTGAGCTGTCGTGTTGCCCATCAAATGGTCCAGGTCAAGTGTACACTAATGACATGAAGCACTAGGATGCTCTCAAAAAAAATCCTCTCACGACCACTTTATTTCACAAATTATGAACAATTTATTGCATTTGAAGAGAGAATGACTAAAACTGTAAATATTCCACATGGTTAGGTATGATCACTTACACTAGGAGGTTGATTAGTTCATGGAGATAAAGTGAATATAGATTGTAATGTCACTCCCCTTTAAAATATTTCAGTTGTGAAGATTGCACATATTATTAATCCAAGAGTCAGAATCTATTTCTTTCTTGAATGGCGGGGTGAAGTTTAACTCCATGGCTTGAACTAGTTGAAAATATGCCCCCTTCCTAAGTACATTAGTCCAAAAGTCAGTGGTGCATGGTTGACTCTTGTTAAATTACATCTTTGTAATTGTTCCATAAAGATGATACTGGGTTGCTCCAGTGAAAGTAATAAATATGTGCCTATTTGTTTTAAAGGGAGTAAAATAATAAAATAAATAAAATGTAAAATTCAAATTTCAACAGAACCAAAAGAGACTTGTGAAACTAAATCATAATGTTATTGAATGTGCCTATTAGAAACTTCATTCCCTGTGGTGCCAGTCAGAGAAAGTCTTGCGCATACTGTAGGCAGTGCATACTCCTTCTCCCTGGGCACCCACCAAATGCAGATAAGACATTTTTTGCTAATTATGCTATTTTCTATTTAGCTCCATTGTCACAGAAGCATTGCTTGTTTTGAAGAGTGGATTTTGATTAGATCAGTGGAACTTGAGGTGAATCCATATCTCAAACTGAAATCATAAAAAAAAGGTCGGATTTATTTTTAAACGCAAAGATCCATAAAGTGTGCAAATGATCTGCCAGACTCCAAGATAAAAACATTTCAGATGAGACCTGCCATCAGGAAAGACAAAACCAATAGCATGTCTGTCAGTTTGATGCCTCAGAGAAGTGTTGAATCTTAAAGGAGAACTTTGACTTTGAATTCTGTAGAATTATCTAGTGGTACAACTTGGGCAAGGGGCCAACAGAAACTTGGAGAAATGGCATGAAAAGTGGGAAATGATCAGTTTCCAGGCCATTTATTTCGGATGGAGAAAGAATGCAGAACATACCCATGTGTCTCTCTGACTCGTATCATTAAATAAGCATTTTCAATAATCTGAAATACAAGGACTCTGCCACGAATTCCAAGAATAGCTCAACTTAACGCAATAAAATTTAGTGTAAATTTCATATGATGATATTGATTGGCATCCTGTTCCTCATTGTCATTGAGCTTCTAGCTTTAATTTAATCTGTATGAAGGCAACTGGTTAGTAGAAGACACATTGGAACTCTGACATGATAGGGTTTGTACACTTCTGCACAAAGAGTTATTATTTTCAAACTTACTTGCAATTGGATGGAATTTAATGCCCTCTCCTGTAATGCAAGGGGGCATTTAATCAGGTGGCATGTGAGGACCTTGTTACCTTTCTACTTCTGTCCTGGAAGTAGCAATTAACTCCCAACTAAGGGACACCCTTGTTCAAACACCTGACCAAGGGACACAGCATCAGGAATGAGGTCTTGCAGAGAGCCACAATCCTACCCTTGCCCTGATTCCTTCTTCCCCACTTTTGACTCCACCTGCACCACCATCATTCACCTGTAGCCTGAGATCAGGCTAGCCATACTAGGCCTCGGGTAGGTGTTATATCAGCAGCAACTACTATGTCTCAATGGCTGGAAGCTCTCAGCCAGTGGGGTTTATGCTCCTCAGGTCTTTAATCCTGGTAAGGATCAATCACTGCCTGACTAGCACTTGTGCTAGAACCCCATCGGCTAGAGAGCCAGCAGTTAAGATGTCTATCACAAATCTTAGTCCTGCACTTAAAATTGGCCTTTGCTCATGTGTCAAACTGCACAATGGTTTCATACTTCTTAATCTGTCAGGAGTGGTTATGACAGTGCCTGTGACTTAAGTCTCATTGCTTAGTACCTAACATGCACTTCACAGTGTCTGATAACCCATAATACTGATTCAATCTGGATGAAAACATTAGCTGCAATTGGATTAAAAGCCAGATATTTAGTTTAAGATAAAAACAAATCAATGTCAGGGCAATGCAATTATTAGATCAGTAAAACCCTCGTGAATTGGAAGCCAAAGAAATCCGTAATATTGTTCAATAGGTTGTTGTATTGTGCAGAATGCCTAGGTCATATATTCAGATTAGAGCCAAGGAAACAGTGGCCAATTTAACAAAGTATATTTAAAAAAGTGTACTGATACTAATAATGAATTATACAAATGTGCAATCCAAACTTCATATTGAGAAGTTTGTCCTTTAGGAAGAAATCTTTTTTTGATCTATGTATGGTGTATCTTCCACAAACTGAGGTACTGCTGGAGGTCATTATATGTCTTCCCCATGATTACAAAATAAATGCCTTTGCTTTCAATCAAATATCCTAGTTTAATTTGTTAAAAACAGCCCATCGATGGGGAATCATAAATGCAGATCAGAAATAAAGATGTTGCCACTCTTTTAGAAAAACCTCTTATTGCTTCAGAATTGGAATTATTTCTTTTTCTGATTGCTGAGAAACAAAAGTGTTCTTCATTGGTGATGAGAAAAAAGAAATGAATGTTAGAAATCTGAAATAGAAATTGCTGGAATTTCACTTTGTTTCCATCAACATCTGAAAGGAGAAATTGTACCAGTTCATATTTTTGACAAAGACCTGTTATCAGACCAAGCAAAGAAAAGCAAAGTAAATAAATCCAATTGTGAAGTAGTAAGACTCATTATAAAAACAAAGCTATCATGTCCACTTGAAGGAACAAACAATTGAAATGCTGTCTGTAGCAGTGTAAAATATTCCCCTGAGTTCTGCGTTATTAAAATCACAAAGCTCTAGAAGAACCAAATAACCAAATAATTTTGCACCATTGGAAGCACCGCATTTCTGCCCCACTTAAAATGCAATCTTATGAGATTAAGTACAGTACAAACTATTAAAAAAAAATGTCATTACACACTGTTGTAAGATTGCATTTGTGGAATGTGAACTGGAGCAATTACAGAAGCTTATTTGCCTTCTGATTATCACATTACATTTAGAACAAGGCAACAGACAGAGACCATTTTGTTAAACTAACTCTCTCCTTTTAATTGCTCAGTTTCATATTTCACCATATCCCTTAGCATTGATCATGCTAAATTTGATGCCAGATGAAATTAATTGATACAAATCATGTTCTAAAATTTTAAATCTGATAACTTAGTGGCTGGATGGACAGGTTCTGTTCTTTTCAGTAACGAGTTTCCAGCTCTTCATTCAAAATATCTTCATTCTAATTGGCAGCATAGGTAGCGGTACATGACAGCCTGAAATCTCTGGGGTATCAAAGGGAATCTGTTAGCATGGGAAGATTTATTGTGGAATTTGCCAGAAGTGTGGTCCAACTAAATAAGAAAGACATGCTGAAGATCTGTATTTGTCACTGCTTGATCCTTCTATATTTTACTTATGAAATAACAAATTTGAAATGTCTCAAATAAATTCTAGACCAATTTTTAAGCATAAACATCATAGAAGATGATCTATATACATAATTGTCAGTCTTTCTACCTATCTAGTTGCTATTTAACTACCATGAAATTAGGAAATAACATTTTTGTTATGGATTTTGAACTTAATGATCAGTAGAACATTATTTCTTTGTACTAATAATGCACAATCCCAATTATCCCTATGTGAGCAAGCCAGATTAATGAAAAAAATTAAATTACCTCATTCTTCCTATGCGTGTACATATCCATCAATTTTTTAAAAATCATGACACTGTAGACACGTGACATCTCCAATGTTACGTTTACAACACTATTGGCGGAGATTTAATTTAAACTATATGTCATTTTGAACAGAGGTACCTGTACCCAACTTAAGCGGGCACTGGCTGTGAGAACTCAGATTGTGGAATACCTATTGCATTAATGATAAGAATTAATTAACACAAGACAGAAATTGAAGGCTAAAGTGGTATTTGTTATAATTCATGGCAAGAAAGAGTAAAATAAATTCCCTTTTTCAGGATACAAAAGATATTCAACATTTCTATCAAAATGCAATGTCCAAAATTTTTTTTTCTATTCTAACCCACATCATACAATAACATTATTCTGACAGACAAACTGGATCACTACGCTCTTCTTGAAAAGCTTCTGATTTAAACATGTATATCTTACACTAAAAAAATTAAAATCTGAAGTTGTGTGCCACTATAGCTGTAAAGAGTTGTGTAAAATATCATACTGTATGCACATTTTAGGAACATATTTTGAATATACGTACTATGGCGGGACTCCCTCATTTGAGAGAAAGTCCCAAAGCAGAATGAGGCCTGCCAATCTGATTGGCTAGTAGCAGTGCAGTCCCATCAACTCCACTGGGAGCAGAAGTCACAGCACGGCCTTAATTAGTCCCACTAATCTAAGTGTCAGAACCAGCTAAGTACATGGTTCTCACAGAGGAGACTGGAGGGAAGACCCTGGGGGATGAGAAGGGTGTGTCAGGTTGGAAAGGCCAGGGGTATATGGAGCATCTTGACAGCCCTTCTAATCAGGAAAGGAGACCGATGTGGGAGGTGTCCATTCCCAATCCCACCTTTTCGACTCAAACAGGATAATGTACTGGGCTTTCCCTATCCCATTCTTGACCTCCTTTCACCAGCCTCAGAATTGCAGGCCCTTAAATGATAATTAATTGACATGTAAAGGCCTCATTTGGGGCAAGAGAAGGTGAGCTGCCCAAGGCCCAGCCTGATCTGCATAAAATTACAGACAGGTTAAGAGGGCAGATAGGTACTGGGTAGGCCAGTTGTGTAATTACAATGGCCATCCTGCCTGCAGACCCACCAGTGCAGGTCCATAAAACTCTGCAAACATCCCAGGCTGTGTCATTGGAGTACGGTCAGACAGATTTTGACACTGAGCCATAACTAAAGAAATATTATACAGGTGACCAAAAACTTGCTCAAAGGTAGGTTCAAGGTGACAGAGTGCCATAATAGTGACTGTAACATATTATGGGCTCCTATCACGAGAAATCTTACCAATTGTGCCTGGCATAATTTCAATGAACGTACTACAACAAACAAGAGAATCTACACTGTCTTCTCACTAGTTTGTGTTGGAATCAAACTGAGTCCCAGAATTGACAGTATAACATATTCAAGTGCTCTGACATTTAACTCTCCTTTGTAAGTTTTTTGTTTTTAAAACTAATTAGGTTCTGATCATCATTCTGGGAATTTATTTTGCATGGTCACTATTCTATGAGGATGATTCTTTTCCAAAGGCTAAAAACCTAGATGGAATTCTCTTTTAACTTAAATTTGGAGAATACTTCTTTACAATTTGTTGTTAAAACTCCAGTTAATTTTGTTTTTGTTCCCTGAAAACTCACCAGTATATCTTTGAAAAATTCAAAGTAGATTGCCTAAAAATAATCACAAAATTTTGAAAGTAGCAACAACAATGAGCAACACTGTATTTAAATCTATTCTGACATCAATGGAATGTCTGTTGCTGTGTAAATGTTTTGTATCACTGAAGCTGGATCTGAGGAGTCAATCATGGCTTGGTGGGGTGGCCTCTGAATTCAAAGGGCTGAGATCCCATTGCAGTGGTTTGAACATAAACTAGTACAAACCTATGGAAGTGCTGTACTGTTGGAGATGCCATCATTTAGAGGTGATAAAAGAAGTAGTCCTGTCTGCCATTTCAGGTGACTGCAAACAATCCCGTGATTGTCCCTAACCCCTTCCCCTTCCACTGAAAAAAAATTACAAATGCTAATGATTTTAAATAAACAAAAAAAAATGCTAGAAATGCTCAGCAGACCAGACAGCATCTTTGGGGAGAAACAGAATTAACATTTTAGATCTATGACCCTTTTGTCAGAACAGTTCTGCTGAATATTTCTAAAATTTTTATTCATGTTTCAAAAGTATTTCTTTGGCTGTAAAGCTTTGAGGCTGAGGTTGTGAAAGATGCTGTATAAATACAAGGGTCTTTGTATCACACTTTCGAATATTTCAATAGAAGTACTTCAGTTATAATGAGATTTTACAAGGAAATGTTAACACAAAATACAAAGCAAAAAAAAATTTAAAAAGCCATCTGAAATAAGTGGACACTTATAAGCCTGTCAACTATATCTAATGAAACCATATAGTCATTTTGAACAAACGGTTTTGTGAAAGTGCCTTAAAACGGGGACATTTCAGTAATCTATTCAGTTTGGATGCAGCTATTGAAAGAAAGGAGCTTCCCCATGTTAAAATAACTGGAGTATGATCTGACTGAACTCAACAGCTGCTCTTTATTTTGTGGTTAGATTTCTCGTGGAATGTAAGTCTGATGGAGAAGTAATTGCTCTGTCAATTTTTTAAAAAAAATTCTATCTCATTCTTAATCGGCAATTCATACACAATTTGCTCTGTAAGATCACGCATATCAAACAAAGTCAGTCACATAGGCAGGCCCATTACTTATTGCTCCAATTTGTTTTGCCTTAGGAGGCATTTTTAAGCACTGAAAACAAATATAAATTGGTCATTTTCAACAAAATTATTCTTTACCTTTGTTTTTCTTTGGCCTTTTTTTTGGTGCTAGTGTTCAGTGACCTGTGGAGTAGGGTTTCAGCAGAGGGAAGTGTTCTGCCGGCTGAAGGGCGTCGGTCGAATAATTGAAGAGACGTGCGATCCATTCTCCCGCCCAGCCAGCACACAGCAATGCCGGCTGCCTGACTGTCTGCACTATGAATGGCTTGCAGATGAATGGGAAGACGTAAGTATGGCCTGATAAGATGAAAAAGTTAACGTCAAAAAAAATGACAGAGGGGCTTCTTTTATGGGGCTTCCTCTCGATTAAGGACTTCAAATAAATGTTTGCATGTTCCGGCATAAATAGTGCCTACAGTTATTTGACCAGGTGCCAAACCAGATATGCAATGGGAACTCGAAAGGAAGCCGCAAACTGTCTCCAAAAATCCAGACAGTATTGTTTAAATGTTCTCTTTTTTTGTGTGGCGAGAATTTTAACCCTGTAACATGGCTGTTTCATTCATTTATACAGAGCCTGCCCAGCGACATGTTACTGGAACTCTATTTTTTACAAAAGGCTATATTCCTGCATTTCAGTGATACCAGAATTAATGCAATTTTGAACATCCAAAATTTTTAATGACGTTTTGTTCTAGGATTTAACTCTTTGGATGAAGAAGTATTTTTGATATCAATCTTTCTATTACATTCTATCTATGTTTCCAAAACCAATTCCATCTAGTTTGCTTAGGTAGTTATGTTTAATTGTCAGTCATACAGCAAATGTCCTGAGGATCGTACTTTGTTCCACAATACTCTCTCTATTTGTACTACCGCAGAAGTTAAGAGATTGAAACAGTCAAATTTTCTTGTGCTCTAGATTGGATCACCCTGAAGGCAAATGCTTGAGAAGATGAAGATTGATATGAATGCTTAAACTGCTTTCTGTCACAGTAGCTGAACATACAGAACAAAAGTTGCGGTCAGATTAACTTAGTTCAATTAGTACAATTTATCTTCATATAATGAAACCAAATAAAGGACGTGCCAGAATACTTCACTTCAGTGAGCTGTCTTACTGGATGTCCTTCCAACATTCATGACTTTTTGGACAGTGTTTAAGTTTTCTCAGTTGTCTGCATTAAGCCTGTTTGTCTTTTGTAACCTGCCTGTCACCCTTTACACAGACAGCCAGGGCTCAAAAGATTTTTCAATTCAATTAAGGAAATGTTAACCCTCACCACAGGTGGGAGAAGAGCAGGTAGGTGAGGTTAAAATTTTAAAAAACCTGACCATGCAAACCCAACCCACCCTGAAAATGCATATTTCCAGTTTTAACAAATGTGTGATTTGTTGGGGTGAGGTGAAGAAAGGGGCTTGTGTGGGGTGGGATTGGGGGGAGTCAGGAAACTAAACTGCTTTCAAGAGACAGGTCAGTAATTTGTGTATATTAACAAGCTGCATGTCTTACATTTCACACACTTTTACAATGCATGGCTGCGGGCCAGTTTTCCCATGGTTGGGGAAATTTGGCAGTTGAGAGGAAGCAATAATGGCAGGGTCCAGCAATTAAGTGTCTTTCTGGCTTGTGATCTAGGCAAAGCAGATAGGCATCCTCTTCCAATCCCCCCAAGCAAGTTGACAAGCCTTCTTATGAGTAGCTGTATCTCCGCCATGATCCAAGCCTCTGGCAGTCCAAAACATCCATCTTACGACCAACAAATTCTTCTATTTCCACTCCCACAATCGTTGTGTCAACTTCCTGTCTCTTCAACGGCATCTCCCTTCACAACCTCGATTTCTGCTACGTGTTCTGTGGCTGCAGCCTTCTCATGGAAGTCTGTAAACCTGGTTGACTGGAGTCTCTACAACTGCCATCTGCTCTTTCCCTGTTGCTCCTTAAATATTAGGGCCAATATTTTTAAGTATTTTGCAATTATCTAGCTAAACAAACAAATCCCTAATTATTTAGTCAATAGGGAAAGTAAATTCCATTTAGCGTCTGAACTACCTTACATCTTGGTGATCTTTTTTAAACTATGAGAGAGTATTTTACCATCATATCTCTCTTTGGATCAGGTCCTTTTTGAAGAGCAGTGGACAAAGGCTCCAAAACATTATAGTCCATTTGATTTACAATCCTAATATGACTTAAAATAGGGGTTAAATAGATATCTAAAGTCTCTGCTTTCAATATTGCTTCAAGTCTGAAGAGTGTAAGTTTTGCAACCTTGCCTCATAACTCAATTCTCTAGTCCTAGAATAAACTATCTGGGACTTCTTTTCACTATTTTCAAGATTTGATATTTCTCTTGTGCTCCAGTAATCAGAATTGGATGCAGTGTTCAAGGTACAGTGTTATTGGTACTTTTATTGTTTTAATATGATGCTGTTAAACTTGTACTTTACTGGTTACATGGTATAAAATTTACATTCTTTCTGCTCTACTGATTACTTTCTACAATGACTTCTAGGTATATGGCCTGTGCACAATTTTTCATAATCAGTCAAAGGTCGTGTCAGTAATCAGTCAAATTAATAATTCCTCAAACATCGGAGGACAGGCACATTCAGTGCTGAGAGCATTTGAAACAATGTTAGAGTTTGAAGCACTAACAATTCTGAAAGGAGAGGTGATAAGAATTTTGATAGAGATATTCTGTGACCTTAACATGCCTAGTTATAAAATTTTCACGGGAGAGAAACAAGAAAAGAGAGATGGCGTTAGTAAAATATTTTACACTTAGCTGGAACAAGGTTGCACAGTGGTAAGTACCCAGGACCTATGTTCAATTCGGACCTTAGGTCACTGTCTTTGGAGTTTGCACATTCCCCCTGTGTCTGCATGGGTTTCCTCTGGGTGCTCCGGTTCCCTCCCATAGTCCAAAGATGTGCAGGTTAGGTCGATTGGCCATGCTACATTGACCCTAATGTCAGGATTAGCAGAGTAAACATGTGAAGTTGCAGGAATAAGGCCTGGCTGGGGGTTGTGGTCGGTGCGGATTAGATGGGCAGAAATGCCTCTTTCTGCACTAAAGGGATCTATGATACACTGGGGCAATTATTACATTAACACAGAATGTTGATGAATAGAGTTGGAAATAGGAAGGCAAATGGTACAATTTTCATTGTGCATTACAGACTGGTAAATAATGAAAATGAGATGGAAGATAAGATCTACAGACAGTTCAGACAGACATCTACGAATAATGGGGAATGACATGAGGTGATTTGAACTTTTCCCTGCATAGACAAGGATAAAGGTAATTTATGTGGTTAAAGTTGGGAATATATTGCACAAGAACACAAGTACCCAAGAACACTTTTTAAAACTGAACATTTCGAGTCCACCAAGAAGAAAAACATTGCTCAATTTAGTCCGAGGACATGAAGAGGGAGAATTAGCAGATGTGTAGATGAGTATGGGAACAATTGGAAGATAGTGCTCACAACAAAATTAGATTCATTGTAAAATTAGAAAATGGTGAGTGAAGAATCACAGATAAGGACACTGGGCTGACAAAAGATCAAGTTGAATTATTAACTGTGGAAAATAAGTTAGTTCCGAGTTAGCACAATTTAATGTTACTAAGTAACTAGATGCTGTAAAATCCATCCTAAGTTGTAGAAAGAAATCGGATCAAAAATACTTTTTCAACCTTTCCTTAATGTAGTAATGGTGCTGTGGACTGGAGAAGGGATCAGTTTACACTTTTGCTTAAAAAGGGAGAGAATGATGAACCAGGTATCCTGGAGATTTTAATCATTCTGTGGTGATGCTGTGTTTTAAGATCCACCGCCGCCCGCCACCCGCCACCCAATACCTTAAATTAATATATACACTTGTCAACGTGTGGGGGAGTCTGTTGCCTAGCACAGTGAGTGCTGGTTTAATTGATGTACAGTACTTTTTAGACAGATTCTTGATTTGACAGGAAGTATAGAGATCTAAATGCGAGATCAGAGAAAAATGAAAAATTGTTAGCACAGATCTTGAAAGAGTACCTAAATAACAGAGCAAGCTTAATGAACTAAATGTATCATTGCGCTCAAAAAAAGTAATTCATTCTTATTGAGATATTCAAATATAATGAGGCGAGACATACAAGGACTACTCTTTTGCCTGTTATTAAATAGCCTTTTATATTTGATATTATGTTCTTATTGACTACAATGCAAAAAACAATCTGGATACCCTGCCAGTGATGTGGAAATCTCCATCGTTTTACATACTTTTAGACTTATTTCCACCTCTGTAAAAAAAAAAAAAAATCAAATCCTCTGTCTGTAAGTAAGCCTGTATCACAGGCTGAATGTTATATAATGCCGGGGAACTACAGAACATAATCTTTATATATAGGTTATTTAATTTACCAAGCAACAGTCTATATAGGAGACCCCTGTGGACTCCAGTTTGTGTTGTGGTGGAAGCCATGTGGACTGCAGTTCTCATTTTTAATTAAAATAAGATCAATTAAGCCTAAATGCATAGATGAGCCATATTCGTATTGAATGTTGGGGCAGGTTTGTAGGGCCTGGTGGTCTATTCCTGTTTCTATTCCTTGTGTTCTTGTGTGTAAATGCTTCTACAGGCTTGTTAATTTAAAATGATAAGTGCATTGAGTAGTTCATCAGAGGTAATAAGTACATGTTTCCAGATTAAATGTAGCAGTTTAAAATTGAAATCTTTTCTAACATCTTTGAAACCTAATGAAAAGAATATTTTTTTCTCGCATGCATAGAATTAATAGGACTTCTTAAATCCATGTTGGAAATCTTGTACATGTCCCAGATGACTTACGAAGTGCAATTAGAGCTGAAGACAGCCAGCCGGTATTGAGTAGTTTTATATTTATGGTCCATTGTAGGTAGATTCACTGCTGATTCAGTCACAATACAGTTTAACTGTTAATGCAATTTCTATGGTACAGATTTAGATGTCAAATTGTGAAGGAAAACAGCTGGCTAAAGTGAGATTTGGTGGAAAGTATACTCTGAGGCATTATGAGCTCAGCCTATTAGTACCTCACATTAACCCTATTTGTACAAAATGGCATGTAATGTGGTACAGATGGTAGAATATTCAATGTGTGTTTTCAAAAAAGTACATTGTATCATTCTCATGAATATTCAGCTATAAAACAATAAGCACCAACATTCAACAGGGTATGCTTGAGTCGCAATTGAAAATAATCCCAAATTTGCTTGAAGATTTCACATTGATTTCTATGCAAATTGAACTGAAATTAAAAATGTTTGAAAGATCACAAGAGTTATTATCTGTCTGGAATCTTTGTATCTTAGTAAATATTGGGAGGTTTGAAGCCATGGTTTTTGGTCCCCATTCCAGACTCCAGTTCCTAGCTACCAACTTCATCCCTATCTCTGGCAGCTGTCTGAGACTAAACCAATCAGTTTGCAAACCTGATCATATTTTTGCACCCATCTCTGAAACCGCATATTTCTACCTCTAACTGCACCCAACTTTTCCCTTTATCTCAGTGTATATGCTGCTGAAATCTATATCCATGTGCTTTGTTACCTCTAGACTTGATTATTCTAGACAACATACCTCTGGCTGGTCTTCCATATTGTACCCTTTGTAAACTTGATCATCCAAAACTCAGCTGCCTGTGACTTAATTCACACCACATACCAAACACTTACCAACCCTGTGCTTGTTGACCTAAAATTAAAGTTCTCATCCTTGTTTTCTAATCCTTCCATGGCCTTTTCCCTCCCTGCCCCTGTAAAAGCCTGCAGCCTCACAATCCAAGATATTTACTCTGACCTCCGAAGCATCCCCAATTTTAATCGCTCTGCTATGGGTGGCTGCATCTTTAGCTGTCAAGCTGGTAAGCTTGGAAATTCCCTCCATAATTCCTGCCACCTCACTTTCCTCCTTTTAAGATAATGCTTAAAATTTATTGCTGTGCTCAAGCGTTTTACAGCCCTCCTGGTGGACATTTACATTTATGTAAAGATGTGAAGGAAGGGGCATGCACAGGGGCCTTTGCATATCATTGGAAATCCCCTACCCTTATTCCTCCCCGGATAGCCTTCAAACCATGCCTTCCCATAATCCTCTCAGCCTGCCTACTTTAGTCCCAACAACACCCACTATACAGTTTGAGGAGCAATCAATCCAATTCAATTCATCAGCAGCTCTTGAGGCCGCTTCCTCCCACTGAGGGGCAAAAATCCCATTCTCTGCTTACCAGAAGCCTGTTATGTCTATGAGAGAGGTTTCTTTTAGAAGAATTGGCTGCTGGCTCTCTCTCACAGTGGGAAGAGAGATGGGAGGGTGAGGGAGCAGTGAGCAAGACCCTTTCTACCCATGAAATCCAGCCCAGCTCTTTCTTGTATATTCAGTGTCAAGTTTCATTATGTAATCATAAATTCCCTATGGTACTGAAGGAGGCAATTTGGCCTCCCGAATCTGCACCAACAGAAATCCCACTCTGGCCCTACTTCCATAACCCCACTACACATTTACTCTGCTAACTCTCTGACATTAAGAGTCAATTTATCATGGCCAATCAACCTAATCAGCACATTTTTGGAGTGTGGGAGGGAACCAGAGTGTTCAAAGGAAACCCACGCAGACACAAGAGAATGTGCAAACTCCACAGAAGGCTGGAACTGAACCAGCTCCTTGGCACTAAGGTAGCAGTGCTAACCATTGTGTCGCCATGCTTTTCTAATCCACCTACCAGTTGTTTCAAACTTGTGTGTCCAAATTATTGAGCTTTAAGGGAATTACTTGTTTCCTATTCATTCTGTCTAGAGAGTTATTACAGTTTCAAAAATTTACCCCAAAGAAGAGGTAGGTTATAGTAAAAGTGACAATGAGTGCAGTTTACAGAGAGTGGAGCAATCTTGAGCAATGTAACTTTGATGTTTGAAGTAATTTGCTGGGAGAGTAAAAGTAAATGAGAAATTATTTCAAATTTTAGACTGCAGATTCATGAAAAAATTGTAATAGGTAGATGTTAAAATAAATTTTATGTCGCAAAATATCTGTCAACATACAGACAATATCATATTTTCAAAGTGGCCACTGCATCTAATTGCACAGGATGCAGTTTGAGACAGGATAGAGACAAATTAATCAGCAAAACAGATCATGTTGGATTTGCAATTTAATTCAGACTACATGTGGCCTTGAAATTTTATGTGATACTGTACTCATCACTGACTCTGCAAAAACTGTTAAGAAATCCCACATTTGTACTTAACTGTGTTTTGGTTCCTGTTTCTAGTGCTCTGCACCATGTGGTCAAGGTGTACAAAACCGGAAGGTGCGTTGTGTCAATCACATCCAGAAAGAAGTGGAAACAAGTTACTGCAACCATTCAACCAGACCTCCTCTTATGCAAAACTGCATCATTGCACCTTGTGAATATATTTGGATAACAGGGGAATGGTCACAGGTAATGATTATTTGGACTCCCACTCTTGAAAATTACATTTTCTTGACATTTGTAGCATTTTCCATCCATAAGTAAGCGGTTTAGGTTTTTTTTTGCGTTGTCATGATTGTAACACAAGTCTCCTAAATTCAGTGGTGATCACAGAGTAACAACGTCGCTCAACAACAACTTGCAGTTATAGAGCATCTTTAAAATATCCCAAGGCATTTCACATAGATGTAATCATATTTCAAGGGGGAGATGGTGGCATTGTGAGAATGCCACTGGACTAATTATTCAAAGATGCAGGCTAATACTTTGGGGGCATAAGTTCAAATTCCACCACAGCCACTGAAAACTCATTTGGTTAACTGATGTCCTTTAAGGAAGAAAATCTGCTCTACTTACCTGATCTAGCCTACATGTGATTCCATCTCAACAACAATGTGGTTGACGTTTAACTGCCCTCTGAAATGGACTAGAAAGCTACTTCATTCAAGGACGGATGGGTAACAAATGCTGGCCTTGTCCATGAGGTCCACTTCCCATCAAAGAATGAAAAAAATTTCTATGGACCAAGTTCTGGACAATGGGATTAGGTTTCAGACAATACAGACAGAGGGCAAACTGATCTCCTTCTATACCAAAAACAGACGCTGATCCAAATGAGGAGATATTAATAAGAGTGAGGTAGTCATAAGGATCAAGAAGTAGCAGTGAATGAACCCAAAGGGGAGGGTAGGTAAAATTTAAACTTGAACCTACCTTCCTATCGTGATTTCAGAGCCTGGCCCACAGATCCCCTATTTTTGTTGTGGATCTTGACAGGTAATCACCTTGCACAAAATTAGTAGATTCAGCAGATAATTAGTTGGGAGGGTTGGGAACTCAACCTTACATTAAAATAGTTTGACTGGGTTTATGCCTTCCACAGTGCAGACCCTTCTGTAGATCCCAAGACAGCACGGTGGGAAAGACCTGGAGATGGTCTTTACTAGCTTCCCTCTATTTTTCCCCCTAATCTGTACATTTTCAGATAGAAGGCAGAGAGAAGATTTTGGTGCTGTTCCTTCCATGAACGAAACCATAGTTGATCCGCTAGCAACACATGATGAGTATTGTGTTGGGCACGATGTATATATATTCATTTCAAACACACAATTATGTAATTTTCATTGGCTCAAATGTTCCAGAAATCAAATAAAATGTTTTATTTCTGTAGACATGGTTTGTTTGTTGCGCTAGTTAAAAACTCTTGAATCATATTTACTTACAAACTTCTACCATATATACTAATTCACTTGAAGCAGCCAAAGGTTAACTGGCTGACAAAGCACTGGCTAACAAAGTTGTAAATCAATAACTTACTTTTATCGTGTAAATGCTGCAGTCATTGTAATTAATTGTAATTAATCCAATTTTAGGGAAAAATTAGTCTTGATGGGGTGCTTCACCTCATTTTATTTAACTATATTTGATCTTAAACCTGACGCTGTGCTATCAATAATAACTTGGTCTAGTTCCATGTTTGGATTTTAGTTTCTTGGAAAAACAAACAACTTGCTATTCAGAAGGAACACAAACATGTCCAGGTGAAATTCATGCAAGTCCAGTTCTGGCCTAGGTGACTCACTAATGTAAGTCACGTCTCGGCACAGAATTCCAATGCTGGGAGGGATTTTGCCAATTTTTGGCAATGTGTCAACTCTGCAAGGGTTGCCTACAGGTGGAACTGAAAGGTTTTCCTGCTGTATTTTTAAACTGTTGGATCAATGAAACCTATAAGATGGGTCCCACAGCCTCGTAGCGTAGACTTTTAAAAGATTGGGACACCCTTTAAGTTCCCATTGATATAAAGGAGTAAAATTAAAAACACCCTTGCACAACCCCTACCCTGAATATGAAACCTCCTCCCTCCCCCTATGCCAGGGGCTAGTGTCTGGGCATTGCCTGGGTAATGCCAGGATGAAGTGCCATGGTTCTGCTCAGGCAAATCCCCTCCCTGCATCTGTATTCACTTGTGCACCTCCAGCCGGTTCTGGTACTCAGGCACACATTGCAGGGGACCCATCGTAATTTATTCCAGTGTAAGAGGATGTTGATGTGGCTGGATAATGTAATGGGACAACGATAATCGGGTGACAATTATAATTAAACAATGTAAATTGAGATCACGATATTTAAGGTCAGTATTCCCATTATGCCATTGGCAGGGGTCAGGGACAATCAGTTGGAGAAATCCCGCTGGTCTAAAAGGATTCCTGCAGAATTCTCCATCTTCTCCAACATTTCTACCTCTAGATGTGAACCAGAACACTTTACATTTTTTGTTGTTAATTAGATGAGCAGTGTCACTGTACCTGCTCTTAGAATGATGCCTCATTTAACAATTGTGTTCCATGTCACTGTACAGTCAAGGATTATTTTCCTCGATGATCCCTCTCAACTGCAGTGCACAAGAGGTGATTGCCTTTCCTCACAGATTTTCTGTCTCCTGATATCAAAAAGCCTGTTAGTTCTGTCAAATTCTGAAACATGTTGCAGAATAAGTGTCTTACATTTTATGCAATACTATATCATATGAAATACCTTAATGTGCTACACACAATGGTTTTATGGCTCCCGTGTATAGGACCATTCGATCAATTCCATCAGAAAAATGGCAATAGAAGGAAGCATTTGGAAGAATAGAATATTTTTGCCTCTAAAATCTGCAGATTTTAATGAGTTGTTGCTTTTTATAGAGGCTTACTGGAAACATAAAACTGCAATGATATTTTATGAACTCCCTCACAAAGATGCCACCAATCAAGTGGCCGTTAGAAAGATTGACAGCCTCCACTCCGAGATTCCCAATTAATTAAATGAATGGATTTAGAATAATATAGTTTTAAGGTAAAGATGAATGAATAGATGAAGGTAGAAGAAAACATATATACGAAGAAGAAATGTCCAGCACCAAAGTAGGAAAGTGAAATTATTTAGATATGATTTAATAATCATTAAAAATAAACAGTAAAATGAAGTCAAATCCTTACAAATAGTCTGGGAGCAAGTTTGAGTTGGGGAATTGGCATCCTGTTCAATGAGGCCAAATTTAACTCCCAACCACCTCTGAACCCAACCCCAGGGGGGTCCAAAAATCAAACTCCAAATGCAGGATACGTTTAATTAAGAAATGTGTACTTTTGTATTAAGACTCTGCATAGAGCAGTCAGTCTTCCATGACACTTGCACAGTACAATGTAGAATAGATTGGACAGAAATTCCTCAGAGCTGTTTCCGTTGCAACTTTGCAACTTCTTCACTCCAACTTTAAAACTCTTCTCAGCCACAAATAAATAAGGAGTTGCAGGAAAAGATCATGCATCCACAAAAACAAAACTTGCGTGCTCATTCAGGAATAGTCTGAAAACACATGATCCAGGAATCTGACATGCTGATAAGAATCAAAAATACAAAAACCCAACCCTTAATTTAGAGTAAGAAGTCTTAAAACACCAGGTTAAGGTTAAACAGGTTTATTTGGAATCATAAGTTTTCGGAGTTCTGTTCCTTCATCCAGTGAGTGGAGCTCATCTAATGGAGTGGTGCTCCAAAGCTCATGATTCCAAGTAAACCTATTGGACTTTAACCGGGTGTTGTAAGACTTCTTTCTGTGCCCACCCCAGTCCAATGCCAATATCTCCCCATCTTAGTTTAGGGAGTAGTTGTGGCATCTAGTATATGAAATAAACAAGTTCATGGAGATTGAAAACAATTTAATAACTGAGCTGAGGTTAACTTAATAATACATTAATTAACAGCAATTTGCATTTATATAGTGCTTTTAAACATCCAAGCCATTTCACAGAATATACAAGGAGATATTAGGTCAGATAACCAAACACCTTGCCAAATAGGTTGGTTTGAAGGAGCTATTTAAAATTTGAGAGAGATGGAGAATTTGAGGCTTAAGACAATTGAAAGCATGTTGCTAATGGTGGTACAGTTAAAACTAGGTATGTGCAAGAGACCCAGAATTGGAGGAGTGGAGATTAAAATTCCTCCTCTATTTTTAAAGATCATCTCTTTAGCCTGAGGTTATGCCCTCTGGTTCTAGTTTTTCTTTCTCTTCCACTAGTAGAAAAAACTAGAACAAGAGGGCACAACGTCAGACTAAAGGGACGACCCTTTAAAACAGACATAAGGAAGAATTTCTTCAGCCAGGGAGTGGTGAATCTGTGGAACTCTTTGCCGCAGAAGGCTGTGGAAGCCAGGTCATTGAGTGTCTTTAAGGCAGAGATAGATAGGTTCTCAATTAATAAGAGGATCTGGGATAATGAGGATGAGAAAAATATCAGCCATGATTGAATGGCGGAGCAAACTTAATGGGCTGAGAGGCCTAACGCTGCTCCTATATTTTATGGTCTCATTGTCGGGTTTGAGAGCCAGAGGAGGTAGTGAGTGCAGAGAGGATGCATGGATTTGCAAGAAAGAATGCGTATTTTAAAACTGAAATGTTTTTGAACTGAGAACCAATGTAGATCCTGAACACGGGTAGTAGATGAATGAGGCCTAGTGCAAATTAAGATATGGGCAGGAGAATTTTGTATGAATTCAAGTTTATGCAGGGCAGATGATGGGCTTTAACCAGCAAAGCATTGGGATAGTCAGGTCCAGAGATACCTAAAAGTATGAGTGAAGGTTTCATGTTAATTCCTTTAAGGGCTGTGTTAAGAATCATGATAGAATGCTACCATTAGTCTCAGCAGCTGTCTCAACAAGCGAAAGTTTAATCATAGAATCCTGGTCTGATTACTATTTTGCAAACTCTGATAAGTGTGTGAAACCAAGATGAGAACTCAAGCAGGCTCAGATGTGTACAGTTCTATGGTCAAACAATCTGCCCACTGTTTAGGTTTGATTGGGCATTGCACAAATCTCAACTGTAACTCTGTCAGATAAAGAGATTAGTGCCTCCAACAGACAATGATAAAAGCTGGTAAAAAAGGAACTAGAAAAACACATTCCATAGGCCTAGATGTTAAATGACTGAAAAAGATTGTTTATATAGCTATCAATCTTGGCCGTCCATTCATGTACAAATTCAATGAGCTTGAACAGTATGAAACTCTTGGCTCCAATGTATTCTTGAGTTAGAGGTTGCCATTTACAATAGTTCTCTAAACTTGGAGATAGAATTTTACTTATCAATGAGAAATTCACTGTCTTAACAAACAAAGTTAATATTGTAAACTAAGCCACTGTCAAAGCTACATGAGTCCTGGATCCTCCAAACTACGAAGATGAAATGATCAATGTTTTTGGCAGTGATGGCAAGAAATTTCATTGCTGAAACTGAAAAATAATAAATACATAGAGGTTTACAGCATGAAAACAGGCCCTTCAGTCCAACTTGTCTATACCACTCTTTTTTTTAAACCCCTAAGCTAACCCTAATTGCCCACATTTGGCCCATATCCCTCTATACCCATCTTACCCATGTAACTGTCTAAATGATTCTTAAAAGACAAAATTGTACATGCATCTACTACTATCTCTGGCAGCTTATTCCAGATGCTCACCAATCTTTGTGTGAAAAATTTGTCCCTCTGGACACTTTTGTATCTCTCCCCTCTCACCTTAAGCATATGTACTCTAGTTTTAGAGTCTTCTCCCTTCAGGAGGAGATATTGACTATCAAGCAGATTTATGCCCCTCATTATTTTATAGATCTCTAAGATCACACCTCAGTCTTCTGTGCTCCATAGAAAAAACTTCTAGTCTATCCAGCCCCTTCTCATAACTGAAATCATCATGTCCTGGTAGCATCTTAGTAAATCTTTTCCACACTTTTTTCAGTTTAATAATATACTTTCTGAAATAGGGTGACAAGAACTGTACATAGTACTCCAAGTACTGCCTTACCAATGTCTTGTACAACTTTACCAAGAATCCTGCATTCAGTTTTCTGACTAATGAAACCAAGTATGCTGAATGCCTCCTAAATCTCTTTGTTCTGTAATTCTCCCCAGTGCCCTACCATTAACTGAGTAAATCCTGCCCTGGTTTAATCTACCAAAATGCATCACCTCGCATTTACCTAAATTAGACTCCACGTGTCAATTTCAGCCGACTGGCTCAATTGATCAAGATCCCATTGCAATCAGAGATAACTTCCTTCACTATCCACTATGCCACCAATCTTGGTGTCATCTGCAAACTTACTAACCAATGTTTCCTATATTCTCATCCAAATCATTAATATAAATGACAAATAACAGTGGACCCAGCACTGATCCCTGAGGCACACTGCTGGTCACAAGCCCTCAGTTTGAAAAACAACCCTCTGCAACCACCCTCTGGCTTTTGTCAAGAAGCCAATTTTGTATCCATTTAGATACCTCACCCTGGACACTGAGATTTAACCTTGTGCAACAACTTACCGTGCGGTACTTTGTCGAAGGCCTTGCTAAAGTCATAGACAACGTCAACTGCACTTCTCATCTACATCTTGGTTACCCCTTGAAAAAATTAAATCAAATTTGTGAGACATGATTTTCCACTCACTAAGCCATGCTGACTGTCCCTAATCAGTCCTTGCAGCTGTAAATGTCTGTAGATCATGTCTCTCAAAATATCTTCAAACAGAACTTACCCACCACAGATATGAGGCTCACTGGCCTGTAGTTCCACAGGCTTTTCCCTGTAGCCCTTTTTAAACAAAGGTACAACACTTGCCATCCTCCAATCTTCTGGCATCTCACCCGTGACTATCAACGATAGAAATATCTCGGTTCGGGGACCCGCAATTTCTTCTCTAGCTTCCCACAATATTCTGGGATACGCTTCTTCAGGTTCTAAAGATTTATCTATCTTGAGGTGCCTGAAGACTTCCAGCACTACTTTATCTGTAATATTTAGACTCCTCAAGACATCACTATTTGTTTCTCCAGGTTCCTTAACATCCATACTTTTCTCAACAGTAAATACAGATGAAAAATATTCATTTAGGATCTTGTCCTTGAATGAATTTAAATAAATACTGGCAGCATAATTACTGCTTCAAGTACTCAACGATCAAAATTAGTTTTGCAAATGCATAAAAATAGAGTCCTTTGAATGGAATGGAGCAATAATATTTCATTACCGTTTTTGAGGTGTTAACATCCAGCAAATATTTCTGGCATCTAGTTGGATCACATTAAATGGTTGGTATACCCTGTTCAGTGGACTTGATTGATACGAGACACATCGCTGTTTGCTGTTGTTATCAGTTTCTAGCTGGACGTAATGCCCCATTTCCTGAACACTTCAGCAGCTCTCGTGGATTTGCTCACGGCTGTAAAGCAAAAGAGAGAGGGAGGCTGTTTAAACATGAAATAATCTAAACCAGATCTGAGCAGCAAAAGAAAGAACAAAATCTGGAGTGGAGTAGGTGAGGGATGTGAACAAAATCAGGAAGATTGAGATGTGAGGTGTTGTAATGAAGAGGGATTGGACAGGAATATATCACAGGGTTGGCTTGAAGAAAGGGAAATTTGTTATTGTATATTCAAGGTAACCATCTGCTCATTAAGGAACTGGTCAGATTAAAAAAAAACAAACTGGTTGGAGTCGATCCAAAATGAACCAGCAATATAAATCCATTCACACTTACTTGTTTCATTTTAGATTAATTCCAATTGTTCTCTTCATATTCAGGGCATTATGTTTCTATACAGCTGACAATAACAAAGGTTAATTATTAAAGCCCCAAAACAAAAGATGCCAAAATGTTGCTGCTTGCCAAAAATGGCACAAGATGCTGTCCATGTTTCCTACAAGTGATTGCAGTTCCAAAGGCTGCCAGCATAGCACTCTGAAGAGTCCTAGGATCTCAAATAATGCTTCATATATTCACTTTTTTTTTATTATACATTTCACTGTTTGGCTGTTTCTGATATGCAGGATGGTCGCAAGCACCAAGTACTCAGAAAATCAGTCTCCTGAAGGTCAACTCCTTTAAAATAGCAAAATAAATTCAATGGCTCGGTCACACTTCAAAACAAAGGGTCATCCTGACTCAAAACATTGGCTCTATTCTCTCCACACAGATGCTGTCAAACTTGCTGAGTTTCTCCAGCATTTTCTGTTTTTGTTCCAGGTTCCAGTATCTGCAGTATTTTGCCTTTATTAAAAAAAATTCTCCACAATAAAATGTAGATATTCAGTAGACATTCCTCTGTCCTATACAAGTCTAAAACATACTTGTGACTTTACATGCTATTTTCTTTTAATGAAGCAACAGGCGAGAAATTGTCCCCAAAAAGTCAGAATGTGATTCGAACAAATGATAACTTTTACTGTGCAGTTGCCAATTAAAATCTGGAAAAAAACATCAATTCTATGTTTCTTTAAAACTAATGCCAAGTATAACGTATACATTGCCGTGCAATTTGTGATCAGAAGATACCTTTTTAATTCCGAATCATCTCAAGATCATGGACAATTTGTGCTGCTTCACCATTTACCCCACAAAGAATGACCACTGCTCCTTCTCAATTTCCTCGTAAGTTTTCTGCATTTGCAAATTAGTTGTCAATTAAATTTGCCATAGAAAATTAAGACTGATACTTAACTGAGGAAATGTTATATTCTGACAATATCTGTCAACCTCTCCAATCCAGAAAGGGATTTAAACTGTAGAATCTCATTCCTATAGGTGATCAATAGTTGTCAGAGTTTTTTTTTCTTTTCTGCCTGGCTGTCTGTATTTAGAGTAAGAAGTCTGACAACACCACATTTAAATCCAACTGATTTATTTGATAATAAACTCGCAAGCTTTCGACTTTATGGTCTTCATCAGGTGAATGAGGTGTTCTGGTCTCCAACAGCACACATACTAGCACAGATTGTTTACAGATTACTGATTAGAATGCAAATCTTTACACCTAACCTGCTATTCAAGTCTTAATATGGCTAACAATGTGAGTGGAAGGAGCACTGAGCACAGGTTAAAGAGATGTATATTGTCTCCAGACAGCACAGTAAGTGAGATTTTTTGCTAATCCAGGCAAGTCATGGGGGTTACAGAGTGTGTGACATGAAGCCAAGATCCCTGTTAAGACTGTCTTCATGTGTGCAAAACTTGACTATCAGTCTCTGCTCAGCGGTTCTGCGCTGTCGTGTGTCGTGAAGACCCCCTTGAAGAACGTTTACCCAAAGGTCGGAGGCCGAATGCCCGTGACCGCTGAAGTGTTCACCAACAGAAAGGGAACAGTTTTGCCTGGTGATTGTCGAGCGATGTTCATTCATCGACTGTCGCACTGTCTGCATGGTCTCCCCAATGTACCATGCTTCAGGACATCCTTTCTTGCAACGTATTAGGTAGATAACATTTGCCGAGTTGCAAGAGTGTGTACTGTGTAACTGGTGAATGGTATTTTCACGTTTGATGATGTCATCATGTCGATGATCCGGCATGTCTTGCAGAGGTTGCTGTGGCAGGGTTGTGTGGTATTGTGGTCACTGTTCTCCTGAAGACTGGGTAGTTTGCTGCGAACAATGGTCTGTTGAGATTGCACGATTGTCTGAAGGCAAGAAGTGGGGGTGTGAGGATGGCCCTGGCGAGATGTTCATCATCATCAATGAAGACTCCAGAGAAGATGTCGTAGCTTCTCCGCTCCGGGAAGTACTGGACAACAAAGGGTACTCTGTCCACCATGTCCTGTGTTGTCTTCTGAGGAGGTCAGTGCGGTTTATCGCTGTGGCACGTCGGAAATGTCGATCGATGAGTTAAGTGCCATATCCTGTTCTAATGAGGACATCTTTCAGCATCTGGAGGTGCCTGTCACGATCCTCCTCATCTGAGCAAATTCTATGTACGTGGAGGGGTTGTCTGTAGGGGATGGTCTCTTTAACATGTTTAGGGTGGAAGCTGGAGGTTGTGAGGTTGTCTGTCGGCTTGCAGTACAGTAAGGTGCTGAGGTGACTGTCCTTGATGGAGATGCGTGTGTCCAAGAATGCAACCGATAGTGGAGAATAGTCCATGGTCAGTCTGATGGTGGGATGGAACTTGTTGATATCATCATATACTTCATAAACTATATCCATCAACGATATAAAGTGAAGCTTATAATTATTTTCTGACAGCATGGCTGAAATTTTACTGTCCTACGGGAATCGGAGCGGATGAGTAGTGGATAACGGAAAGGTCTGTTTACCTCAGTTGGGATTTTACGCTTTTGGGGCGAATGAGGTTGTAAGATTCCACTCCATGTGTTTTTCAGTTTCAGAAGTAATACCTTCAATGCATTTTGTTGGTGACGATCCATAACTATACTAATTTTAATAATGGTATTAGTGTCAGAAAGACGGAAATTACCAATTTCAAAGGGATAGTAGGTGAGACAGCTTCTTTATTCCTCATGTATGTTGGCCACCACCACTTTCTTCAGGAGTGGCCAACCTCCTCCTGTCTTCTCCTTCTCTCGTCAATTATGGTGTAACTTCTGTTCAAAGAGGACAGAGAAGATGGGGTTGAGAGGAATTATATTTAATATCCATTTGTACATAATTTCACATTTCTTTCTCACACTTCCAGTTTAAGAGATAACCCACTGGATTGTGTGACCTCTGATTAATGTACTTTAGGCTGATGTGAAGGGTTCTGCGTGAGCTCATCCACTACCAAGGATGAGACTCAAAGAGGAGCATCATTTGTGGAGCTTGCTGGTCTGGTGCCCTCAATGCCTGAGTCTCTTCTTGCCCCCCATTCTCCTCTCCCTGTCCCATTTATGGAAGGGTGAGGGGGGGTATAGTGGACGCTCTACCTGCGGAGTGGGTAGACTACAGTGGAGCTGTGAAATAGGACTTTACATCATTGTAAAGTCCCTTGTACCAGTTAGTGATGGTGTGAATATATATCCTGGTGACACAGATGAGGCTCTTCATCCTCTTCTGGCATTGGTGGGTTGACTTGTGCTGGCAGCCCAGGTGCACAGAATGCAATTGGTCAGCTGGCTCCTCCTATCCCTCTTCTTTTCCACCTGGTCAAGAAAGACACGCAGGGACAAGTCGCCATACTTGAACACTGCAGATTCTTGTCCCTTTCTTGCCATATCTATTGGCCTTGTTGATAAGCTGCTGTCTGGATACTTTTTTAAAAATAGTTCCCAGATGCGATGACAGGACATACGCCATCCAGGCTGCACCCCGGGAAAACTCCTACTGCATAATTAATTAGGCTGGGATCACATAATAGCTCAAGAATTCCCAATGACCCCTTTGATGAAAGTGGCTCCTCACCCCATGCCCCCATCATGGAATTTTAGTCCCAGATGGGAAAATCTCCCCATTGGCCTGCAGTGATGAAATGAATAACGCACCTTTGTGAATAAAAACCAAATAGTCACCACTTCAACTATGAAAATCTTTCAAATTATTTATACTTCGTGATACTTAGAGTTCAGTTCTTTTTTTAACTTTTGGTTTATCAAACACTTGTCAAAACAGTACACTGATGCTTTTAACAATTAAGTAAATTGTGCTTGGGCAAACTGAACCATGTTTCAGTGAGTATGATGAACAGCTCAAACTACCCATAATTTGGTGGCAAAACTCTGACCCGCTATGTGAGAAACTAAATTACTATAATGTACAGGAATGAGTGTTCTTTTACAGGTTTGAGTTGAAATTGTGTTCAGAAAAAACTCTATTAATGATGTATCAGATGCCAACCTCTGTTATATTTTTGTTGTACAAATATCTTAAATGGGAGGGAGTATTGCTGAGTTTACACTGATAAAGGTGAGAATGACTATGTACCGGGTACGATAAATGAGAGGGATAATGTCTCCATCTGCCAATAACTTACAAACTTTTGTAGCTCCTTCCCATGCTGTTTCTCCAACTTGTGAACACTGGAAAGCAGGGTACTTCTAGCATATTATAGACACCAAAAGTAATGATAAGTTAAAGCTATAGTGATTTAAATGGAAATGCATAGTTATAAAATGTGCAGTCTATAGATCTGAATAGCGGTATCTATCAGAACATATTCATTTTGATTACTCAGTGTTCAGCAAGCTGTGGCCCAGGATATCAACAAAGGATGGTTTACTGCACCGAGGTCCACTCTGACCAAGACCATTATTCATACGATCTACCATCAACATCAGTTAGTAACTGTCCAGATCCACCACCCCACAATATTAATGAATGTAATGTTCGACAGTGTCCTTCATCAGCCAACTGGAGAGTGGGAGCCTGGAGCAAGGTATGTTGTGTTTGCAAATTGCACTTTCTGTTCATTCATCCTTGCTAATTTTTATTCTTCATGTACACTAAAAGGAGAAAATTGGTGCAAGAGGATTGAATTTTGAATGAATGTGATTTTTCTGCAGTTTTAGTAATAGTTAAGTGCTGAGTCATACAGACAATTCTTGACGTGTGCCAAGTTAGTTGAATTAAGCCAGAGTGACAAGGTCAGAAGTTTTAGAGGGGATGTGGAGGAAAGACACTTCCATCCAGAGGGAGTGTGGGAACTCACTGCCTGAAAGGTAATGGAGGTAGAGATCTTTGTAACAATTAAGTATTTAGATGTACAAAGAACAAAGAACAACACAGCACGGGAAACAGGCCCTTCGGCCCAACGAGCCCGCGCCGCCATCCTAATGTCTTAATGACATATAGAGACCAATATAGGGACAATTTGTTACCCAATCAGCCTAAGAGCCCACTTTTGGGATGTGGGAGGAAACCGGAGCACCCGGAGAAAACCCACGCAACCACGGGGAGAACGCGCAAACTCCCGCAGACACAGGCCCAAATCCATGTGTCTGCACAGCAACAGCAATAGTCTCTGAGCTGTCATGTTGCCCATCAGATGGTCCAGTTTAAGCACACACTAACGACGTGAAGCACTAGGCCACTCCTGAAGTAACCTCCAGGAGCAGCCCTCACACGACCTGCCGAATGCATGCACCTTGTTGGTCAACAAGGTGGACCGAATAGCCTGTGGAAACAATTAAAGTATTTAGACAGTCCTGCTATATCCCTCTATCTGCAGACCGTTCATGTGGCTGTCCAAGAGACCCTTAAATAACCCTAGCGTGCCTGCTCCCACCACCTTACTCGGTAGTGCATTCCACACCCCCACTACCCTTTGTGTGAAAAAATGCCCTCTAATATTAGTCTTATACATAGCCCCCCTCACCCTAAGGATGTGACCCCTCGTTCTATCTGAATCTAATGGTGGAAATAGCTTACCACCATTTACTCTATCTATAGCCCTCATAATCTTATATACCTCTAATAGATCCCCTCTCAGCCGACGTCTTTCAAGGGAAAACAACCCCAGTACGTTCAACCTTTCCTCGTAAGACAGCCCTTCCATACCAGGCAGCATCCTGGTAAATCTCCTCTGCACTCTCTCCAGGGCCTCCACATCCTTCCGGTAGTACGGCGACCAGAACTGGACGCAGTACTCCAAGTGAGGCCTAACCAACGTTCTATACACTTGCAACATCAAACTCCTACTCTTGTATTCTGTACCCCTTCCTATGAAGGCTAACATACCATACGCTTTCTTTATCACCTTTTCCACCTGTACTGCCACCTTCAGAGACTTGTGAACCTGCACCCCCAGGTCTCTCTGTGTCTCTGTACTCCGGATAGTTTTACCTTTTATCCTATAACTCCCCTCTACAGTATTCCGGCCAAAATGCATCACCTCGCATTTATCCGGATTAAATTCCATTTGCCATCTATCTGCCCAATCTACCAGCCTATCTATGTCCTGTTGTATTGCCTGGCACTACTCCTCAGTCCCCACCAATCCAAGTATCTTAGTGTCATCAGCAAATTTGCTGATCACACCACCTACCCCCCCTTCCAAGTCATTTATATAAATCACAAATAGAAGAGGTCCTAGTACTGAGCCCTGTGGCACACCACTAGTGACTGACCTCCAGTTGGAAAAAGAGCCTTCCACTAATACCTGCTGTCTCCTCCTCCCAAGCCAGTTCTCAACCCATCTACATACCTGGCCCTGTATCCCATGCGCCTTCACCTTTTTTATCAGCCTACCATGGGGAACCTTGTCAAACGCTTTACTGAAATCCATGGACACGACATCAATGGCTTGTCCTTCATCAACCGTTTTTGTCACCTCTTCAAAAAATTCCACTAGATTCGTAAGGTACGACCTCCCCTTAACGAAGCCATGCTGCGTATCCCTGATCAGATTGCAGCGCTCCAGATGCTCACACATCCTGTCCCTGAGGATCCTCTCCATTAGCTTACCTATAACTGAAGTCAAGCTCACCGGCCTATAGTTCCCTGGCTTATCCCTCTGACCCTTTTTAAACAACGGTACTACATTTGCAATCCTCCAGTCCTCTGGGACCTCACCTGTGTCCAAAGAAGAGACAAAAATTTGCGTCAGAGGCCCAGCAATGTCATCCCTCACCTCCCTTAGCAGCCTGGGATAAATACCATCAGGCCCCGAAGCTTTATAAGTCTTTATGCTACCTAAAAGCCCCAACACTTCTTCCCTCGTAATGATTATTTCCTTTAACGGGTCCTCAAAATCCTCAAAGCCGGCATCAGATATCAGGCCCTCTCCCGCGTGAATACCGACGCAAAGTATTCATTCAGGATCTCCCCCATCCCCTCAGGCTCTAAGCATAGATCCCCTCCTCTGTCCCTGAGAGGTCCAATCTTCCCTCTAACCATCCTTTTGCTCCTTACATAGGAGTAAAATGCCTTAGGATTTTCCTTAATCCTACCTGCCAAAGCCATTTCGTGGCCCCTTTTTGCCTTTCTGACACCCCTTTTAAGATCCCGTCTACACTCTATATTTTTCCAGCGCTGCCTCTGTCCCCAATTGCCTGGATCTAACGTACGCCTCCTGCTTCTTCCTGACCAAGTCCTCACATCCCTAGTAACCCGCGGTTCTCTAATCCTACCCTTTCCATCCTTTCTCCTTACCGGCACGTGTCTATCCTGCAAAAATTTTAGTTTTCTCTTGAAAGATTCCCACGTGTGCAGCGTCGACCTACCCTTGAACAGCTTATCCCAGTCGGTATCCTTAAGATCCTGCCTAATCTGGCTATATCTAGCCCTCCCCCAGTTTAACACCCTCCCCTTAGGGCAGGATTCATCTTTTTCCATTGATACCCTAAAGCAGACAGAGTTGTGGTCACTATTAGACACATGCTCTCCTACTACAACGTCAACCACCTGCCCTGGCTCATTCCCCAAAACCAGATCCAGTATAGCCCCCTCTCTAGTCGGGCTATCCACATACTGCTCCAAGGACCCTTCTAAAACACACTGTACAAATTCCTCCTCGTCCGCACCTTCCGCTCTCGGCACCTTCCAATCTACCCCAGGGAAATTGAAATCTCCCATTACAACTACCCTATTCTTCCTACACTTATCTAAACTTTCCTTACATATCCCTTCTTCCACGTCCCGCGGACTGTAGGGCGGTCTGTAGTACACACCCAACATAGTAACCTCTCCCTTCCTATTCCTCAACTCCACCCATAGCGACTCAATTCCTAACTCAGCCATACCATCCTTCTTCTGCACTGCTATGATGTGTTCCTTAACTAATAACACCACTCCCCCTCCTCTCCTCAAACCACCTCTATCATGCCTAAAACACTTATACCCCGGAATATTCAATTGCCAGTCCTGCCCTTCCTTTAGCCACGTCTCAGTCACCGCCACCACTTCTAATTTCCTCTTGAACATTATTGCCTTCAGTTCATCTGTTTTGCCAGTCACACTCCTCGCATTAAAACACATGCACTGAAGGCCCTCAGGCACTCTCTGATCTTCCCTCCTACTCTCTGGAGTTTTCCTGTCTCCCATCTCTCTCCCACTCCAAGTTCCCTCTATCTCCCCACCCCCCCCTCCATATTAGTTTAAACCCTGCCGAAACACTCCAGCTAACCTCCCAGCTAAAATATGAGTGCCCTTCCCAGACAACTGTTCCCTGTCCCTCTTGTATGGATGCCCCTCCCTCCTGAAGACTTCCCAATGGTCTAAGAATCTAAATCCCTTCACCCTACACCAATCCCTCAACCGCGCATTCAGTTGGAGCACTTCGTCGTTCCTAACCCTGTCATTCCCAGGCATCGGCAGCAGCCCAGAGAATGCCACCCTGGAGGCCCTACACTTCAGCCGAGCCCCCAATTCCCTGAACTGCCTATGTATGTCCCCCCTGCATTTTGCTCCTACATCCTTCTCTCCCACGTGGACTATTACATCAGCCTTAGCCCCTCCACCCTTCAAAATACCCTCTACCCTCTCCGTAACATCCTGGACCCCTGCTCCAGGGAGGCAGACTACCATCCTGGAGTCCCGCTTTTGCCCACAGAACCGCCTGTCGATCCCCTTGACTTTCTCATCCACCACCACTATCTCACATCCCTCACTCCTACCGTCCTCTGGGGCATTCTGATCCCCCTCCCTTGCACTCTCTACCTCAACTGTTGCCCCACCCTTGATGTTCTGGGATGCCTCCTCTGGGGTGATCTTAGTGCCGCGACTCCTTTTCTTTTTCAACTTCCTATCTGATGTGCACTTGCAATGCCAAGATATACAAGGCTATAGATCAAGTGCTGAAAGGATTAGAATAGTTGGGCAATTTGTCTTTATCTGGCACAGACTGAATGGGTTGAAGGGCTCTTTACTGTGCTGCAGACCTCGATAATACCATGAAAGTAGAGATGCTACAATTGGCTCAGGATCTCTTGTCTACGGAGAGGAAAGTAAGTTTAAGTTCAAATTCCTGAACACTACCCAGCAAAACCTGTATGTAAGTGCAGGAGTGTGGGTACTGGTTGATGACAGAGTCAGTGTTGTACCCCTTTTGATCAGATTTTAACACCCATTTTTAAGGCTAACGTATGAATTTTGGGCCAATTTTCAGGTTTGGCAATAGGAGTGGAAATTCTTGCAATATTTGTGTTTCACACTGATGCAATTACTTTCCCCTGCCCCCAACCCATACCACCAATGATCTAATGGGAATCCTGGTAACTATTATAATACATTAGCATCTCATCGTCAGGCCTCTACATTTGAATCATCCCCATCCGAGCAAAACAGTGCATTCATGTGAGGGCAGATTGGCATGAATCACAACTGGTGATTCCCAAGGTGTGTGTCTGGCAGGCAGAACCCCCAGAAAAGCTTAGGTCAATGCATTGCTCAGGGGCAAAAGACTTATGGCCAACCGTTACCTTGGCACTGCCCAGGCAGTGTCTGTGAGCAGGACTGGGAGAGGTGATGCCTAGTGAATGTTTGTGCACTGGCAAGGTCTTTAGAAATGGTACCTTGATCTTTCAAAAAACTATGTTGCTGTTGGAATGCTTGCCCCAACACCTTTTTCCCACTCACTACTGCACTCTGCTAAATATGGGTAAAATTCCACCCACTGCTTCCATGTGAGGCAGCAGAAGTGAGATGACATCTGTTAGGCTTGGATTCCATAAGGAGTCGATATACTCAGGGAGGAAGGGAAGAGAAGAAAATAGGCACAAGAACAAGTAAAATACTTAGATTAGAGCCAAATGAACAACCGAATCTGGTTTTACAACTTAATCAATTGTTTATAATGGTCAAAATTTGCTTTCCAATATCTTAACCCACTTTGTATATTGTTTTGCATTCATTCATAATTGTTCAGTTGTATCAATCTTCTTAGTGACTGTCTCCCCTCACTTAAAAAAAAAGTTATGTTGTATCTGCAGGAATGTGAATGAATCCTGAAGTTTACACAGTGACCATGCTTACTGGATCCTGAGGGTGACAGAGTGACTATTGCTGAGTAGCCTTGACTCAATACTCACACTTGTGGCCTTCACAAGTGGACATAAAAGGTTTCATGGCCAAGGTTTATTCCCTGGACAACGCCCATCCTTTCAAATAGAGTCGTGTCAGGATGGCATGGTGGCACATAGTTAGCACTACTGCCTCAGGAACCCAGGTTCAATTCTGGCCTTGTGTGGAGGTTGCACATTCTCCCCTTGTCTGCACGAGTTTCCTCTGGATACTCAGGTTTCCTCTGTCACTCCAAAGATGTGCAGGTTAGGTTGATTGGTCGTGCTAAATTGCCCCTTAGTGTTGGGGGATTAGCAGGGTAAATATTTGGAGTTATGGGGATTGGGCTTGGGTGGGATTGTTATTGGTGCAGGCTTGGTGGGCCAAATGGCTCCTTCTGCACTGTAGACATTCCATGATTTTGATGTTGCCTCTTGTGTCTGACTGATGGCATCTTGGCTTTAATTGCTTATCTGAAAGTCTAGGAGCCCCTCAGTACTTCATTCAAGTGCCAGCTTACATTGTACACTCTAGTCTTTGGAGGAGGCTTCAGGCTTCCATAACCTGCAAGTGACACCACAGAGCCTGAACAGTCACTAAGAGTAAACACAAATTAAAGTGGTCAAATTTTTGCAACGTTTAAATATTGGCTAGTTTTTTTTTGGTTAATTGTTGGCTTTTCTTTTTGAATTTATTTAACGTTCACATTGACTTTGTCAGAGTAAAGGATGGCAGTGCTCAATGATAACATCTGTCCAATTAACCTCAGAATTAAAAGGTTCGTAAGCAATTACACAACAATAAAGGAATTATCAGTTAATAATACACTTCAGCACCAGCTGCATAATGAAGTGAATTAATATCAATGCTGTATATTTACATGCATTATAGTTAGGATAAATCACTTGTTTTATTTCTCACTAAGATAGCTTTCCAATTATTTCAGTGCTCAGTGACCTGTGGTGTTGGGATAATGGAAAGAAATGTGCAGTGCCTGACAGACGACAGTCAACTTAGTGAACTGTGCCTTTCAAACCAAAAGCCACAATTCCAGATTCCATGCTTCAACGATGTTTGTAAGTAGTTTGATTGCCACATGATTTTTTTTAAATTGTAATAAACTTAATTGTAAGTTTGATTTCATCATGAGCAATAATCAATTTGTGTTGTCCCATCAGGGAATTTAATTCCTCCTTTTATCTGTTGTGGTGAAAAATCTTCCAAGCAATACCACCCAAAATCCTATTATCTAAAAGATCACACAACAGAAAAAACGGTTGTGTTCTTCCCCCCCGACTCTCTGCCAGAGGATTAACAAAGAAAGGATTCATACCTCCGCACCTCCCTGCCTTCCCCCAGTGAAGGGCCAACTTTCCCCAATTCAGTTCTTAAACAGAAAGTCAGTGTTCCCTCTTGGACGAGCTGATTTGATTCACAACATGTAGGTGGGCAGAGTGAAGTGCCAGGCAGTGACCATAGGAGGATGAGGTCATGAAACTCCAATCAGAGTGCTGCCAAGTTTCAGCCACTCAACATTGTTAACTCTGCAGCTGACAAAGAGAGGCAATTCCAAGCTCCACTGATTTTAGTTCACACGCTGTGATGCTGAGACAACTCTTTCATTAAAAAAAAATGACAGTTAAAATGCAACTCAAACATCCGCTTTTATTATTTATTCACTCTTTAAAAAAAATCAGAAGGTATTTTTACGTAGAGATGATTCCCACAACAGGCAATCCCAGTGAAAAGAGCCGGTTGCAATGGTTGCTGGTCAGCAAATCGCAAATCTGTAGTGCCTGATTTTCTGTGGGAAAATCGCAGACCCCACGATTTGCCAAGAAACACTATCTCCTAGCAAGACCCCCCTGCCAAAAGGGACCGATTTAAAAATCAGTGCTCGTTCCCGCTTTCATTTACTGTTCATTATTTTTACTAAAATGTTGGGCTATGTTTGTCTTTTTGTTCTGACAAGTTGGAAAAAAATCATACTTCAGACACAAAATGCTGGAGCTTCATCAGGAATATCTCCTGCATCTCCCCATGTGGCTGGTATTCTGATAGACAAGTATATTTTTACTTGGCACATCACTGCGGTGCAGCAATGAACCCAGAATATTTATTACAAAGCAATTAGTTGTTTGCTCTTTAGGAACTTCCAAGTAGCAGCAATCATCACTGGATTGCCACTCTGCTCAATATTTTCCCACTTCGAAGTTGCTTTGAATTTTCAGTCAGGTCTTCCAGACCTGGCTATACCGGAAATGTGCAATGATTCCTCTGAGGGTTGTGTTGCAGCATTCTAGGATGGGGAGGAGACAGAATATGCCCCCTACCAGTGTAGTCCGGTCCAGTTGGGTGGCTGGTCAGGAGGGCAGATTGATAGCATGATTGGAAGCAGCGGTTGGCTGGGGGAAGCTAGTTGGGGGAATGGGGGAGTGGCAGCGGGATGTGGTTAGTAGAGTTTGAAAAGGAAAATCTCAGCGTAAGGTGAGAGTCAGTGGATCGGAGGATAATCAAGATGTCAGGGAGTGATCAGTTCTGTAGTTATCTAGGAGTTAAACCAAATTTATCTATCTTGCATTTCCTGAGTAATTATTCAAGTTAGTAAATCATAGGATCTTTACAGCGCAGAAGAAGATCATTTGACCCATCAAGCCTGCATCGTCGATAATCCCACCCATGACCTATCCCCATAACCTTCGCTAATCTCCCTGATACTAAGGGACAATTTAACATGGCCAATCCGTCTAACCTGTATATCTTTGTCAGAACTGTCTGAAGTCTCAAACTCCAGTAGAAGATCCTGGCAGAAGGGAGATTGCCCATTGGTTGTTGAAAGGTCTTGAGCAATTCCCACGGGGGTCAGCATATGAGGACTTGCATTGTGTGTGTTGTCTCTGACTATCTGGAAAAGTTGAGCCAATATATCAGGCTTGATTACCCCAGTGTAAAGGTCAGGAAAGAGCCTGCCTATGGTTTAGCTTGCTCACCCCACTTTAATTTTTTCAGGCAATGGCCCTTTAGTTAGCATGAGGCATAATTTCCGATCTGCAGGAGGATGTCCTGCCTCAAAGAGCTGCTGGCCAGTTGGAAGTAAGCAGCACCAGCATGAGCAGGTCCACACACTACACACTCATACATACACCTACCTCTACACGTATATTCAAACACAGGCCATTGGACACATGCACAAGTACCATAAAAAGCTATGGAGGCCACGACACTAGAGGGAGATAGGTTTTTTTGAGATTTTAATGGCATCAAAGGTTATGGGAAGAAAATAGGAATATGGCTTTGAGATTGAGCATCAGCCAGATCATATGGAATGGCAGAGCAAGCTCAAAGGGTCTATTCCTATGTTTCATGCATAAACAAACAATCCAATGCATGTTTATACACATTCACATTCTCAAGTGTATAATCTCACACACTCGTGCACATATACTTGCTATCTCACATCACATACATCACGACAAGCACACCTACACTTGCATGCAGATTCTCTTGCACGCAAGCTCCATCCACATCCTCTCCCTCGCTCCCACACCTGAGCTGACTCAAATCTGCTGGACCAATCCCAATCAGACCCTTGCCCATTCCCCCCACCACCACCATCTCAGCTCTACCTAACCCCGCGACATTACTCAACTGGGCTACTGCCTGCCGACCTGATCTGATTTCAGTAACGCAAGCCTCCATTTGTACAGCGCCTCAGACCCTCCCGCCCCCAACCCGGCTGGATCCACAACCTGAATCCAATCCAACCCCACCGCCAAATCTCCTGATCAACTTCCTATCTCCAAACCCAACCTCCAATCCCTTTGGTGTCTGAAACCCCACACCCCCTGATATCTAAGCCTCCACACCCCACATCTCCCAATGTTCACCTCACCTCCCCTATCCAAATCCTATCTACATATCATAGACATTTATCTTATCCCTGGCTTTCTACTTCCAATAAGCTCTTTCAACCTCTTTTTCACAGCAACTAATGCCATTAAAAGGGGCTCTGTCCTCCTTCGCTCCGATTCTTTTAGGCCATGACACTGGGTCCCTGCGTTGCCTGGATTTTATCCATCCAGAGTTAGGAAGTTTGGGCATGATAGGCATGGATGGAATTTGCATAGTTAAATATGTATGGAGTGGCAATCTGATGTTGATTGTCACTCCGAGGAAGTTGTATCTCACATGTGGTGTCTCAATCTCTCTCCCCCGACCACTCTTTTCCCTTTCCCACTCTGTCAATATCTGCAGTTTATCGCTTCTTTCAATGCACCCCCTTTGCCACTCTTCCTCTTGATCTCCTCCTCTAGCACCATTATCCTTGATTCTTTTGCAAACATTTCACGTTCAAATCAACTTATTTTTCAAAGCAATTTCCATGCGGTTAAGTAAAAAGCAATTTTTAATTGCAAATGTTTCTTTCTGGTGCATGCTGTCTTTCTATTGCATTTGAAATTTTCTTCAAGTGAGTTCATCTAAACAGGAAACTCCATTCCACTGCAACTAGAAAGCATGTTCAAGCTGAGTGCATTCTTGGAATCCCTGCTTCATCAATTGAAGCATTCTGACCAATGGACCCATCACACAACTTGGCAGGGGCTCGGCACCATGGGCTTAGCAAAACCTATCCCTCTTTACTGGCCAGAAACATGCAGGCTGAGACCTGCCAAGCCACAAATTCAATGTCGGCCTCTCCTACCACTCATTATAATGGAGCAGTGATGTGATGAGTCCTTTAATTGACCATTACCCACCTAATGACCTCAATTAGGCTATGGGTGGACAACCCACTTGACACTATCCCAGCCACTTATAAAATTGTTTATATATAAAAATAGGTGCGCAGTGAGTGCGTCGTGGGTGGATTAGCAGTGATGGAGCACAACCTAACTTACATGTCCACCCGCCAGCTTTTCTGCCCATAGGTGCCATTATATAATATACATATCTTGATTTATGTTTCCTGGTTTTAAACTTGCCCCTCTTAATGCCTTCCAGCACATCTAAAAGTGCTTTACAATCAAGTAAGTCCTTCTGAAGTACAGTCACTTTTGTAACTCAGGAAAGCATGATTGCTAATCTGCAGACAGCAAATGGTCTCATACTCAGCAATTAGATAATGACCAGATAATCTGTTGTCGGAATTTTGATTGAGAGATAAATATTGGCCAGGACACTAGGGCAGTAGCCTTGCTGCTGAAGAAATCTAACTCAAAAGGTGTATGGGAGTTGGTTAAGTGCCTGGTCTGAACGACCGCATTTCTGACCGTGTAGTGCTCCCTGATAACTGCACGTCTTGAACTCCAAGCCTTCTAACTGAAGAGACAAAAGTATTCTCACTGGGCTGAACCCAACGTTGAACCTTACAGTTTAATATCCCATGGATGATGTTATGCTACATATAATCTTTTGATGTTTTAAAGGTGTTGTTTCAACAAGTTGCAGTGATATCCAGAAGACAAAGCAAGTACACATAGATGGAGAATACCTGCTCAAAATTGAAGGCAAAATGATAAAGGTATTGTGCTAACAAACTGCACACTGTTTGCTCAGAATCATGAGTGTTACATCATTATATTGATACTTTGGTTTGCAGATATATTGTGCAGGAATGCATTCTGATTATCCCAGGGAATATGTAACTTTATCCAGTGGGGAGGCAGACAACTATTCCGAAGTCTATGGATACAGGTAAGTAATTTATTTGCGGAATATTAAATAACTACCTTATTCATTAAGTCGTGCTTGTGTAAGAATTATAATTGCAGACATTTTTCCATCAAAAAGAATAAACTTGTATTTATATAACCATCTCTCAAATATTCAGGATTCAACCCACTCCCCAGATGCTTTGCAAACAATTCGTAACTTTTTGAAGTGCTGTCATTTTTCTTTCAAAGATAAGTGTGGCTATTTTCACACAGCAAGATCCTAATGGAAATGAAATAAAATAACTTGCATTTGTTGAGGGATAGATGTCAAACTCAGCACGTATTTTTGTTTTCTTTTAATAACGCTATGATATCTTTTAGGATTTTCCAGACAAGCATATTTGACATCCATTTGAAAGATAGACTCAGTATTAAATGCAGGTGTCGGCTTAGAGCATGTTCTGCAGACGCTGGAGTTTGAACCAAAAACCTTCTGATGTTAAAGAAAAGAGTGTTATGACTGATGGAATTTAAAAACCAATTGATTAAAAACAATAGTTTTCTGTTGCATTTATGATAAGAAATGACAGTTTTCTTCTTTGATTTACAAAGAGCAACACAGCACGGGAAACAGGCCCTTCAGCCCAACGAGCCCGCGCCGCCGTCCTAACGTCTTAATGACATATCCATGACTTTAGGCTATGCCTATTGTGGAAGATTCCCATATAGGGACCAATATAGGGACAATTTGTTACCCAATCAGCCAAAGAGCACATTTTTGGGATGTGGGAGGAAACCGGAGCACCCGGAGAAAACCCACGCAACCACGGGGAGAATGCGCAAACTCCCGCAGACACAGGCCCAAATTTATGTGTCTGCACAGCAACAGCGATAGTCTCTGAGCTGTCATGTTACCCATCAGATGGTCCAGTTTAAGCATACACTAACGACTTGAAGCACTAGGCCACTCCTGAAGCAACACCCAAGAGCAGCCCTCGCACGACCTGCCGAATGCATGCACCTGTTGGTCAACAAGGTGGACCGAATTGCCTGTGGAAACAAATAAGATATTTAGACAGTCCTGCTATATCCCTCTATCTGCAGACCGCTCATGTGGCTGTCCAAGAGACCCTTAAACAACCCTAGCGTGCCTGCTCCCACCACCTTACTCGGCAGTGCATTCCACACCCCCACTACCCTTTGTGTGAAAAACTGCCCTCTAATATTCGTCTTATACATAGCCCCCCTCACCCTAAGGCCATGACCCCTCGTTCTATCCATTTCTAATGGTGGAAAAAGCTTACCACCATTTACTCTATCTATACCCCTTATAATCTTATATACCTCTAATAGATCCCCTCTCAGCCGACGTCTTTCAAGGGAAAACAACCCCAGTGTGTTCAATCTTTCCTTGTAAGACAGCCCTTCCATACCAGGCAGCATCCTGGTAAATCTCCTCTGCACTCTCTCCAGGGACTCCACATCCTTCCGGTAGTACGGCGACCAGAACTGGACGCAGTACTCCAAGTGAGGCCTAACCAACGTTCTATACACTTGCAACATCAAACTCCTACTCTTGTATTCTATACCCCTTCCTATGAAGGCTAACATACCATACGCTTTCTTTATCACCTTCTCCACCTGTACTGACACCTTCAGAGACTTGTGAACCTGCACCCCCAGGTCTCTCTGCGTCTCTATACTCCGGATAGTTTTACCTTTTATCCTATAACTCCCCTCTACAGTATTCCGGCCAAAATGCATCACCTCGCATTTATCCGGATTAAATTCCATTTGCCATCTATCTGCCCAATCTACCAGCCTATCTATGTCCTGTTGTATTGCCTGGCACTGCTCCTCAGTACCCGCCAATCCAAGCATCTTAGTGTCATCAGCAAATTTGCTGATCACACCACCTACCCCCTCTTCCAAGTCATTTATATAAACCACAAATAGAAGAGGTCCTAGTACTGAGCCGATTACATTCAGTGAATATCATTTGCAGAGCATTCTGCAAGGAGGACTAAATGTTAATATTTAAATAGTAAATCTCATTCACGTGTGATTTACTAACATTCAAAACCTGACTGATAGAACAATTATCAGTTCACTGTGTTTGTTCTACACCTGGGATAGAATGAAAACTTGTGGACAAGATATCAGCCACTTCCCCACAATGGCAGCCAGGAGGCTAGGCTTCTCTCCCACAGCACATGCAGAATTCTGACCCAATAATATAAATATGCAGCTCCCCAGTTGGAAACATTTTTTCCCACTGCCCATCTTCAGTGCATAGCAGTAGCACAATTTTGCAAGATCTGCTCTGGAGCTGCCTTCAAATGGGATAGATCCATTCAATGTTGACTCATTAGCAAACTTGAGTATTCAGAACGCCTTCTCTTAGGTAGTCCCTTAGAGTTGAGGATGATTTACTTCTGCACTAGAAGTGAGTTTTCAGGTGACCGAAGAATCTGATGCTTGATCAACTCTCTCTGTCCCAGGTAAGACAGACAGTACTTGGAGGAGCTGATGGATGGGGTGCTCGAATTGCCAAGCACTCATTTCACTGTTGACACTTGGCTTCAGCTTGCACTCAGCAATGAAATTTGGTGTTCAGCTCTCTCCTACATATCTGTCCTCCACTTCGGGTGGACTTCAGCCGGAAATTCCCAGGTGTTGGTGGGAATGTTGCACTTTTTCGAGAAGGTTTTCAGGGTGTCCTTGAAGCTTTTCCTCTACCCTTTTGGGGCTTGCGTGTCCTGTTGAAGTTCTGAATAAAGTGCTTGTTTTAGGAGTCTCATGTTCAATATGTGGAAAATATGGTCTCCCAATGGAGCTGATCATGCTGTGGCAGATGCAGGTTGGTAGGGATTCTTTACCTTACGTATGTTTAGTGTTGGGCCTATGGTCTCATAGCCTCGGTGAAGATGATGATGACGGCTTAGAACTCTGCTTCCAAGTGTGTGCTGACATATGCATTGTCTGCGTACTGTAATTCATTGACACAGGATAGGATGATCTTGAATCTGGTCTGCAGGTGGAGGAGGTTGACCAGATTCCTGTCTGTTCTGTAGTTTAGCACCACTCCAGCGGGGAGCTTGCGGAGGGTGGGATGGAACATTGCAGCAACAAAGATCAAGAAGAGAGTTCGGGCAATGACACAGCCTTGCATGACCCTGATGCAAACATGAATAAGGTCTGTGGTGGACCTTTTGATCACAATCACTACTTGCATGTCAACGTGGAGCAGACAGAAGACGTAGGCGAACTTTTGGGGGCAGCTAAAATGCAGAAAGATGCTCCATAATCCCTCACAATTGACAATGTTAAAGACCTTTGTGAGGTCAACCATAAAGTACAAATGTTGGTGCTGCTCCCTGCATTTCTCTTGTCATTGCCACATGATGAAGATCACACCATGAGCTGGTGGTGGACAGCATGCTACAGGATGGAGTTGAGGACACTTGAGTTGAAGTCAGTCTCTCTGTTAAAGAGGTCTTTGAAATGCTACTTCCAGCAGATGCCGACTGGCTCTCTGTTCTTGAAAAGCACCTCTTCCTTCTTGGGCAATTGTGGGGAGAAGCCTTAGAGACTTGGGTCATAGGTAGCCTTAGCTACACTGAAGAAACTTTACATGCCAAGGTTGCCACTAACTACTGGTTCTTCTGCATTTTTGCCACCCATCTGTTCTTTAGGTCACAGGATTTTTGCTGGACCTCAGCTTGCAGCTGTGTGTAGAGCTTCTTTCTTGCTCTTGAGTTGGGTTGCTGTTTCATGTTCAGAATGGCCTTGCAATTGCAGCTTATCAGTTCCTGGATCTTCTGGTTGTTCTCATCGAACCAGTATTGGTTTTGGGCTAGGGTGAGCTGAAGGATCATGAAGTGTTCATTTATCTCACAAGGGGTGTCTCTGAGATGGTCAAATAATTTGTTTTTAATGTCAAAGCCAAACCCATGGAGATGATTATCTTCTGCTTTACCTTCCAGAACTAGGTGTAAGCGCCACCTTTTTCTTTAAGTTGCTCTGCCCTTGCCCACATGGTCTCACTTAGGATGGCAACGCTGTAAACCTGAGCTTCTGGGCAATAATAGTGTGCCATTCTGGTCTGTCACTGTTGTTCATGAAGGTCCTGGTGATCCAGATCCCAAACTTCATTTTAAGAGGTGGAAGAAGATGCCTGTGCTTGAGTTCACTGGACTGCACTCCAGCGCAGAAAGCTAAGCTCCGCAGGTTAATGAGATCAGCAGTTGCGAGAGCACTAGTTTAAAACACATTTGAACAACATCTTGTTACAATAGGAAAGCAGAGTTTGCCCTAAACAGCATAAACAGCTGCTGTTCTCAAGCCTCTCTTAGATGAATTTTGAAATCCCATGTAATTGTTTTCATCCACTGCTCCAAGCCTTAATTTGACCCCAGCCATTACGGGAGAAAGAGCATCATCCCATCGGGAGGACAAGAAAATAAAATTGGACAACAACAGCACAAAACACCTTTATAAAAAAGCAGGATTCATAGAAAATTAGCAGTTGGCTAAAGCTCCTTTAGGAGCCGTATTTAGGGAGGGATAATGTAAGTATTAACAATTATTGCAGCTCAGAAGATGAGGAAAAGGATTTGTATAATAGATATTGATCAGAGCAATAGTATGAAAATTAGTATTGTTCTAACTGGAATTTCTAAATATTATTTTTGTTTAGGCTGCATAACCCTTATGAATGTCCTTATAATGGGAACAGGAAAAAAGACTGTGCTTGTAAAAACGATTATCTCGCAGCAGGGCATACTGTGTTTCAGAGAATACGCTTCGATATCAGCACAATGCAGATTATCAGTAAGTCGTTTCCTTATCTTGCTCAGGGCTGGATAATATTCTTCATTGCACAAATCAGGGGAAGTCATCAATTTAATTGCCATAATTGTAAACAGACATAATGGACAATGATGAGTCACAAGAATAACCAATATTGCATCTATTAATACAAAAATAGAAGATGTTGGAAAAACCTCAGCAAGTCTCTCCAGAGCACCCATGGAGAGAAAATAGAGCCAGTGTTTCAATTCAAGATGATCTTCATCAGAGCTCCAGTTAATAAGTCAATGCACTTTGCTATTTTGTACAATGGATTTTTGGGCAGAATTGATAGAGAGAGATGAAGTGGTTGTTGGTAATGACAAAAGATGGTACATAAAGGTTGCAGCAAATTTATAGAAGGGAAATGAAAAATTTTTGGTCCCAGGTTGCAAGCTCCACAAATCAGACTAATTAGCTCTGCAAACCAGATCTGGGAAAAAGTGCCCCAGGAGTTGGGAGTTCCATTCCAGGCAGCAAGTTTCTCTGGGAATGTGGTTGGGCAGTGCTGGAATGAGTGCGGACAGAAGGCCTGTCCCTTTTAGAAAAGCTCTGTCCCATTGTGAAAATCCAGGCCTTGTATCTTATCGTGCCTTTCACAACCTTAAAACTTACATCTAATAAGATGTAATACACATCTAATAAAAGTGTAGTCACTGTTATAGGAAAATGCAGCAGCCATTTTGCGTAAAGCAATACTCTATTAATCAGCAGTAAGATAATGACGAGATAATCCATTTTGGTGATTTGAAAAAATAATTGTCCATTTGCCTTGCTTCATCTCTCTCTAATTTCAAGGTCTTGCTGAAGAACCATCTCTGACCAGATCATTCATTATTTACCTTTATCTGGCTCAATGCTCTTAATTTTGAAAATCTCTTGGAGATATCCTTTTTACTCCCTCTGGATGCAGTTTTTTCTAAATTCCTTTAGAATGTAAAGTGGGAAAAAAAGAGATTTTAAAAGCCACCTAACGTATTCAGGTGATGAATTTATTTCAAAAGCACAATTTTTAATGGAAACAAGACTGATTTCACAGCTGTGCCAACAAAACACATGTTGCCTGTTCTTCCTGTCTTTCTTTCATTAGAGCTGTAGGACCCTAACTTCTCGTGGCAACCGGCTGTACTCACCCACTATAGTTTATATAACCTTAGCCACAGTAGTCCATTTAAACATTGCTGTACCACAACAAGCAGTGAAGCAGACCCTACAAACAATATGTTATTCATTTGTTACACTAGCTTTGCAAAATTAATAATGGTTTCAAGATGGCTTGAATTTATACAGATGAGACATTCCAAGAGTTGTACTCTGCTGTAATTTTATACCAAAGCAGCTAGTTCCATTAAATAGATTTTATTTGACTAATCAGGTGTTTTGAAATAAATAAAGCAAAAGGCTGAAGTTCTGACAATTTAACATTATTGGGGGAAACAAGTTTTCTATAATTTTGGACCTGATGATGCATCAGTCCTCCATTTTATTACCTGATGGTCATTTACTCTGAGTTTAATATTATTATTAACAAAAGACTCAAGGGAGAGGTTGTATGCACTTTTTCAATGTTGAGATTTTTCGGATGTGGAATACTCAGCAGAAAAAGTGGTGGTAAGCAGAATCCATAATACCTATAGTATACGAAACCCAAGTGCTGGAAAAAATGATTAGAACAGACAGGTGTTTGATGACCAGTGTGGACAGAATGGATCTCAGGACCTCAGTGCTTAAAGCTCTATGGCCATAATTCTATTGGTACATCCCACCCATCGATGGGGAGGCCAGGAGTAGTGGGAGTGCCCCTTGGGCAGTGCTATCCTGGCAATGTCCACTGGGCACTTTGGCACTGCCCACCAGGGATGGGACTTAGGAAGCAAGGCTTATAAGGGTGAGACCTATGGAGGCAGGCCAAAGAGGCAAAGCCTGAGAATGGGGGCGGGGGGGGGGGGGGGGGGGGGGGGGGGGGGGGGGGGGGAGTGGGAGTGGGAGTGGCATGCTGCGCACTCCACCTGTGATCAGATCAGGGGAAGGGGCCCGCTGCCACTCTGCAGGTGAACAGAGACATGGGGAGGTGCTGACTGTTCGTGGGAGAGGAGATATCAATCGGTCTGGGCAGCGGCAAGGACTGCATTTTGGATGATGTGGGACTTGCAATCGCCTGCAGGCCACCCCCCACCCCAATTACAGAGAGGGGTAGGGGTTTGTTCAGGCTGTCTGCAGCAGCAGGGGCCTGATGGCTTGCTCTGTCAGTCAGACCTCAGCTTTTGCAATTGGCTGTGTGCAGAATCAAAGGTTTGTGCATGTGCAATACCTCCCTCTGTAGGCTGGCTGGCAAATTAAGCTCAGCCCATTGCCTGCAGCAGCTCGAACTGGTTTTGCCCATTTTTCCATGCACTGAGTGCACAAGGTTGGGCGCGAAAACCAAAAAATGTATCTGCAACTCTCCTACTTTCACGCTAGTTGGACCTTAGAATAGTTCTTGTAAAATTCCACTCAATGACTCTCTGACTTTGGAAAAGGGATAAACATTTGAAAAAGAAATGAATGAGATTTGAAAGAGAACAGGGAAGAAATTAAATGAATAATTGCTTCCAAAAAATAGCACAAATGCAAGGGCTAAACGATCTCTTCCCCATGAGGTTCATGGGTAAATCACTGATCTCCCTGTGTACTTGTTGATTACAAGTTCCCCTGGTAGCAGGCAGTGACCTGCGGAGCTGGAGTAGAGAGGACTAATTGCATTATGATTCACTGACACCAAATTTGGAATTTTAAAAGGCTGTAGATTGAGAAGTCTGTCGTAGATAAAGTATTCCAGATTAATGAGGTTTTGGTTGAGTTAGAGTGGATGACAATGTGACTTATTTTGATTTCGGTCTTGTGAGAGAAGAGCACCTGTCATGAAGGAATCAATCCAACACTTTTTTGGATCTTATGACAGGCAACAGATTCTCCTATCCATAAAGTCACCACTACTGTTAAAACAAATAAGAACATAAGAAATAGGAGCAGGAGTAGGCCTTCGAGCCTGCCCCGCCATTCAATAAGATCATGGCTGATCTGAAGTGGATCAGTTCCACTTTCCTGCTTTCTCTCCATAACCCTTAATTCCCCTGTCTATCAGAAATCTTTCTCTCCGTGACTTAAATATATTCAGTGAGGTAGTGTCTACCACTTCAATGGGCAGAGAATTCCAGAGACTCACCACCCTTTGAGTGAAGAAGTTCCTCCTCAATTCAAATCTAAACTGCCCCCTAGCCCTTATTTTGAGGCTGTGCCCTCTAGTTCTACTATCATTTCTAAGCAGGAAGAATCTCTCTTCCTCTATCCTATCTAGCCCTTTCATTATCTTGTAAATCTCTATAAGATTCCCTGTTAGCCTTCTAAACTCTAATGAGTACAGGCCCAGTCTATTCAATCTCTCCTCCTAGGCCAATCCCCTCATCTCCGGTATCAGCCCAGTGAACTTTCTCTGTACTCCCTCGAAGGCCAATATATCCTTTCATAAATGCAGTGACCAAAACTGCACACAGTACTCTAGTTGCAGCCTCACCAGTGTCCTGTACAGGTGCAGCAAGACCTCCCTACTTTTATTTTCTATCCCCCTCACTATAAAGGCCAACATTCTATTCGCCTTCTTGATCACCAGCAGACTGGGTTTTTGCGATTTGTGCACAAGGACCCCCAGGTCCCTCTGTGCTGTAGCATGCTGCAGCTTTTCACCCTTTAAATAATAATTCCTCCTACTACTATTTCTGTGAATAACCTCACATTTGCTAACATTATACTCCAATAGAAAACAAAATGTATATATTGTGGAATATGTTTCTGATATCTCAATTTTTTCAGTTACAGACTTGCATTTTGCTCAGACAGTTCATGGAAGAGCGGTGCCATTTGCGACAGCAGGAGATTGTTATAGTGCTGCCAAGTGTCCCCAGGTAAGGAATGATCTATTTGAATCAAATTTATATAACATCTCTCTCTCCTTCAACCTTTCCGCATTCTGACAGTGCGTAGGTCAAGTTTTGTCTGTTTCAATGGCTAATTATTCCTGGAACAACTTGTTAGTCTGTCATCAGAGACTTGTAGTTTATCAGATCGCATCCAGCATAGCCACACACTCTCTTGTATACATGCACATGTGTGCCCACACAGACTCGGAAAAGGTGCAAACTCCACACAGACAGATGTCCAGGCCAGAATCAAATCCAGGTCCTTGGTGCTGTGAGGCAGCAGTGCTAATCATCATACCATCTATATACAATCCACTTTTCCAGTTTAAAAGTGCCCAATTGTAGAATTAAGTATACATTTAAAACCAAGAAAAATTGTCAGAAATGTACACAAATGTTTTAATTCATCGTTTCATCACAAACATTAAGAACCAGTCACATTTTTTGGATGGGAGGAGAGGGGTGGCCAATATTTAGGTGTGATGCACTTAGCAAGTGCACTTCATTTCAGTTGATGCAAAAAGTAGTCACACTAATTTAACCCAGATTCTCCAGGTTGAAGCTGAAGAGTAAATATTTGTAAAGATTCATTTTACTTATCTGATGAAGTAAAAGCTGAGGTTTGAAAAGCAAATATGTCGTTTTTATTCATTACATTTTTGCATAGTTAAATGTATACCATTCCATGCAGAAATAAGTCTTGTAACAAATTATTTTGGAACATAAAATAACTTCAGCATTTAGTGTTGGAAGTAAATATATATAGGAGATAATGGGCTGAAGTTTTTAGTTCTGATACACTATTGAAAGCATGTAAATGCTAAATATACCTTAATCTTTAACACAAGAATCCACTCCCAGATTTTACAGCTTACACAACATTATTGGGGCTGTTATTAGCACGGCAGATGCACACGGATTCCCAAGGCCACAAACCCTGATAATCCTTTGGATGAACAAATAACAATACTGTTTATTTGATGAAACAGATAACAAAAAGAGGGTTGATAGTTGTTTTTTACCTTTGTAACAAGAATGATAAGACACTGTAGGGGCTGCTAATGAATGGCAGAGATTTTGAGATTGCCAGTTTACTGCCTACAGGGGGGTGACCTAATGGAATTTACAGGTTGATGTCAGGTCAGCAAGTAAACACCCTCCAGCAGAAAGTGTCATTTTTGTCTGTTAAATAGAGCTTCCAGAAATACTTACGGCCAGGTTTCCCAAATGATTACATGTTGACAAGCAGTTTTTGTAGGAAAATGTTATTTGTTAAGTGTATTTGGCATATCTCTCCCTTTTCTCTCTTAACTATTGATGAGTACTAGTAGATTAAATGGTATCAGCTCAATTTGATGATATGGGAAAACAATGGCCAGATTTTATCACCCCGCCATGGTAATCGGAGTGGGTGGCTGGTAGACAATGGAAAGGTCCGTTGACCTCAGTGGGATTTTGCGGTTTCAAGACAATCCTGCCCGTCGTTTAGTAACTGATATTAATTTATATAAATTTGCTGACTGCAAATTCAACAGCAATAACTTGATTTGCACCTTTAATGTAATGAAACATCCCAAGATACTTCACAGGAGCATTATTAAACATATTATTTGCTTATTTTATGAATGTCCTGTGTTTTTTCCCAAACACAGGAAAGTAAGGTCACTTTGATTCTAAATGGGATAAAAACCCTTCGTTGTTAATACTATTAGATTTAACCCTGAGGATCTCAGCTGGAAACTGCTGAGAAAGTGGCTGTTTGAGTGTTTTCCCAGGCAGTCACAAATACCCTCACTTCTCATGTAGGTGCCTCTGAGAATGCTGTAATCTCTCAGTTGAATGCAGGGTTTATTAAGGTACCAGTTATGGTGTTCTGAACATTTCTCATCACATCTTGTCACAGAAAATCATGCATCCAGTTTACACAAATAGCTCAGTGACCAAACATGTTACCCAAGTTGAGCTCAACTAACATCTTTAGAGAGCACAAAGTTAATGTAAAAATCTATGCAAATTTGTAGATAATCCCTCCATTTGGAGTGAAGCTAGTTTTATTTGGTATACCACTTTTTCCAGATGCTACTTTTTGGCAGTTGGGTTTATCTAAGAGCAGTTGACAAGATCAACAATCCAATGTCATTCCATGGCAGTGATCTGCAGCTTATGTTTTGTTACTTTCTATTCTGATTGTCGAAACAAAAGTATACCATGATCATGAAGACTGCGCAATTATTCCACATTGTGTAACAATGAAGAAGCAACTTATCTTCCCCAATCATCTGGATTATCCTCTATGGAATAAAAAAAATTTCTTTGACAGACCAGTTCACCGAAGTGAATTGAATGAGTTACTTATGAGTCCAGATCTGGGCTGTTCAAAAACAAGAATCTGATTAAACCCATTTTACTGCCTTTGCACATTGGACAAGGACAAGTGAGTTTGTTTCTGTGTTCTATCTGACTTCTTTTTCATTGGTCTGCGGTCAAGTGATGTAAAGCCCATTTATTTTGTGTACAAATTTCTTCCTCACTGATGGTAGGATTTTTATTTTGTGCATGTCCCAGCCCCCTCCCCCTGTTAAACTTTCTGATCTCTTGTCATGTGCATTGTTAAGGCTGCTGTCTCACCACCACATCCATTGTTTGACTTGTTTTTTTCCATGGCGCTTAATTGCTAAGAGGCACATTCACATAATCCACAGCATGTTCAGTGTCCACCAGTGAAGAGCATTATTTATGCCTGCCCGCCCCCACATAAAGGTTTAACCCCAGTGTGAGACAAACTCTTTCAAACGCTGCTTACCTGCAGATAGCGGTTTCCATCATAATCAACAACATGCTGACTGAGCAGCAGATATGTGGAGCTCTCCTTAGATATACTTAGGCTGTCAGATCCCACGCTTTCAAAGTAGAAATTTAGAGGGAACCGATGTGCCGGTAGTAAGGCTGATTCAAACATGTTGGTAGCTTTAGCATCAGTACGAAGCTTCTGAGTCATTTGGTTTTGAACTACCCAAAAAAAAGACATAAAAACTGCCTGGTTCTGATCACTTGGTTATAGATAATGATCTTCCTTTGAAAATTAAAGAATGTGGATCACAATACTAGCCTACAAAATGAAAATGTAGCGATTTTTGTTCCTCTTCTGCACGTGTAATCATTCTGCGATTTTACTCGTCCTTCGCTGGTAACATTGTAGTATTCACATCTATAGAGGGCACGAATCTCATCTCAATGTATTTGAAAATTTTCATGCTCCCTCACCATATTATCCCTACTCATTGTATTTATAAACTTCAGCCCTATGATGGGGTGGGGGTGGTGAGGGTGGGGTGGAGATGCTGCTGATGATGGGGATGGGGAATGGTGCACAGGATATGCCAGTGATGATGCAATGGGGGAGATGCCATTCAACGATCGCTGGGGGACGTAGAGGGGGAAGAGATGTCAGTGATGATGCAGTGGGAGAATGGAGAGATGCAGAAGATGATTGATTGGGGGATGGGGAGGGAGGGAGATGCTGGTGATGATAACATTGGGAGGGGGGGTGAATGTGTGATGAAGGTAGATGTCACCCATGATTGTTTTGGCAGGGTAGGGCTCTGATACCTCCATGGTGGATGGAAGAAATGTTATCAGGTCCACCTTTAAAGATAGTGTTATGATCTCTGTGAATCAGCTTTGCTGGTGTCTTTAGGCCCAACCACTCAAAACAATGGCATGAAACACATACCCTTGTCTTTTTTGACAAAATGTCTTATGATTTGGAGAGAAAACCTGCCTGTTTTCTGGAGAGAAACACACTGATTTTTCAGTCAGATGCTGACACTGTGCCATGTTTTGGTAAAGATTCTACCCAATAATTAGAAATGAATTATGAAATTTTGAAAACAGTGTGCAGGAAAGGAGATTGATCGTTGTGAAGTCCCAAATCCAAATTGATTTAGAATTATTTTGGAATTCGAGAATTCAATAGTGAAAAATGCAATTTACTTCAAAATTGTTCCTGAGTATTTCTGTCTACCTTATCATAAGATTTTTTCCAGGAATTCTAGTCTCAGTATTCCAAAATAGGAGAAACATACAAACTATGCAGGCATGGATCAGAAATCCCTGCACAGCTCTCTACAGGGGACGTGAACTCACTGGCTGGCCAGCATTTATTGCCCATTCCTGGTTGCCATTAGAGGGCAGTTGAGAGTCAACCACATTATTGGTTGGAATCCCATGTAGGCCATACCAGGTAAAGATGGCAGATTTTCTTCCCTGAAGGATATGAGTGAACCTGATGGGTTTTTCTTACAATCAGCAATGGTTTCATAGACATCAATAGATTCTTAATTCCAGATTTTTTTTATTGAAATCTGCCCTAGTGGGATTCAAACTCTTGACCCCAGAAGATTAGCTGAATTTCTGAATAATACCACAAAACCATCACCTCCACTATAAGTGCTGATTTAAAAGATGGATTTCTGACAAAGAAACTATATAAAAGTTCTATATAAAAATAAAATTTCTAAAGAATTACCATTGTTTGGGACACTTTATCCTGACTAAAATGCCTTTGAGGAAGACTAAAAATGTTGGGTGATTTTTAAACAAAGGACTAAAATTGTTAGAATTCAGTTCATTTATCAGTTGCTTAATTTAAGTTCTCGTTATATTGAAACATTCTTATTTTGTTAATGTTTTTCAGGGACAATTCAGCATCAACTTAAGTGGAACTGGACTGAAGATATCAGAAGAATCAAAATGGATTGCACAGGGAAACTATGCTACAATCAATGTGCACAGGTCACAGGTATGTGAATTTGAGGCCAGAAATAGTCACACATGCTGTATTTTGTTGAAACAATAGTCAAAATTTTATTTCCATTCGGTAATAGTTAAAATAGTAGCTGTTTTATCTTGTAATGTTGTGAAGGAGTCAGATAACATGAGGAGCAGGAAACATTGACCTATTTGATGAAATGCAGGCAACATGGTATCTTCACGTTCTCTGCTTGTTTACATGATTTCTGTGTGCAGCTGCCTCTAACCACTCTACTGATTGGTTACATGCACCAGTTTATTAACATAGGACTTTCCCACTTCTAGTGATGCACTGGGCAGACAAAATATGTGGTTATCTCTGGTTTCATAGCTAGGTTTTTCTGGAACAGGTGACTAGCTGCAACTCGAGTACTTGTACTCTGCATTAAGCGTGACTGGCCTATCCTTTTACCACCTAATTGGAAAGATTATAGCTTGCTTATCAATCTATTCAGTTGTATGATGAACACATCTTTCTTGACTATCAGTTCCTGGAGTGGCACTTGAAAAGTGAGTTTACTATCAAATAAATCGGTTGGATTTAAACCTGGTGTTGTCAGACTTCTTACTGTGTTTACCCCAGTCCAGCACCAATATCTCTACATCATGGCACTTGAACCCAGAGCCCTGACCCAGAGGAAGGGTCTCTACCCACTGGGTCACAAGATCTCCCCAACATAATGGCAGGAGGCTCAAAATCAATACTTGCGAGCACTGCTAACAGGGGAGACATGTTGTGGCTGGGACGAGTGCTGAGTTCCCGTGTTAATTGACTCTAACCAGGGAAAGATGGCTGACTATGGAAGAGTGCAGACAACGAGGTTTCCCCGGTGCTCCACTGGAAATCATGGTGGAGGAGATGGAAGCGAGGAGAAAAGTCTTATATCTGCAGGAGGCCCTCCAAGCATGAAGTGAAAAAGCAGTGGGAGCAAGCAGTGGCAGAAGCCAATGCCAGAAGTCAAGCCAAGAGGACGTGGGTGCAGTGTGGCAAGAAGTTTAAAGAGCCCACACGAGTGTTCAAGGTCAGTGAATGCATCCTCAGAAGCCATATCCACTGCACCACTGGCCTCAGCTACTGCACAAATCATCATATCTCAGCATTCACCTATCAACAATCTCTATCAGGACTCTCATTGCATATGCTTCACCTCATTCTTATAACACCTTATTGCAAAACTCACACCCTCATCTAACGGCTTACATAGATTACCAGTCAGTCATCTATGACTGTCACATTTAGGCAAACATACTTCACCACACTCACTGACACACACTTCTCTTTTGCTTGCAGAAGGTGCCATATGTGTAAAGGCAACAGGAACTCTACTAGGGAGGGGGAGATGTACCTGTTTGCTCTAATCCCCCAAAGTGGAAGCGAATTGGCCATTCTTGGAATGGCATTGCTAAGGCGTAGCCAGCAGGAAAGCTAAATCCACTGAAGGTGACAGTACTCATTTTTCTAATCCTCCTTCTTGCATCTCATAATCTTTTCTCAATTACAAGTTGTAGTTTGTTTTTCTCCTCGTCCCTTTATCACAATATTACTCTTATGTATTTATCTTTTTGGGTACCCATGAAGACCTGATCAAGAAGATCACAAGTGTTGATAAAGACACACTATCTCTTGATTAATAAAAGAATCCAAGTCAGACAGTGGAGAAGAAATTAAGACACAGAGCTTTTCTTTATAGGGAAAGTTTATTGACCCATTCAGTCTCGCAGCTCTCCCCCACACAATCCAATGTTGCAGCTATCCCCTATTTATACATGCTTAATAAATACCCATCACCTTGACAGTGTAATTGGACAAGGCATTGATTTTGATTTTGCACTCGCATAACACCAGCTCAGACACCTACACTCTGCGTATCTTGGAGAAGAGATTAAAGGTGGGATCTCCAATGTTGAAATACATGTTGGAGACGTGTATGTCTGCAACTAGGGGAAAGTGTCAGCTCTGAGAAGAGGGAGTTGCACACCAATTGCAGAGGTATCAGCAGGACTGTGATATGACAGGCTACAGAAGACATATGAATGTTCACAAAAAATAATGCTCAGTGAATTGAGAAGCCTGTCCTCAACACTAAGGAGCATGAAGGAGTCTGGTACCAATTTGGCACATGACAGTGCACACAGCTTGAACTGCATCCTTTCCAGCATAGCAGTGATGGTCAATTGAGGGTCCAATTAGCTCAGTTGGCTGAGTTTGTGGAGCAAAGTAATGCTCACAGCATTGATTCAATACCTGTACTCACTGAGGTACTTCTTGGGGCCTACCTCTTCACATTGCCTCACGTTAATATCATTTCATAAACCATGTTTCAAAACCCCTGATGGACAGCAGCAGGAAGGCAAAAGTGAAACATCCTGTACTGGTCATTTAGTGCAGGTACCAGTCAATCTTCCCTTTCCCTGGGACCATGCAAAAGCTGTCGAGAGAGTTGGAGGCAGCAGTACACATCCTTCCTCCATTACAATCGAATTCCTTTGTGAATGTTGAACTATTAAAATAGTGTGAAATAACTTGCAGTTTGGGCGTTCTTGAACAAGGAGGAGTCTGCCATCCCGTTGTGCAATTCCATGAACAAATTTGTGGACCTAATCATGATGCAGTGTCTAATGAGGGATGTCCCAGCTTCCATTGCAGCACAGACAGCTTTCACCAAAAGCCAGTGGTGTGGTGGAACCTCGGCTCAGCTTGCTGTCAGCATGGCTGCAAATTCCAGTGCCCAAAGCTGGTCTAGCAAACTGTAACAGATTGCTAGATTGGCGAGGCGCACCATCCTTCCAGGAGTGCCAGTAGCAACATGGAGCACAAACCTGCCTTCTCTCTGAGGATGACAGCATTTGTCCTGCTATTACTGACACTCTGCCAATACTCTTGCTGTTGGCCATCAGCCAACCGTATGGGTGGTAGCAAGTGCCCATATAGATGGTACAGTCTAAAGGCTGGTCTCATAAGCCTGGAGTTGCTCAAGCGCATCCTCCCAAGGCCATCTCTGATACTGCAAGCCTGCTGCCTTCCATCTGCCAAACTATAGTTACTGGAGAAGCACAGAAGAGGAGCACCAGGATTAAGATAGGAATGTACAGGGGTAATTAATGTATGTTTTTATGTAAATTACTTCAGTTATGAATTTGGTTCAGAAGATTTATTTTGTGTGGCATTTGTATTGTGGCCAAATGGATTCTGTGATGGTCAGTGACAGAGGGGGAAAGGTAAGGTGTGGGACTATCAGTGAATGGAGAATTGAGCTTGTGGTTACGGTATCGTTCTCAGGTGAATTCTTCTCAATCAGCAAGGGCAGAAAGGGATTGCTTCATTTCTTCCTCTTCTGCCTCTTCATCTTCCACATCCTAAGCTTTCTTGATAACTGCTTCCAGGGCCGTTCTCTTCATGATGGCATGAATGCAGCAGAACACAAATTCTGAGACTTCCTCAGCCCATTAGGGCATCTAAAGAGCAGTCTAGATAGCTGCTGCACTTGTGCCAGCATATAGCAGTATGATTCTTTCTGTATGCATGATGCTCATGTGTGCTTGGATTACAAAACAGAGTCATGAGCCATGTCATTAGTGGATATCACAATGGATAAACCTTTTGGTTTAGCTGATAGACAGCTGACTGTGCCACTGTTGTAGAAATAAAGCATTGTAACAACAACAAAGTACCAGGCATGGATAAGCTGTCTATGGTCGCATACCAGTTGGACACTGCAGGAGTGGAAATCCTATCAGTTCATATATACAGTACAGTTGGTGTGCTGTATCTGCAAAGCAATGTACATACAGCAACTGGCAGTCTGTATCACAAGGAATCCAAGCAAATCCTTCTGCTCTCTCCCTTGTCTCTGGCAAGATAGGATAAGATTAAGTTACCACTCTTTGGATAGGCAGGCTCAGTGAGACTCTTAAGAAACATTTGAAATAACTATTGTAGCAACCAGTGTAAGAAATTACATAGGGTCAGTGGCCTTCTTGCTTGCTTGTTCAACCATGTGAGTGTAAGAAGGCAGTGGTTTGAATATAGAGCAGTGAAATGGCAGCAACTGGTGACAAATCACTGTTGAATGACAATTATAATGATTTAGTTGTTCTGCATATTTCCGGCAGTTGTTCATTATGTGAACGCTGACATTTATCTCACAATTCAATATGTGTGCTCTGGATGATAACTCCAAGGTCACTTGTAACATTTTATCAGACCATTCTAATGAATGATTGATTACAGAGCAGGCTCTCCGCGATCATAGCCATTCTGTCTTAAAACTCCAGTAATTCTTTCTAATATGGAAGATTTTTTGAAGGACCAGCCAACATTTAACCACACTGCAATCACATGATTATCATAGAAATTGCCAAAATGAATTGTTTAAACATTTCACTGGAATAATAGAACTCACCTGAATAATGGCATTTTCTATTACTGGTAATCGATTGAATTCTCCAATCTCCAGAAAATCTCATGGAGATTTAGCTAAGCTTCATATTCTTTATTTTCGCTGGCAACAGCAGCGGGGCATGAGAATTCCAGCCAACATTTGGGAAGTGAGATGAAATGTCCTGAGCATGTGATAATTTACTAAATAAGTACAAGTACCTTCTCTCTCTCATTGTATGCTATTACCCGCCATGCATTGAATGCAATATAGTACATAGTTTATTCCAATGATGTAAGTGCACCAGCTCTTCCCCCATGCTACTAAGAAAACTAATGCATTGAGTTCAATCACTCATAAAGTGGATGACACATAAGAGAAACATTAGAAGGATAATGATACGGGTTTCTGCAATAAACAAATATGAAAGGATATTTGCAAGATCATTGCTTCCCATAGCCCATGTTAGAAAGTTCAACAAGCAAAGGTGATTATTGATTTTTTTTTTTACAAGGAATTTCTTAATTCGATGTGGATATCACTGGCAAAGCCAGCATTTGTTGCCCATCCCTAATTATCCTTAGTGATGGGTTGCAGCCTTCATCTTCAGTGGTGTAGCTATACCCATAGGGCTATTTAAGAAGGGTATTCCAGGATTTTGACCCAGCAACAGTGAAGGAACAGTGGCTCACTTCCAGATAAGGAGGTTGTGTGGCTTAGAGGAGAAATTACAGCTTGTGGGAACTAGGACAGAGGAACTGCAGCAATGACACCCTGGGACTTCCAAGCAGATACATAACAATTCTCTGGCCATGTTTGCAAACCTATTCTTAAAAGGGATATATTATGTCAACATATCATTCGAATTGAGCTAAATTCACCTGTGATAAAATCTCTCAATTGGGCCAACTTCTTATTTAATTTGTGCAGTGTGATCAGATCACATGATGAACTGCAGCATCACTAATTTCGTATAGAGATTGCATTGAAGGCATATTCTGCCATCTATCTGCATCAGTTCCAACTTCCTGTGGTAGCTGTTATTTCATCCAGCACAAGTCAGACTGTGCAAATAAAGTGCAATTGCCATTATAACTGCTTGCCGAACCCAGCAACATACAACACTAATTAATTTTTCATAACAGAAGAATATATTACATAGTTGCATGCATTGTGTATGATCTTATCACTGCAGAATTGGTACATTGGTATCCTGCCTGTGAGTTGAAGCCCACTCCAGAGACCTGAGCGCACTCAAGTGTGGTACTGAAGATGCACTGCGCTGTTTGATGTGCCGAATTTCAGATGAATCTTTAAGCCAAGGCTTTGTATGCCCACTTAGATGGATGTGAAAGATCCCATGGCACTACTTTGAAGAAGAACATGAGAATTAGCCCAAATGTCCTGGCCAATATTTATCCTACAAACAACATCACAAAAACAGTTTATCTGGGAATTAACACATTGCTGTTTGTAGGAGCTTGCTGTTGGCTGCCGTATTTTCCACATTACAGCAATGACTACCCACTTCATTGGCTGTAAAGCACTTTGAGACATCCAGAGGTCATGAAAAGCACTATATAAACTCAAGTCTTTTTGTTTATAATCCAGGCTGCCACTCCAGTGCAGCACTGAAAGAGAGCGCTGCTCTGTCAGAAGATGTCACCTTTCAGATGAGATGTTTAACCAAGGCTCCATCTGCCCTCTCAGGTAGATATAAAAAATCCAATAGGGCTATGTCAAAAGGAGCAGCTGTCTCTAGTGTTCTGGTATACTGATCCCTTATCAACCCTTAAACCAGACTATCTGATTGTTTATATGATTGCTAATTGTGGGAGCTTACTGTGTGTGAATTGTAGCCACATTTCCTGCATTATAACAGTGACAACACATCATTCATTGTAAAGCGCTCGATGTGAAAGATGCTATATAAATACAAGGGTTTTTTTTCTATTTAAAGGATGGCACAAAGATATATGGACGATGTGGAGGCTATTGTGGAAAATGTGTTCCTCAAACAAGCACTGGTCTTCTAATGCAAGTGCAGTAAAGACTCTGGTATGACATGAAGTATGCAGTTGAAGGAATAATGAAACCACTCTGTGGAATGGGACCTGCCTGGAGACAGTTTCTAACAATGAAGATAATGGCCAGGGTCTCTGGGAATTTTGCTCATTTTCTTTTTAATGGCAGCTAATGTCAGAGTGCAACAGTTGTTTTGTAACTTCATTTTATTACAAATTCCATTTAATGTTAAAGTCTAGGATAGACAGGTTAAACACCAAGGAATGGCCCAGATTATTTTTATATTCCCAGCATATGTGTTGTATAAAGAATGCTAATACCATAGCTTCAATCGAGTCAAACTCAAATCATGCTTAAAATCTTGCAATGATTGTTTGGGCAGATTCACTTTTCCAATCCCTTTCAACATTCTTGAACATCATCCCCTCCTTGTTGATTCTGAAACCATTGCAGAAATAGAACAGGTACAATATCAACATTAGTGGCAATGTCACGTCACCATTTGGAAAATATATTTTTGAAAAAGAGAAACACAGGCAATGGTAGTGTTGAGTTTTCTACTCAATTTCCTGAGCTCTGATAAACATTATTAATCGTAATATTCAAACAACAAGTTACAAATAAGTATTTTAAATTTAAGTGCTGAATAATTCAACAAAAGGTGCATGACATGGATACGTTACTGGTGCTTATGTTAAAGTAATGCATGAACTCAGCCACTGTCACTTCTGCCTTAATGGACAGTTTTTTTGTCTTTTTGCTTAAAGCAGAGACCCGTGACATATGATGTCCTAGTTACTTTGCTACATGTGTAACAGCTTTCACTTTTTGGAGAGCTGTGCATGTTTTGTTCCCTTAATGTGAAATGAGCAAAGCTATGCTTTTCACTCACATAAAGTACACGTAGGTCTGCTCATCAGCCCGACTGCCAGCTCAATTTGTTTAAAAACACTAAAATGTCAATACAGGGAAGCAGATCACTTGAACACTTGCTCACTGCAGAAAAGCTAGCTCGATATGAACTTACTTTTCCCTGCTGTGGAAGTTGGCATTTCTAAGCTGGGCATACAGAATCGGAGGCAGACCTTGTTGCACCATCCCCAGATGCATCATGTAACTGTGATGTTATCACGTTCCTTGTTGCTGTGTGAAAATACTTCATGTGAGGGAGCCAGGTTAATTTTATTTTGCCAGTTATGTTCAAGTCAGTTCTGACGTTTGCCGAAATTACATTAATTCCAAGCAAAAATTCCTCTGTGGGTGGAAGGAGACAGAGAATGATGTATTCCAAACTCTTTGCGGCACAGAAACAGGCCATTCAGCTGAACAAGTCCATTCATGCGGGTGTTATGCTCTACCACTATTCTTCTTCTAACCCCCTCACATAATTGTGTGTGACAAGGGATTTCTTTTTGTTCCCTTTGTAGGTGAAATGAGATTTCTTATTCAGTGGCAGTCCTGATTGCTTCAGTTGGAGGGAGGGTGCAATAGAACCAGAGTGCTAGTTTCTCCTAACAATCTCATGTGAAAAAATGGCGATATAACTGCACTGATGCATAGAGAAATTAAACTTCAATCTGCCCTTTTGTAGCTTAGATTGCCAAATGCAAAGTAGTTTTAGACTATTATCTCTGGGAGTTTCATTCATGATTATTAATAACTATTTTGCAGAGAAGAACTTTCTACCTTTTAATCACAACTCGGGTGTCAAGAGATTTAAAGAGACTAATCTTATTAACACTGGCATTTAAATGCATGAAAAGTAACAATGAACACATTTTCAACTTTAAGAGATAATGGAACCCTTGGCATAATTTGAAATTGTCCTTCTAGAAATTAAAACAATATTATTTTACTGTTAAGATACAAAGCTGAACAAAACCAATGTTCTTCTTTTATGAACAAAATGACTGATGTTGCACTACTGGACATGGTCCACGGTTTGCATAACACCAAAGCATTTAGAAATTCTTCATGCCAAAATAGTATTTAACTCCTCCAGTTAAATAGAATAGTTATAGGCAGAATGCCAAAGCAATCAGAGTCTGTAGTGAACACTGGCCTGAGTGGAAAAGCTACCTCTCTTAGCAAAAGTTGTATATAAAAAGAGATATATTTTATTATGTTGTAAAATATTTATGCACTGTCCTATTTATTACCTGATATTTTTGTACATACGCATTTAACTACTAAAATTGTGTTAGTTATCAAATATTGCTCTATCAGTCACCATTGCTTATTCTATAAGTTATTAGATATTTGTATGCAAGGTTTAAAGAGGAAGGATGTGGCATTTTCACCATTTTGTGGATGACCATTGAGTAAGACAGTTCTAAAGAACATTCTATGACATGCTGAGCTGTCACAATTATAAGTAGGCAACACAGTGACATTTTTCAATATAAATAACACACTGTGTGGCATGTTTACATAAAAGCTTTGCAAATTAATTTTCAAGGACAGTACTACCCTTTTAACAAAAACATAAACTGAACTGTTTGGAATAATAAGGTGCTATTGATGATGCTGCCTACAGATAACTGTAGTTTTACTCACATTGGCTTCAAGTGTTCGTAAACTACATCAGCCTTTTGAATCTACCACAAAATGCTGAAAAAGACCATATTCCTTCTAATATAATCGAGTTGGGTGCAAGACTGAAATGATCAAAGACAGATCATTAAAAATGTCTTCCCAGTTTTCATTGAGAGATTCTATGGTGATTTTCGCATAGATTTTATTTAATTTCAGAATCAATGATGAAATTTGGTACAAAGACACTGTTATCAAACAGGATATCTCAATCTTCTAAATTCATGGCTTTATACCAATATAACATTGATATTGGTCCAGTATAGCCTGGATTTGGAACATTAAGTAATTCCCATACATTGACATCCATGTCTGCGAAACTACTGCACAGAGGTGCAGTGTAGTTTTTGAAGTTTTCCAATGGTCAGATTCAAACCTTAACCCAATACTAAAACAATAATTTATTTTCTAGGACTATAGTTACCATTTTAGCAGAATAAATGGCCAAACAGTGAATTTTGTAATGGTTCATCCTTCTTGCTGGGGTGTGGATACCCCAAGGTCCACACTTGTATCAACAGGGTTATAAAAAACAAAATTCATTATGTCCTCATCATAAGAGCTGCGTGTTCATCTCAGCAAAGGTCAGTGGTAATCAGGAGCAAGAACTAACCTAATCATAACAGCCCAATGACTGCCTCAGCTATAATTGACAATGCAAGCTTTGATTTTACTGAGTTAATTGGGAAACGCATTGAACTTTAGTCTGTACCTGATGTGTTTTCAATAGAAATCCAGTATTGGTTTTGATCCTGAAAGCTGCAAAGTTTTGAACAAAATAGGGCAACAAAGGACTTGTTTTACTCTTCAAACCTCATTCTTTATTTCATTTTGATGAACTGATGGCTAATGATCTCTGTCTGACCTTTGATGGACATAAAGACTGTAATCAAACAGGCCAATAATCTATTTGAAAAAAATCTACAGTAATACAGATTCAACATGACAGATAACCATGACAGTTAGCTGTGTTAACAGCTCAAGTTTAGAACAATTTTTTTAATAAGTGTTTTGCATTTTATGTAACATTCACCCTGCTTTAGGTGCTCATGGCAAGATAGCTGAGTATTATTATACAGACAAATTAATAAAATGAGGCTGTTATCCAGAATTGAGCTGGAAATGCCTCTTTTATGGTGCTCAATTGTGAAAAATACTCAGCTTCTGCACAACACTTTTGAACACAGTGTAGAAGCCACTTAAATTATGCAAGCCATGCACGGCAATTCTCAGTTATTTCAATTGAGCTGAAATCCTATTTACTTTGTATGAATTCATATGCTTCACTTAAATAGCAGATAGTAAACAGGTATTAGCTATAGAAAAGTATTAAGCATTTGGCCATTGGTACACCAACAGTAAGTTGGATGATTTTCAGGTACAATATAAATGTAACAGGGCTTTTTATATATAAAACTGGAAAAGGAAGGAGATGAATCATTTAAAATTCTGTTACACTAATTTAACCAAACATTATCCTTTTGGAATAGAAATTTATATACAAAAATCACCATCATTGCCGATGGAATTCAAACTTTAACTGGATATTCAATGGTAGCAGAGTGTGTTCCCCAGATCAGTAACATACCTAATTCTGAAGTAGATTAACTTTCTATTAACCAAAAATATATATGTGAGAAAAAAATAAAAGTTCAGTGCAGGCTTGATTTTTCTCAAATTATTCAATTCTAATTATGTTTTCAGTATTTAACAGATTTATTTTATTGTCATCTATTTTTAATCACTCTATTGGATGTCTAGTTTGTCATGAATTCAGATGTCTGTCCTGAAAAGAGCATTTGAAAATATTTTTGCTGAATTTAGAATAATTCTTCAGATTTCTTTACCTAATGATATTGACAGCTTTCTAGCATCCATGCCAGTTTTTGGTTCAATTACATGTGAACCAAATCCAACAAAATCCATAGGTAACCAATTGACAATAAACACAAGTTGTAAAGAAAGAAAAACTTATCTTTATAAAGAGGCATTTTAGAACCATGAAGCAAGTTACTAATTGGGCTTAGCACAATTATTTGATAAAAAGAAATCTAACAAATAAGGACAGTATCAGGAACAAAAGTACAATTTGCACTATGTGCCATTAAGTTAGTTGTAAAACTATTCCGTGTACTACTATTCTTAATTCATACTTTTTTATATAAATGTACAACTTATTGACAAATTTGTGTGTTAATGACAGGTACTTGAAACTTTGTAGCATGACTTTAGCATTTGTTTTCATTAATTCCATATTACTGAATAGACTAAGAGAGGAATTGCAAAGCTTTGAGCTTGTGCTGCTGCGGTCTCCAAAGAATTATATGGAGTGCATCTGTAACAAAAAAAAATTCTTGTTACAAATAAACAGCTATTAAATAGGTTTGGTGCTATAACTGCATATCTACTGTAATGCTTCATTCTTTATCTTATGTTGCATTGATTCAAGTCAGAATTATGACTTTAAAACTGCAATATCCCCAAAATAAAATTATTGTTTTACTTAGTATAAGTTTCTCTCGTTATTTTGTCTTTTGGTGTTCTCAGCTATCACACAGCTATGATGTGCAAGTTTGGTGGGTTGATCATGGTAAATACATGGGGTTATGGGATAAGATGGGGCTGAGCCTGGGCAAGACACTCTTGGAGAATGGATGCAGTCTTGATGGGCCAAATTGCTTCCTTCTGCACTGCAGAAATTCTATGGTTAACTACATTGAGTTCTATACTTGATATTATTTTGTTTCAGAGAAAGCAAATTATGTGTTTAATGGAACATGTTCCAGTACAATAATAGTCCGTTTACAGTCCACAAACACAATAGGACCACTTCGGAGAATCACCATATTGCTGTGTTCCGTCACCTTGTAACAAGCATATACTTGCTGCCTACTCTTCCTCTAATCTATGCTCTCTCCACTCATTATCTAACACTCTCAACTGTTCTAGACTATCCAACTCCAACAACACTTAAGAAGCTGGACATTATACAGGACAAAGCAGTCCATTTGATTAACACCCCAACCACTACCTTCCACATTCACTCTCTGCCCACCAACAAACAGTGGCAGCACTGTGTATCATTTACAGGATGTACTGCAGCAACTCACCAAGGATCCTTAAACAACTCCTTTCAAACCCGCAATCTCTTTTCCAAAAACAGCAGTAGAAACATCAAAACATCATCATTAGTTCTCTACCAAACGATATCCTGACTTGGAACTATGTCATTGTTCCTTCACATCACTGGGTAAAAATATCTTCCTCAGAGCATTGTGGGTGTACTTATGATGTGGAGAAGCTGGCTTTGGACTGGCGTAAACACAGTAAGAAATCTCTCAACACCAGGTTAAAGTCTGACAGTGGTTTATTTGGAATAAACAGTGGTTTATTTTCCATCTAGCTTTAGGAACACTGCTCCTTTGTCAGGTGAGTGGGGAGTTCTGATCACAAACAGGACACAAATTCCCACACAGTTTACAGAATACTGATTAGAATGCAGTTTGGGTCACTGTGTGGGGTTTGCACATTCTCCTCGTGTCTGCATGGGTTTCGTCTGCGTGCTCTGGTTTCCTCCCGCAGATGAAAAATGTGTGGGTTATGTTGATTAGCCATGCTAAAATTGCCCCTTACTATCCTGAAATGCATAGCTTAGAGGAATTAACAGGTAAATGTGTAGGAATATGTCTACCCATATTCCTGGATGGAATTGTGGCCGGTGCAGACTCGATGGGCCAGATGGCCACTTTCTGCACTGTAGGGTTTCTATGATTTCTTTAGTTTTCACTTCTCTTGAATGGTCTAGCCCCCATTTTTTAGACTAACTCCTCTCATTCTAGAATCTCCAACCTGTGGAAATAGTTTACCTTTTATCCACCCTGTCTTTCCTAGAAATTCTTACTGCACAGAAACTAACATAGAGGAGAAATTCAATAGGTCCTGTTTTTGGTTAAGGTGCAGCTTCTGTCCCTGTAAGACGGGTAGCATGCAAATTTCATCATGGCTGCTCCCAACAACACTGTGGTGCATCAATGCAAAACCATGCTACTGAGTGGCTGTACCCTCAATGAGGACTCAGATGACTAGTGCAGCTTACAACTAGCCTGTACTACTTAAAGTACTAATGCAATCTACCCCTCTTAAAGAGGAAATGCACTCAGATGGTATCAACTGGTGAAACAGCATAGAATAGGCTTTGATTGAAGGAGGATGTCTGGTATTGAAGCAACAGGCCCAAGAGAGTTCTCCCATGTCCACACATGCACTGATAGGAGTGAAAAGGAGGAAAGACATTTATTTCTCATGTACATTATGTATCTTAAAGTTAGGTAATATTTTCATTGTCTGAAATTTTTGATCACTAATATGCCTGCACACCTCTTAGTGTATAGAAATCTCTCATAAAGCCAATGTACCTGAGTGAACCATGTAATTCCTTGAGTAGGAATTTTATCAGGGCTATCTGTTGTCAGAACCAGCTAATAGGTGGCAAATGAGGGAAAGTCTTGACTACTGAGAAGGAGGTGTCACATTTGAAGAGCAGAAAACAGCAAGAGCAGAGGAGACTAAAAGGCAAGCTAGACAAGTGTGTAACTGGTATAACAGCAGCTGCTAACGGAGACTAAATCCATTTTAATTTGCAATGCTCACCTGGCTTCTCATTTGCCTTACTCAGAATACATAAGGTGTACCTCAGAGAGATCTATTAGCCTTCATGCCTCTGATATCTTCATCAAGTTTGCCTAGCCTCCAGCTTTTTTTCTTTCTTATTTTCCCTTCTGGAGCAGCAGTCTTGTTGCAGCAAAAGACTGCTGACTGCAGCCAAAACTGACCTGCCACTGAGTTCCTCAAATGGCAAGACTCTGGAGCTTGGGGCCCTGGAAAAATCAAAAACCTCTGAAAAATGCCCACTTGAAGGCTCAATTGCCTGTTCACTGTCTCCACCTCGCAACCCGATGCCTTCTGGAAACTTCAACAGTGACAGGGACATGCTTATTTCAGTCCTGAGGCAACCCCCTGCCAGTTTACTGGCCCACCCACCCCCCAACCTCGCATTCTATGCTAAACTTTTGCCCCATATGTTCACATCTCTGGAGTGGGCTCAAATCCATAATTTTTCGACTCAGCAGTGAGAGTGAGCTTTTGGCATTAAGTCAAGTTTGACATATGAAACTGTAAATCAGTAACTGAATTGAGTATAATTTGGCTGCTCTGTCAGGCAGTCAATTAGAACAAAGGTCATTATTGCAGTTATGTAGTCTGTATTAAATAGGATAAAACATATACTTCAATAATCAAAACCAAATGGATGATCTATTACAGGGGTATGTCTGCACTTCCACAGAATTCACAATCAAAACTCCAAAGAATTTATGGCCCATCAACCTATCAGAAAATAACAAACACTTTTGACAGTAATGACTTTTTTAAAGCACAGCAGTCATCCTAACTATCTGTTCCAGCCTCTCTGAATCCTTCTAACCCAACTTTATCTCTGGATGTAATCAAGTCCTCCTTTAGTTACTAGGAGCAGGATTTTGAGCTCCTGATGTGTCCAGGAAAGAAGGCAGTGGGAGTTAGACACAACCCATTAAGAACCTGTTAGAGCCAATTAAAGGAGCCAGAATTTTCCAGCAGGTGCCAGCCTAAGTGCCTGAAGGTGGCTGTCAATGGCAGAGTGCTGAAGCACTAAAGGCTATCCTGTATAATGGCTATCACTACTCCCTGCACACTCCCATCAGTGGTGACCTGGCTGCAAAATCTGTTTTAGATTTATATGTATAATTTTAAAAAGTTGAAGAGAGATCTAATCCATGTTGAAGCATCTGTTCCCTATCCCTTAAGTTGTCTTGCAACTTACTACTCCTCTCAAGCTGGGAGGTCATTGACTGGCCTGCCTTCCAATTAAGGGAGTGCCCCCATGAACAACAAAATTGGTGACCATTTCCCCCTAAGATTCAGGACACGACAATAGTCCCACCTCTCTTGAAGTGAAATTCCTGTCCTAACTGTAATTTTAATGTTGCGATTTTGCTAAATTTGTCTTTTAGTACCTTTTGCTTCTTCTTTCCCTGCCTCATTTCATCTTACTTTTATTCTTCATATGAACTTTTTTTACTTTTATTTGAGACTTAGATGACTATATCAGCATAAAGGCATCCATTTCTCGTGTTCCTATAGTGGCACAGTCATCAGCAATGTTGCCTCACAGAATCAGGGACCTGGGTTTGATTCCTGTCTTGGGTCACTGGGCGGAGACAGCACGTTGTCCCCACGTCTGTGTAGGTTTCCTGCAGGTGCTCTGGTTTCCTCCCACAGTCCAAAAGACATGCTGGTTAAGTGCATTGACCATGCTAAATTTGACCTCAGTATACCCAACAGGTGCTGGAGAATGGCAACTAGGGGATTTTCACAGTAACTCCATTGCAGTGTTAATGTAAGCCTACTTGTGACACTAATAAATAAATTTAAACTTATACTCAAATCAAAATCCATTGTGCTGTTTCCTGTTCTAACCTAAAATCTCAGAGTCCTGTTCTTCCTCTGCAATCTTTTAGGTTTTTAAAAGTCAAATCTGGCATTACTATTTCTTAATATCTTAATATCTTTCTACTTCACCAAGCTTGACAAGGTGCCAAAAACACCCGACACAGTGGGGTAGGTTGGCAACTTTTTTTGCCTTATGTAAAATTAACATTGTGTCACATTATACAGAACAAGCTAACTTTCAACTTCACTGCTACCAATGCAAGTGAAAATTGTCCATTTCTCAGGATAGGTAGAAAATCCATTATGCCAGCTTTGCACCTGGGCATTCAAGCAATGGTTCTTTTAATTTCTCCTTAGTTTGTATGAACTGCTTTTTGTGCAGCATGGTCACATTAAAGTTGCCACTGGCGCATGTGCAATCTTAAAGAATCCGCTGTTTGTGCACTGCCCATTCATCGCCTGTGCAGTACATTCCTGATTGCTGCATGACTGTGGGTCTGTGTAGCTTAGAAGGAATATTGGCAGTAAGTTCAAATCCCATTATTTCTTAATTAGCTACAAATCATTGATTGATATGGCTGAAGTAATGTAGCTATAATGAATTTCCTGTGAATTCCACCATTAAAAGATTTACATTGTTCAAAATAAGGAAAAGCTCAGATGGGATCCACATATGCTTCAAACCATGCAATACCATGGATTATTTCAAAGCTGTCATCCTACTTTGGAAAACAGATGATGGTCATTATGTACTTGGCTTTACTCAGTTTTTAGACCATCAATTTGATTAGAATCTTGGAAACATTTTCAGATATCCATTTTCTCTCCCATATTTTTCTTGCTACCAAGTGTTGTTGCAAGACTTCATTTTCTCACAGCTATGGGCAATTAACCCTTAACCTGCTTGCAGGTCTAGGTCAATGGTAATCTACCTGGGGCAATTTTATTTAATGTCAGTGATACATCAGTACTACAAGAATAAAGTTACTCGAAAATTAACTCTAAACTGCAAACCAAAATGTCAAAATTTCAAATGGAAGTTATCTATTCACCACTCTTCACTTTGGTTCCTATTTTGTCTTCTTGACTGTTTTCTGTGTATTATTTTAGCTTGAAAATTGCTTTATTTCTACCTCTTACACTTTTTGAAATATTTTCCCTTGACTCTCCTGTCCAAAATAGAGATGGATTGAAAAATAATGACCACAACGTGAGAACAATAATGTATCTATCATGAAAAGTGCATTACTGCCCAGCTCAGTATCCCACATCTTCTGCTGAAACTACTAAAATTTCTTACCTAATTCAGACATGACCATTCTAACTGGCTTTTCTGTCCTCCCATCTACTACAAACCCCACAAAATCCAAAACATTCTGTAAAGGTGCTCATTCACCAGTTTAAGGAAAACACTGTTAAAGAAAAAGTCTATACAGAGGCTTACAGCCTCATGGCTGAAATCAGCTTCCAAGATGACTTTAAGAACAAGTGCCCATGCTTGCCAGGGTGATTCCCCCACCCTGTTCCTCCAGTGATTCCCTGGGTCATGTGACCCTTACTCTGCAGATGATCCTTAAAGGACCGATCATCACATATTTCTACACATTCCTCATTGCTGCCATCCTTGCTAATATTTACTGTCTCCTAGGCCCCAGTGTATCCCATTCAAAGATCCTTGTTATCATTTATGAATCATTTGGTGATTTTGCTCCACCATTCTGGGGCTAGTACATTACCATATCCCTACTCAAAACACTTTGATTTCTGCCTTAGCTGCTACCTGGTCCTGCTCATGGAATTCTATTTTTCAACCTTTCCATCACTCTGCCATAAAAGCAGAAGGTGCTGGAAATACTCAGCAGATCTAGCAGCATCAGTGGAGAGAGCAAAATGAAGATAATATTTCAAGTTGAATATGACTCTTCATTCCCTCTCAGCTCAGTTCCCATTTTCCTTATTTGTGCAGAATATTCTTACACTAAGAACATTTTGTACCTGAAAGCTGTTATTGGAATTTTTTTCAGCCATTTGAACCCCAAAGAACAATATTAGGCACATAAAAAGTCAAATCCAAAAGGTATGCTTGTAAACTCCAATACCTGATTACTCCAGGGTGAATGAACTCAATTGGCAACTTAAGAAAAAATCTTCCTGCCTCAAAACCAATTGAATTTCTATATGCATAAAGACATTTAATAAACTTCTGGAACCTAACTCAAGGTTAGGTTGAGTAGAGTGATGCAGTACAAATCTTCCTCCCAGAAAAAGAAAGATATTAGGAAATCATGGGATCCAATAAAATTAATGATTGGAGTATGATGGTCTCCTTTGGGTTGACATGTACTCTTTACGTCCTGCAAGTGACAATTTGGCTTGGTGATAGCTTTCGCTCCTCTTTTCAAAAACAGATACATGGATTTGGGTCTGTGTCTGTGGGAGTTTGCGCATTCTCCCCATGCTTGCGTGGGTTTTCTCCAGGTGCTCCGGTTTCCTCCCACATCCCAAAGATGTGCTCTTAGGCTGATTGGCAGAACAAATTCTCCCTAAATTGTCTCAGATTTGGTTCTAATGCATAGATCTATAAACATAGATAGGGATGAGGGGTATCATGGGTAGAAGTGGGAACATCGAGGTGGCAGCGTGAGCTCATTGGGGCGAAGGGCCTGTTTCCATGCTGTTTTGTTCTTTGTTATGCATCAAGCATCAGTTCAGGACTTGACCACATAACCTAAGCTGACAGTGTGTAGTCCACTGAACAGACATATGTTATTTGATCAATTGGGTCAATGCTATTCTTTATGTATCTCACCAGTTTCCATTTTTTTTTGTGGTGCCTTTTATTTCAGGATTTTGGCTAAAAGGGCATGTGCAGTAACTTGAACAGGTAATTTATGCATGGGAACTCCAGGTTTTCTACACAACCATGCACCGTATGGAATATTACCTCATGGGCACATCCGCTATTTCATGGCAATATTTGTAGCTTATATGCTGCAAATGGGAACAATAATAATTCTTCCTAAGTTCTGCCCAATGTTCATCTTTCTACCAAAAATAGATTAGCTGACTAATTATTTCATTGCTATTTGTGGGATCTTGCTGACTGCAAAGTGGCTATTACATTTGCTTTCACTTCAGATATAATGCATTGATTGTGAATCATTTGGAGATTAACTAAGGTTGCAAAATATGCCATGTAAAAGCAAATTCTTTTTTTCTTGTCAACGTTGCTTCCACTAAGAGCATTGTGTCATGGAATCAATCCTTAAATATCCTTACTCCATCTCAATAATAATTACAATCCTCACTGCAAAACTCAAGACAGTTACAGAAAAGAGTCAACGGCACATTCTGTTAAATATGATATCCATTTAAGGCTTTGATTGAGTTTGTCCTTGAAGAGCACAACAATGAACAAACTACAATTGGATTCAGGGAAGAGATTAATATGATAAAACTCCAGCTGACAATCTAGTGACTACCAATGGAATGCATGAATGAAGGTAAATGGGCAGCTAAGAAAACTTAGCTATAATATTGTTCATGAGCAAATAAGCTGCTCACCCTCAATGCCTATTCCTACATGTATAGAGGGGCCATTTGAGAAGGTATCAGGGAACTGCCTCCCGCACCTGGAACTACATCCTTTGAGGGATGTGACATGCATTCACATTTTGAAGTCCTACGCTACATTTGAATGTTCTGAACTACACACATTAAAGTTCATTTTGTGGCAAAAATAATCTTCTCACTTAATTACAAAAATATTGAACAATAACGGAATATTTTCTGACATCAGTTATTCCCAATACATAAAATATCCCACTTACACACTGTACTAATTCCAAACTAAAATCCACTGGATTTAATTAAACAATTTGAATGAATGGCACAAGAAGAATTATTGTTAATGGAAACTAATCAAAATAAACAGATAAATCAAAGTGAGTGACTTTTAGCGAAGAATAGATCTATTCTCAATAGGTTATAATTTTTAACTCTGAAAATCTACTCAGTGCTATGCAGAATGTAAACTTTGTTAAAGAAAGGAACTAGGTGAGCTAGTTCACTGACTTTTCATTTTAGAAATCATTAATCATAATGCTAACTTATTCCCTTTTAGCATCCACCCTGTTCCCTTCAGGTAAGAGTTTCTAAACTACTCTGATTGATACAAAAATCACTGAATGCAAGATGTCACTTAAAGATGAGATGTTAAACTTTGCATGAAAGTTGACATGACTAATATTAATTTTATTCATTATTGATTAATTTTATTCTCCTTCAGTATAAGCCTAGATTGGAAGAAAAGAGTAAGGAAGGTAATGGTCATATGTCACCATTTTGATTGTTAAAGTCATAACATAAAACATCCCACACTGAAGCAAATTGCATAGGTTGGAGAATAATTTTCTTGCCATAGATGGTGGCCTCAACCTAGGTTCCTACATCTGGTGCCCTCAAAAAAAAGTTTTAACACAGTACACATTTTGGATGGGAAAAAAAATCAGCTTATCAAAAACCATGTGCTGATTATTCTCTGCAGAATAGGTGCATGATTGAAGCAATGTGTGATTAATTATGGAATACATTCTCATCATTCATCATGTCCTTTTTTAACTTTGCTGCATTTTAAACTACTTTTCTATGTTGATTTTGTTCAGCAACTCTTTTTTTAAATTGAATTATTTGCTAATTTCATGTCAAATTTCCCAAAGTAATTTTGCTTTAAGTATCAATAAAGTAGGTGTTACATTAAACCAGTTATATATTTGGACAACTCATTTTTAAAATAAATCTCTTGGCAAGTTAAAGGATGGACTATATATTTTTTTTAAGAACAGCAGTTGCTTTACCAGTTAATACATATTGGCCTGAATTCTCCAACCTCACCCGCAGCTGAGATTCTGCAGTCCTGCTGCAATGAATGGAGATTTGGCTGAGCACCAAATTCTCCAATCTCACTGGTAGCAGCAGAGAAGTTTACAAGAGTGAAGATTTCTGGCCACGAACATCATTGCTGGCAAAGTGGAGTGTTGTCCTTAAAAGCCAAAATGTCTAATTGCTGTAAACTGTGACATTCCTGAGCTCACAAGCTTGTTCCTCATAGGCACATCCTAAGGTCATTTTGAGGGCATCGGGGCTGAGAATGTGATCTGAGAGTGCACATCCTGGGACACTGAGGCTTACAGATAAGGTTGACAGCTGTGATTAAATATGTTCCAAGAGGTTCCATCACATGACTCAGCCATTATTCAGCCAACACCATCCTTGTGATGTACTGCCTTCCTCCCAATTGGAAGATGCTTGATTGTTACTCAAACCGCCTTTTCATCCTCCTATTTTTGATATTTTATATCTGATAAAGAGAAATGTTCCAGGAAATGACAAAAAAAGGGTGGGAGGGTGGGGAGCCTGAGCTCTAGTGGCACCACTGTGCAGGTGGTACCCTGATCTCCCAGTGTGTTGGAGATTGGCTGACTCCACCCATTCCCACCCTCCACTAACCCATGCACATTGGGACCCCAGTCCCACAGACATCAGGATCCCACTCACAGTGATTAGAAAACCCCCCTTTGATTACCCCATGTGGCAGTATCCCACCCCCACCCACCTCATGGACATCACCATCAACCCCCATTGACCCCCTCCCACCCTGCCAACAATTGCCCTCCCCAGCAGAGTTCCCTCCCCCTCCCATCACCCCATGATTACCATGGAGGGCGGGGACAGAGTTCCTCCCTATCTCCTGCCTTCTCCTATACTGGCAGGGTTCTTCTTCACTCCCACTCTGGCAGAACCTGTCCCCCAACCATCTAGAGAGCATCAATGGTCTCTGAACCCCTGCTCCCTACCCCCCAACCGGCCCCCAGTGAGGCCATCACTTCTGGTCCTCCTATGTAATTGTCACTGGAGAGAATCTCAACTTGTAAGGTGGTTAAGATAAATGAGCCCGGATGACAGCATAAGTGACATGCAAAGCTTGTTATTAACAATTGAGGGATACAAAAAACGGGTATGTTTCCGATTTTTACCTCCTGTCCGATATCACCACCTCAGATCAGGCTCTATTTTATTTCTCAATGATCATTCTCCAGGTTTGCACTAGCAGCTTACTAGGGATTGACTTTCAATTCCTGGAGATGTCCAGGCCAATGTCCGGCCAATCCAGGAGGGTTGACAACTCTAACTATAGAACACTTAATGCACCTGGAATATGATAAATTACATCAGAAGTATTTGTAGCCTCAGAGCATCCTTGATTATGTTCATGTTTCACTGTCTTCTCAAAATACATGGGTGGCACAGTGGTTAGCACTGCTGCCTCACAGTGCCATGGATTCAGGTTTGATTCCACCTTGAACCACTGTCTGTGCAGAGTCTGCACGTTCTGCCTAAGTTTGCATGGGTTTCTTCAGGAGCTCCAGTTTCCTCCCCCAGTCTGAAAGAAATGATGGTTGAGTGCATTGGTCACGCTAAATTTTCCCTCAGTGTACCTAAACAGGCGCCGGAGTGTGGCGACTAGGGAATTTTCACAGTAACGTCATTGCAGTGTCAATGTAAGTCAACTTCTGACATTAATAAATAAACTTTAACTGTTTAAATTAATTCTGTTTCATATAATGTTATGAGTGTCTGTGCTCCAGATGCCCTTGTGTCCATGCAAAATGAACACGTGAAGAAAGACTAAGTCATTATGGAGGCATAAGCTCTTTATCATAAAGCTGTTTGGTTGTTGAAACATTCAGTTGGTTTAAAACAGCCTGCTGTTAGGTTTATATGTAATTCCAGTCCCACACCAATGTGGGTGACTGCAAAGACTCTCATTAGCTTTGGAAGTCATTCAGTTACTGCAGACTGCTACAAAGGGCAATAAGAAAGAAAAAGTCTCATGGTTTCAGGTTAAATATGAGCAAGGAAGCCTGCTGCTGAGTCCTATAAACCCAGATATAATTACAGCAGATACAGGTACATAAGAACAAACTCATTTCCAAGTCAATACCATTTTGATTTAGATATATGTCCCTGTTCCTTAACAATTGCTGGGTTAAAATTATACATTGCAACACTATGGGAGCCAGATAAACTGAAGTCAATCCTCTTCTAGGTTTATATTCCTCACAATTTATCCACTACCAATCTTCTTTGGGTACAAAGTTTCAGAAACTAGTCAAAATGCTGATGCAAGCTCTGAACTTTACAATTACTGTTCAGAACCCAGCAAAAGAAATATGAAGAGCAAAAAATAGTTCTGTGGCCACTAAAATAACCACACATTGGGTTAAAATGAAAATGTGCCCATTGTCACTTGAATATTTTAAGTATCTAATGGATATTTGAGCATTATCCTACTTCTACTTACTGGGTCTAGTCTGGCTCTTTGCAATAGGATTAAACATTGTGGTGTTCATTTCATATACTGCAGATACAAAATTTCACATTAGCAAAATGATGATTGAATAAGTGATGCCAGATGGTTGAAGAAAACATCAAACCTGCATGGTTCCAATTTGCTTTAAATTATATCCCATTTATGTCATTCATCAGGATTGAAATTGAAATTTGTGGGAAAAGCTTAAGATCTTGTTATTGAACCCAGTTAATGTGACAATATTTCAATAAGAGTTTTCATATGTCAGCAACCATATAAATTTTCATTTTTAAAGTGAATTACACTTCATCATTAGTGAGTTCTCCTGTTTTATCTTGCTCAGAATAGCAAAAAGAGTAAAATCTTCAGGAAGGTCTATTCAAAAATAACAGGAGAAAAGATTCTTTAAAAAGTCAAGGTCATGACTAGGGAACAATAAATTGTGTGTTAAAAACTACATAGATTACAGGAAGAAGACTTGAATTCCATAGTTTCGAGGTCTTTTGAAAGTATGAAGCAAGCAGCAGTTTATAAGAATGAACTGGCTGGTTTTTGAATTAGATAATACATTCTGGCTTTAAAGAAATGTGAGACCTACAGCCGAATTTTCATCTCCCAGTGGAGATGTGAAACGTGTTGCCAAATGCTGAATTTTTTTTTGCTGGAAAGACAATTTATCTCTGACTTGCTAACCCTACACTATTTTCGTTAGCTTTTTTGTTGGTTAGAAATGCCTGGGATTCGAAACACGTACGTCCCTCTTTGTGAGATTGTGTTCCCCATTGTGAGAACTCCTGAAAAATAGCATTTTCCCCTGCACTCAAATCTTATTTCTTGGTGTGCATTTTGAAAGTCTCAAAAAATTACATCTCCTTGAAGAGCTTGTGGCTTGCTGAGGCGTTGGGAATATTTTGATAGCTAATGTTTTGACGCCTTCAAATGTCACCAGTAGATGGTGTATTATTTTTATTTGTTGATGGAATATGGATCTTGCTGGCTAAGCCAGAATGTTTTATTGCTCATCCCTAATTGCCCTTAAGAAAATGGTGTTGAGTTGCCATCTTGAATCATATAGTGTAGGCACACCCGTGGTGTTGTTAGAGAGAGAGTTCCAGGATTTTGACCCAGTAACAGTGAAGGAATGGTGATATATTTCCAGGTAAGGATGGTGAGTGATTTGGAGGGGAACTTCCAGTTGGTGGTGTTCACATGTAACTTGTCCTTCGAGGTGGCAGAGGTTGCAGGCTTGTAAGGTGCTATTGGAGGAGTCTTGGTAAGTTCCATGTGGATAGTATACATTGCTGCCATTGAACATAAATGGTGGAGGGTATGGGTGTTAAAGGTGGTAGGTGCCAATCAAATGGACTTCTTTGTCCTGGAGGATGGTGTTGAACTTCTTGAGCATTGTTGGAGCTGCATTCATCCAGGCAAGTATTCCATGATTCTAGGTACCCTACAATTCTATGAGTGACTATAGAGGGTACATAGCACACATAGATTTGGCATGGATGATCTGACAGGACATCTAAGGGTGCATGAAGTACCATAGTGATGTCTTAACAAAACATATTTCAAAACAAACAATAGTTGAACTTAAATATGGGGAAGTCTCCTTCTCAATACTCAAAGCCAAGTAGAACTGAATGATGTCTTGTTCAATTCCTCTGGTTTTGCTTAGATTGTAGTCAATAATGGTAAGTCTACAATTGGTCAAGCAAGTAACCAGCATATTTCCTGTAAATGAGGCAATGCCCAATAAGATGAAGATAACTGAGAGCAATCCTGGTTTCTGCTCTAACCCACCAAAAAAGTTTTGTGCTCTCCTATTTCAAACCAGCAAGACTAACTTATGGTTTGTTAGTAGAAGAATCAGAGTTCAAACTAATAACAAAAATCATAGTGTCAATTGTAGTAAGAGTAAAATAGGGAGAAAAAAATTAAGCAACTTTAGCAATGTAGGTTCTGAACAAAATTAGAGAAATTAAAAATATCAGTAAATTGAAGACTCATCATTTGGTAGTACAGAACTTAGGTATTGCTGAAAAAATAAACATTTGTTGAATCTTTTCATCTTACACTCATCAGGGGTAATCTTACTAAAAAGATTCTAAGTGCGCAAATGAGCATGAAAGCGGGAGAGAGATTTATTTGGGTGAGTTAAAAATGAAATGTTACCTCACTCAGAAGAAAAATGAAGCAAGGTCTCTTTCCTGCCAGCAGGGGAAATGATGTAGAGATGCCGGCGTTGGACTGGGGTAAACTCAGTAAAGTTTTGCAACACCAATTTTAAATCCAACCAATTTATTTGATAGTAAATCCGCGAGCTTTCGACACTATGTTGTGCCTTCGTCAGGCAAATGCAATGAAAGAGGCAGGGCCTAAGCTCACCTGAAAGCTAGCAGGTTGCAGCAGAGAGACCATTGTGCATGTGCAAACTCTCAGTTCTGTGCAATACCCCAGCAGGACAAGAGGGTAAGATCACCCCATCATGACAATTCACAAGAACATCCATGTAAAGGAAAACAAACTTGTATGATATGAAATGAGAGTCCTAATTGGTTGGCAAGTGGTCTCTGATTGTTAGAGACTTTTAGAATATGGCATGCAAAATTCCCAACAGATATTAACACCAAGCGAATCAATATTAGAACATAAACATTTCAACAAAACAATATTAGGACATGCAAATGCAAATTAATTGTACAGCTTGCATCATATGCATTAAAGAGTTAAAGAGCTACCTCTATGCTGAATTAAAATAAACCCCAAACACCTTTGTTATCCTGGTTTTTGACTTTATCTTTTCATGCCCCTGAAAAAGCTCTATCACCAACGAAAGAATGAACTAATTCACATTTATCCTTGAGTGGAATCTTCATTTTATCAGGTTTTGCATGTTTCCATCCATCTGGTATGAGAAAGAGATAACTATAAATACAATTGTACACAAGTAACAGGATAAAAAGTGATTCTCCTGTTTGATGGGTCTTTAGGAGGAAAAGAAGGATCTCCATCATCCTCCCACTGTCCATTACAAATTGGGCCTAACAGCATTTGCTCGCCACCTTGTGTGTGTAAGTGGAGAGCACAGTTGATAACTGCTTGTTTGGACGTGTATAAAAAAAACAAATTAAATGCTATGAGATAAAAGAAAATGAATACAAAATAAACAAAAGAGCAGGGTAAGGAGGATGTTGGGCCAAATTTTCCTCAGGGCATAGAAAACCCACATACACACATTCTCAGTTCACAAACTACACACCCTACCCATTCAAAGATTGTGACTTTTCACACCAGGATCTGATTGACTGCGTAGTCATAATCAGATGCCATAAATCAGTGTGATTGCAATGGTGGGCTGATTAGAAGGCTGCCTTGGTTCTCTAATCCAACCAATTTATTTGATAGTAAAATAGCGAGCTTTCAACACTCCCGTGTCTTCATCAGGCAAGTGCAGTGTTCTGGTCTGCAATAGCACACATCAGCACAGACAGTCAGAGATTGCTGATTAGAATGCGAATCCTTACATCTAACCTGCTATTCAAGTGTTAAAGTGGCTAACAATGTGTGTGAAGGGAATCCTGAGCATTGGTTAGAGAATTGTGTATTTTCTCCAGACAGCACAGTAAGTGAGGTTTTTTGCTAACCCAGGCAAGTTACGGGGGTTACAGATAGTGTGTCATGAAGCCAAGATCCCTGTTAAGACCGTCCTCATGTGTGCGGAGCTTGGCTATCAGTCTCTGTTCAGCGACTCTGCGCTGTCGTGTATCACGAAAGCCCCCTTGAAGAACATTTACCCGCAGGTCGGAGGCCGAATGCCCATGACTGCTGAAGTGTTCGCCCACAGGAAGGGAACTGTTTTGCCTGGTGATTGTTGAGCGATGCTCATTCATCCGCTGTCGTAGTGTCTGCATGGTCTCCCCAATATACCATGCTTCGGGACATCCTTTCTTGCAACGTATTAGGTAGACAACGTTGGCCGAGTTGCAAGAGTATGTACCGTGCATCTGGTGAATGGTATCCTCACGTTTGATGATGTCGTCCATGTCTATGATCCGGCATGTCTTGCAGAGGTTGCTGTGGCAGGGTTGTGTGGTATTGTGGTCACTGTTCTCCTGAAGGTTGGGTAGTTTGCTGCGAACAATGATCTGTTTGAGGTTGTGCGGTTGTCTGAAAGCAAGAAGTGGGGGGGTGGGGATGGCCCTAGCGAGATGTTCATCGTCATCAATGATATGTTGAAGACTCCGGAGAAGATGTCGTAGCTTCTCCGCTCCGGGGAAGTACTGGACAACAAAGGGTACTCTGTCCACCGTGTCCCGTGTTCGTCTTCTGAGGAGATCAGTGCGGTTTATCGTTGTGGCACGTTGGAACTGTCGATCGATGAGTCGAGCGCCATATCCTGTTCTCACGAGGGCATCCTTCAGTGTCTGGAGGTGTCTGTCACGATCCTCCTCATCTGAGCAAATTCTGTGTATACGGAGGGCTTGTCCATAGGGAATGGCTTCTTTAACATGTCTAGGGTGGAAGCACACATGGAGCAGTAGAAACAGGGACACTCCTTGTCACAATGGATGTCTTGGCGCTCTACACCAACATCCCCCACGACGATGGTATTGCTGCAACTGCCTCAGTACTCAATGCCAACAACTGCCAGTTTCCGGATGCAATTTTACAACTCATCCGCTTCATCTTGGACCACAATGTCTTCACCTTCAACAATCAGCTTTTCATCCAGACACACGGAACAGCCATGGGGACCAAATTCGCACCTCAGTATGCCAACATCTTCATGCACAGGTTCGAACAAGACTTCTTCACCACACAAGATCTCCAACCAAGGTTATATACTAGATACATTGATGACATCTTTTTCCTTTGGACTCATGGTGAACAATCATTGAAACAACTGTATGATGATATCAACAAGTTCCATCCCACCATCAGACTCACCATGGACTATTCTCCAGAATCAGTTGCATTCTTGGACACACGCATCTCCATCAAGGACGGTCACCTCAGCACCTCACTGTACCGCAAACCGACAGACAACCTCACAATGCTCCACTTCTCCAGCTTCCACCCTAGACACGTTAAAGAAGCCATTCCCTATGGACAAGCCCTCCGTATACACAGAATTTGCTCAGATGAGGAGGATCGTGACAGACACCTCCAGACACTGAAGGATGCCCTCGTGAGAACAGGATATGGCGCTCGACTCATCGATCGACAGTTCCAACGTGCCACAACGATAAACCGCACTGATCTCCTCAGAAGACGAACACGGGACACGGTGGACAGAGTACCCTTTGTTGTCCAGTACTTCCCCGGAGCGGAGAAGCTACGACATCTTCTCCGGAGTCTTCAACATATCATTGATGACGATGAACATCTCGCTAGGGCCATCCCCACCCCCCCACTTCTTGCTTTCAGACAACCGCACAACCTCAAACAGATCATTGTTCGCAGCAAACTACCCAACCTTCAGGAGAACAGTGACCACAATACCACACAACCCTGCCACAGCAACCTCTGCAAGACATGCCAGATCATAGACATGGACGACATCATCAAACGTGAGGATACCATTCACCAGGTACACGGTACATACTCTTGCAACTCGGCCAACGTTGTCTACCTAATACGTTGCAAGAAAGGATGTCCCGAAGCATGGTATATTGGGGAGACCATGCAAACACTACGACAGCGGATGAATGAGCATCGCTCAACAATCACCAGGCAAAACAGTTCCCTTCCTGTGGGCGAACACTTCAGCAGTCATGGGCATTCGGCCTCCGACCTGCGGGTAAATGTTCTTCAAGGGGGCTTTCGTGATACACGACAGCGCAGAGTCGCTGAACAGAGACTGATAGCCAAGCTCCGCACACATGAGGACGGTCTTAACAGGGATCTTGGCTTCATGACACACTATCTGTAACCCCCGTAACTTGCCTGGGTTAGCAAAAAACCTCACTTACTGTGCTGTCTGGAGAAAATACACAATTCTCTAACAATGCTCAGGATTCCCTTCACACACATTGTTAGCCACTTTAACACTTGAATAGCAGGTTAGATGTAAGGATTCGCATTCTAATCAGCAATCTCTGACTGTCTGTGCTGATGTGTGCTATTGCAGACCAGAACACTGCACTTGCCTGATGAAGACACGGGAGTGTTGAAAGCTCGCTATTTTACTATCAAATAAATCGGTTGGATTAATAATTGGTGTTGCTAAATTCTTACTGAGTTCTTACCACTCCAATCCAACGCCGGCATCTTTACATCTTGGTTCTCTAACACAGCATCAAAACTTCCAACCATGTTTAAAGACACACTAAACCTCACCCCTCACTTCCATCAGCCACATCCAGATCACTCATTCCATCTCAATGCCTCCTATATATCCTCCTCAGCCACTCATCTAGCTTACCTAGTGCAATATCAATCAAAAATTTTACATTCCTTAGAGAAAAATGAACCACTCACCATCTAATAAAAAGCCTCCTTATCATTAATAATAGAAAATACTTTGTCACATGAAGAAATATCCTTGTAATGTTTACAATCTGATTAGCTTGCATCAACAAGCCAGAAAGTACATCAAAGGTACAATATATTATTACAATTTCTTGGAACTGTCATTCACTCTCAGATGAAAGGAGCAACCTACTGTGCTAAAAGCATTGGTACCTGAAACTTAGCACTGATAATAGCCACAAAAGATACAGTCCTTTTTGGGGTGGAAAGAAGAGGTGCACATTTCAACATCAAAGCACAGTACCTATCAATCAATGTAAGGAAGCAGATGGTTAGATCTTTCTCAAGTGTCAAAACCAAGTCTTTTTTTAAAATCAATCAGCTATTTAAATCACTGTAGAAAAGATGATAGCACAAGCAGACTGGATATTTGTGACATTTTTCACTGCATTTCAGTGCTTTCTCTTTTGGGAAAAGACTTATGTATTTGATCAAATACACAAGGCTGGTCAACTTATATTAGCAGGACAGATCCCTATGACAAATCTTTACATTAAAAACACATCTACGTTACAATGCAACAGCGAATAGTGACACTTGAAGATATCAAAGAACTTTACACGGACCTTAGGAAATGTTCTTGACAATTGTCATTTTTCTCCAAAAAGAGACTTTCTATTTTCTTGATGAACTGTCAGTCTCGGTGTGCTTTTCACGGGCTTCCAAAACTCCACACCATCAAATGAGAATTACATGCAAGAGGAAACCTGCTTTTTGGCCTCTTTTAAAATGGGGAACATGATGTCAGCGGGTCAAGTCCCGATCCGCAAAAAAAGCCAGAGGGAAAAGGTGCGAGGTCAGGAATACTGAGGAAATTCGTATTTTCTCCAAATGAACCCATCTGACCATTCATTGACTGAAATGCAATTTCAATCCTGATAAAAACGTGACCCATTAGTTCAGAATAAGGTTAACCCAGACAATCACAAAGGGGAACAGGGACATCATACAATCAATGAGTCAAGGTTGCCCCACCAATAGACTAAATGAAATGTCCAAGGTTTCTCTCATTGATCACTCTGTATTGACACTTACTGCAAATAGTTGCAGAGACAGAATCAGATTCAACAGTGTTGTCCCATGTGGTAAAATGTTCATTGATTGGCTGCTTGAGTGAAGTAAATGAGAAGCTAAATGCATTCAGGAGAGAAAAGAGGAATGAAGGAATAAAGTGAAAGAAATAATGGCACAGTGGAAATAGTAGATTAAATTCTGCACAAGTAACTTTTACAAAGGGCTGTGCGTAACTGATAACTGTCATAAAGTCCTTGATAACCTATTTATTGTAAATTCATCAGAAACAGTACTAATTAGTGTGGGGGTTTCCCCCATATATTCTTTGCCAACCCCCATTCAGGCAAGCTTTATTTTTTTAAAAAAACTAAATTATTCACTGGTTCACAAATTGTTCAGTTAAAGTAATTGGAGCGTGCTTGGACAGAGTAGATCTGGTGACATGATGACAGATTTTGATATAGTATTTTACAATCAAGGTGACTTGTTAAGGGATTTGTTGAACAGAAGTGCTCTGGACTTCTCTCACCTTTGCTGGGATATTACTGACTTGGATCCTGATTTTTGCAGTGCCTGTTTTAAATAATGGTGGTGCATGCTCACCTTTTTTGCTTTGATCAACTATAGCTCCTGTTTATTCAGTGAGGGAAGAGGTATTTTACAGAGGGTCCAAGAAAGATTTCTTTCCCAGCTCCTGATAAAATTAATACATTACCAATTCCAATATTGTTCTCCTCATCTCCCCCATTCTCTCCGCTAAAGAAGTCTTGCTTTCAATGTGAACATTGTGCCTCCCCACCAACCACCACCCCTCCCCACCACCAACATAATGTTGCCTTGTCAATGCTTTCCATTAGCTGTTTTTCACTCATGTGAGTTTTTGTTTTCCTTTCTAACCTTTCTTTCTTTTCTCTTCCATGTCTGAAAAAGCAAAAACACATACGCTCACAGACACGCGCACACACGCACATGGACACAGAAATGCCCAAACATATGCATGAACATAAACACACCCTCTCTTACGCCTCATTCAAGTGGTCAGTCTAATTACATGAATCTGAGGGCAATGGGATTTTTGGTCACTAGAGTGTCAACAGCTTGGTCTAATCCACTCTCACCTACTGGACATAGATCCAAAGAACATTAACCATGTGTGAACGCTGACTGGTTGTTGTCCCCTACTCCTCATTGTAGAACCCTATTACTGTTCCATCTGAGGTCTGTTAGCTCAGCACAAACCAGAGGCTTGGGATTTCTTAGTACGCATGTTTCAGGACTAGAGCAGATAATATTTTCATCCTTATATCCAAATAGCTTCATGGCCTCATTTCTCCGTATTCTGTAAGCTCTACCCGTCCTATAGCCTTCATTATGCTCTACTTTTCTTCAATGCAAAGATACTAATCATACACAAGGATTGGTGAAGTAATGATGTGAATTCATTATTTGAAGATAAGATCATATACAGATGTTTAGATATACTAAGATGCACTAAATATATATTAGGTGTACTACTTTTCATACACCTAATCTTTATCCTATCACTTGCCTACTGCCTGCAAGCCACAGGATTACTACATCACATCCTGTTAATGTGGTCTTGTCAGTAGTTAAAGATTGGTTTAGCTTGAATGGATGGACAGCTGGCTTGTGATACAGAGCGACACCAACAGGATGGGATTCATACTGACAGAGATTACGTATGAAAGCCTCTCTTCTCAACCTTGCCCCTCTCCTAAATTGTGATGACCTTCAAGTTAAATCACCACTAGCTTATGGTTATTTGGGACTTTGGTGACTTTACATTTTAAGATATTCTCCCATTCTTTCATAACAAAGAACTGTGTATTTCTCCAATTTGAGCCTCTTGTGCAATCCTGATTTCCTTCACTCCACTATCAGAGGCTGTGTCTTCAACTATCTGTTCCTTAGGTCCTGGAATCCCCCTCTTTAAATTACTCCTACACTTTCTGCCCTCCTATTGTTTTGGCCAAATATCTTATGTAGCTTGATGTAAAATTTTGCCTGAACATATTCTTGTTAAGTGCCCGGGACACTTGCCTGTGTTAAATGTGCCACATCAATACAAATTGCCAGTCTCAGAATACATTAATTAAAGCACATGTACTACATTACGTATTTTTTATAATTGATAATGAATGCTGATGCCTATATTGAGCCCAGAATGTGAAGCAGATGCAGAACATGTTCAATTCAGATGAAATATAACTAAAACAAAAGAACATGAACTATACTTCATCATCCTACAAACATTAGCTGAAAATAAAACCAGCAAATCGAAGCACATATTAGTCACTAACAGTTAATTGTTGAGATAGTTCTTCTCAAACTGAAGTAGGTTTAAACTTTTAAATAATAATAATAGCTGCCTGAATTTGAGATGCTGGATTTCAAAATTTTCCTGATTCCCTCACAGAGCTTCCCGAATTCCCCCCATCAAAAAAATCAGAATCAACTTTGCTAACAAAATCACAGTTAACTTTTCTTGGCTCAGTTTAAGTAACTTGGCTGACCTTTTAACTTTACATTAACTGAAGCAACATGTGCGTACGCATAATGTAGAGGACTTGATGAGAGCCAAGATGCAGGTGGCCATATAATTCCAAGCTGTTTGGCTATGTTCAGCTTCTCCTCCAGGTGTTCCTGGTTAACAGTGGCTTTTCCCACACGTTTACTGTGAGAATATGCATGCATGAATACTAAGCAGTTCTAATGAGCTGAGTAAGGTAGGTTACATATTTACTGTGCATTGGCTGTCGGGCATGTTCTTCAACTCTGACATGTCAAAGGGATTGAAGCATAAATGTCATTCTTATTAAAGTGACATATCCACAATGAAGGAAAAAAATGGGTGTAATTTCTGTATCTTTCCTTTCAAGCTATATAAGTTAGAAAATGCTTTTATTAGTTAAGGGAAGTGGTTACTTTCCTGGTTGATTTAGAAGGACATAATAATTAATGGGCCATAACTTCCTGGTTTCCAGTGTTGTGGAGTACTCCAGTGATGCATTGGGGAATCCCTCTTAGAGGTTCCCAAGTAAGGATTTACCTGGCAATTACTCAGAAATGTTAATTTCTTCTGGACAATTGTGCTGGGCTGGGAACCACCTGATAAAATGATTTAAATCACTAACTAGGGATGATTCTGCCAATTTTATCAGTTACTTTGAGTGTTAGAAAGAATAAAAGTAATTTGAACTTTAGAGTAATTATTTTAAACATCCAAACTGAGCTCCATCGTGCAGCCCCACACCTTTGACCATCCACACCTTCTCAAACTAAGCACCTCACCTCATGGTATTTAATCAACCTCCTCCTCTCACTCTCATGGGATTGCCTGCCCCCCTGACTGGACCTCTTCCACCACTCCCACACCTCTGACCCAAATGACAGCCCCAACTCGAACAACACAACTCCAACTTCCTCCACTGATGTTTAGATCCCCCCAACCTGATGTCTAGATCCCCTCCTCAGATGTTTGGAACCCCCACCTCTGTCCATGTCTGAACCTCCACCGATGTCCTGAACCCCCACCTCACTCAATGTACGGAAAACCCCAGCACCTCACATGTTCAGAAACACCTATGTCCAGATCCCTCCTACCAATGTCTGAACTCCCAAGCCCACATTCCATTCATTTACCCTAGAAACTTACCTTCTCCTTTTCAATGGGACCTTTAAATTCACCAGCTTTACAGCAACTGATGCCTGTTGCACTTCACCACTGGAGCCGGGGACATATTTCAGCCTCATCCATTCTGCATCAGGAATGTCGAGTCAGAGAGACGCTTTACAATTCATGTGCAGGTAAGTTGCTGTGGAGCAGCTATCCACCATTGATTGGGTGGTCCTCATTGTGCTCCTCATCCGTGCCCTCCTGTGTGGTCCAAGACCTGTATTATTTCCCGACTCTTGCCTGACAAACACAAGAGTTAAGTGCAAGCTTGCACTCATCTAACCAACCAAAAGCATACTTACCCACAGCGGGGTCATTAGATAATGGTTTCAATTGCTCATTTTCCCCCCTCCCCAACACTGGGATGCTGAGGCTATTTGTAAAACTCCTGTGGTTGGGATCAGCAAATTCAGTCTTAATTGCAAATAGAGTAATGTTTAATGTTACAGTATTAGGCATGACTCCAACACCACATTGTGACAATTTGTAAAAAGCAGCATCACTAAATTGTTGCTCTTTAAGGAAGGAATGGACTCCTAACAATGGACTACAGGACAAAAATCCAAATTTTCAATCTTTCCTTTTGACTTCTGTAATCTCCCCCAGTCTTCTGAGAAATCTGCATTCCTCAAACTGTGGTCTTGTCTGCATCTCCATACTTTGCCCTTTGTTCCAAACTTAGAGACTAGGTCTTTAGCCATTCAGGCCTAAGCTCTGCCATTTCCTTCCTAAACCATGAACTCAGGGCATTGAGGGGCACAGACAAGGTATATAGTCAATATCTTTTCCCAAAAGTAGGGAGTCTAAAGCTATAGGGCATAGGTTAAAAGGTGAGAGGGAAGAGATACAAAAGTGTCCAGAAGGGCAATTTTTTCACACAGAAGGTGGTGAGTGTCTGGAACAAGCTGCCAGACATAGTAGTAGAGGCAGGTACAATTTTATCTTTTAAAAAGCTTTTAGATAATTACATGGGTACAATTGTACAGAGGGATATGGGCCAAATGTGGGCAATTAGGATTAGTTTAGGGGTTTTTAAACAAAAAGGACAGCATGGACAAATTGGGCCAAAGTGCCTGTTTCCATGCTTTAAACCTGTATGACTCTATGACCATGCGGCTACCTTTAAAGATACTCCTTAAAAAACTGCCAATCTTTTGGTCATCCTATTGCTTCTTTCTTTAGCTGTGTCATTTTATGATGAATGATTATATTCGGGAATAGATCCTTGGGATGTTTTATTATTAATACAAGTTGCTTTTGGAACATAGAGCCACTCAATGCTGAATCATCCAATCCTTTGAGAGCTTGGAGTGAATCCTGAAGATGAGGTGTAAAACAGAGGCAGAATTGTGATATTAGGATCATTGGGTCAATTTCTCCCTTGATGTTCAGAAGGACGGGTTTGAGATTAGCCAGGGTGTGGTTCACTACTCGATTGGCGTCAATGCTGATACATACAACCTCCAGGGTGAGCTGCCTGTAAAGGCAGACAAGAGCTTTTTCCAGCATTTGCATCATTTTTTTCCGAAGAATTCTCTTGTAGTGGATCAAAAATTGCTATCCAGTATTTTCAGACTTTGTCCACTTTGAGTGGCCAGAGATTCCCAGTGTTTAAAACGGCCTTTATTCTGCGCGATACCAAGGTGCTCCAGCTGATGGCACACTATAATGCTCTGGATAAAAAAATTACACACTTGTATTTTGGTCTTGGTTACAAGAAATTAACATTTACCAATCAAAAGTATACATTTGTTCAGAAATTATCAATATCCACTCAACTAAGAGCTAAAATTACAAAATATAAAACACATGACTTTAGTTAGCCAATTACAATTTGTGCATGTCTACTTAATTATAATATCATTAAACATGTATTTTCTCTACATACATATTAACTTCCAGATGAGTAGGATGAATATCTGTCTGATCAGTGGGGTATCAAATTCCCATTGTTCCTTGTTTTAGTGGATATACACAAGTTACAGCTGTATAGCGGTCAATAGGATTTTTGTATGCGTACTGTGACCAGAGTCTCGCTTGCAATTAGAAGTTTCATGGTCCTTGACTGTTATCTGGAGGCCATCTGGTGCTGAGACATTGGGCTTCTCAGAGCTTTTCTGTCTTGCAGTCTCTCAAAGTTCAGCAGTTAGCATCTTGTATTATTTACTTTCTTTTGAAACCTTCTCACACTCCATCTATTCTGGATGCTGCTCGATTCCCATGTGCTAAACCTAGCATCCCGTATCAGCTTTCCATGATGCTCCTGTGAAAGTGTTCTTATTCTACTTGTGTGGCATTCGAGTGACTACCCTCTCGTTCCCCCTTCTGTGGCACGTGATCACAAAGTGTTGTTTTGGATTGGGGTAGCGGTAGGTTTGATTAGTTTAGTTTCGTTTTGACCTGCTGCAGTATCCATGGTACGTGTAAGCGAAGAGAAAGTCTTTTTACTTCCAGAGGGGGGCAATGAGTTGAAGCCTCCTATGAATATAGTACGTGGTAAACCAAACATCACAGAAAATTCTGGTGATTTTAATGAGGTGAATTGAACTGATTTTGAAAAATTGTGTTCCATTGTTAAAATCGATCGTTTGCATTTAAGGTGAGCTCAGATCGCCATCTTATGGTCTGTAATGTAAATACTGCTTTTATAAAATCAATCCCATACAACAGCCACAAACTAAAGGCTCAAAGGAAGTACAAATATGAAGAAAAGTTTAGATCAACTATCTCACCTTTCTAGAGAGACCATACTTTCATCCCCTCCAGCCAATAGTCTTTTGCTATGAGCAGTATTGCTGTGTTATACTTACTATCACTTGGAATGTTTCACTGGCAAGGCAGATACTTTCACATTACATTAATCTTCTGACTATCTGTGAAGACAGCTGCAGGAAAATGTTTTTATGCACTGACACATATTTGGTCCCTTCTCTTGTACTATCCACTCCATTGGCTTTACTCGTGCATCGATGTCTTCTAGAAACTGCTGAAGCGACTCTTCACGTGAGGCGGGAATAACAGGTGGCTGGTTGTTTGGTGTGAGCAGGTCTCTCATGGTATTGGTCAGTTTTTGATTCCTTTGGATCGGGCACAGGCAGCTTTGGCAATAGGTGCTGTTTGAGAGAGGTAACATGTGTGAGCCTCTCCATTGTCGATCTTCCACTGTTACACGCACCTTATTGAAATGAAAGAAATTGTATGGTTCCAGGGAAAAGGAATGGAATGAGGTGGTTAATTTGGCAGAAAACGGGAACAAATGCAGGTTAAGTGGCCTCCAGCACCTATTCTCTGATTTTATAGTTGTTGGACCTTGGGAATGAAATTCATTGTGAAGTTTTCAGACTGTTCCAGTGGAATCCTGTCATCCAGCGCTTTTGCATAGTGACGAAAACTCCTGAAAGTTTATACAGAGGAGAGATGTCAGTTGGGCGGCACGGTAACCGAGTCGTTAGCACTGCTGCTTCACAGCTCCAGGGCCCTTGGGTTCAATTCCCTGCTTGGATCACTGGAGTTTGCACGTTCTCCTCAAGTCTGTGCGAGTTTCCTCTGGATGCTGTGGTTTCCTCCCAGAGATGTGTGGGTTAAGTTGATCGGTCATGTTAAGAAATTGCTTATTAATGTCCAGGGATGTGTAGATTAGTGGGTATAATAGGTAGGGATATGGGGTAGGACCTGGGTGGGATTGTGGTTAGTGCAGACTTGAAGGGCCTCTTCCTGCACTGTAGGATTCTATGATTATTCTAGTTCAAACATAGCAAGCTGTTATCCAACAGCGTACGTTCTCTCCTCCACTCCTTGCATTGTGTTTTGGACAAACCCAAATGACTGCAAAATAGATTTTATGTTTATAGAGTAACTTTTTGTTCATTCACATGATGTGGGTGTCGTTGGCTAGGCCAGTATTTATTGCCAATTTCAAATTGCCCTCATGGATGTGGTACTGAGCTACCATCTCAAATTACTACCGTCTCCGTGGTGTAGGTACACTGCTGTTAGACAGGAAATTCTAGGATTTTGAATCAGTGACAGCAAAGGAACGATAATGCATTTCCAAGTCAGGATAGTGAATGTTGATGGCATTCCCACATATCTGCTGCTCTTTTTCCTCTAGATGGTAGTGGTCATGGGTTTGGAACATGCTAAGGAATGTTGGTGAGTTTCTGCAGTGCATCTTGTAGATGCTATACACTGCTGCCAGGGATTGAATGTTTGTGGAAGGGTAGCAATCTCACAGGCTGCTTTGTCTTGGATGATGTTGAGCTTCTTGTGTTGTTGGAGCGGCACTCAGGCAAATTGAAGGTTTTTCATCTCACACCTGAAGTGTCTCTATAGATGGTAGACAGGCTTTGGGGAGTCAGGAAATGAGTTATTCACCACAAGATTCCTAGCATCTGACCTGCTCTTATAACCATAGTGTTAATATGACTGGTCCAGTTCAGTTACTGGTTAATGTCAACTTCCAGGATATTGATAGTAAGAAAATTCAGTCGAGACAATGCTATTGAATGTCAAGAAAATGCCTTCTCTTCTTTGAGATTGGTATTGCTCAGTAGTTGTGTGGTGCAAATGTTACTTGCCACATGTTAGACCAATTTAGTTATTGTCCAGACCTTGCTGCATTTGCACATGGACTCCTTCATTAGCTGAAGTGATGAATGGTGCTGAATAGTGCAGTCATCGGTGAATATTCCCATTTCTAACCTTATGATGGAAGGAAGGTCATTGATGAAGCGGTTGAAGATGATTGAGTCTAGGACACTCTTCTGAGGGATTCCTGCAGAGATGCACCACAGCAGAGATGATTGACCTCCAATCATCACAACCATCTTCCTTTGTCAGGTATGATACTAATCAACTGAGAGTTTTCTGATTCTAGTTGACTCATTTTACTAATAATGCCACATTCGATAAAATGCTGCCTTGATTTAACCAAGGCTATAATGTCAGGAGCTGAACAATTGAGCTTTTCAAGTTGCTCAGAGTTTGGAAACAAACTAAACATAAGGATTAAACATATGAAAAAGATAAATTCAGAAAATTACTTGAAGCTAGGGAGGACAGGAACACATCTTTAAACTGCTAAGAGTAATCAAGTACTGCTGGCAAGACATTCTTCACCTCAAAAGTAATACATACAAAGAACATAATATTAGGGCTTTTGCAATTTCCATTATTATTTATAGAACTGTAACATTGGGAAAGGTTTTTTGATGGATGAAGTAGGACATAAACTCTCCTTACTATGTGAAACTATTGTAAGTTCCTCAGAGCTAAACCATGCAGTTAAGAGTAATGCATGCAAATGAGCTCAGATTTTCCAAATATATTCTTTGTAATTTATTTCCTGAACATCTAACATCATATTGAAGTAGAGCTAGTAAAGTATCTGACTGAACAGTATCCCACCTAAGTATTTAAAAAAACTCAATTTTGGATTTTGCTATTACTGGCAAGGCCAACATTTGTTGCCGATTCCCAAGAAGATGGTGGAAATTAAATCAATTGAAGACCCAAAAGAACAGGGAATCCAGGAAATGAAGATGGAAACAAATCATAGCTTGTTTAATCTCCACATTAACATCTCCAAAATCCTCCAAACAAAAAGGTGAGACAGCAACATGAAATGGCACAGGTAAATATACCACGAGTATTAAAGTAGTCAAGAAGGGGAAGTCAGAGATTGAGTATAGGAGGAGGGGGCAGAAGATTTAGTTTAAATTCCAAAATTACAAGAAGAACAGTCCAAGGACAGATCTGTTTTGGTAGATTAAGCCATTGAGTTTCATTTTCAATAATGGACATGCAGAGATTCTGTCAGATGGCATATTTCCAACCAAGGAAGGATGACAAGAGCTGAGATTCGCTAGAGTGTGCTATCAATAAAACAGGGACAGATGAGAAATTGAAAAGATGGTGTTTTTCCAAACTGCCAAGTCAATGCGTTCATCTTCTTTATTCTGAACAAGGTCAACCTTAAATTTTATGTTCATTAGAAATTTAAAATAGGCATTCATCATCTTCAACATAAAGTATAGAACTTAAGGAAAACCAGAGACGTTAATTTGCCACAGAACATTTCAGAAAAGTTAGTAGTGCTAACAAAAACCAGATCTTTCAGACTGCCACCTGCAAACAAATCTTTAACATTAGAACTAGATGAGATAGAAATGAGTGAAATAATTTATTTTAAAATGTTAATCTCAACTTCCAAAAGACAAGTTTAAATGCACAAGAAAATATTCTTGCATTTTATAATCTACTAGAATATGTTCTGAGGAGTTAAGATACTGCAACTAATTCAAGCAATTTGTGAGAATCTCCTGAATATGATATTATGCCAAAGAAAAAGTTGACTATGTATCACAATGATCACTTATGGATTGAAGTTTCATTAAATTTACAAAAGCAGAATACTGTAGATGCTGAAAATCTGAAAACAGAACATGTTGGAAATACTCAGCAGATATGGCAGCATCTGTGGAGAGAGAAGCACTTACCTGGAACATTATGTAACTCTTCATCAGAGTACAAAGGCTGCCAGACCAGCTGAGCATTTCCAGCATTTTCTGGATTTATTTTTGATGTTCTGAGACTTTAGACAGTACAAGGAGCAAACTAATACAAATCAATCACATATGGAAAAGGTACATTAAACATGTTTCCAATCAGCATCCTCATAAAGCAATGGTCAAATGTTCAAACTTGTCCCAGAAGACATGCTATAAAAATCCAAAGCAAAGACCAATACATGAAGTGCTCACTTCACACAAATAAATTACAAGCAAACACAGCAGAGAAGGAATTGGGGAGAGCAAAATAAAATCACCCTCTGTAATCTAAGCAACAAAACTTTGGGTCCTTACCAATATTAGTATTTTGATAAGATTTTTCATATCCAGATACATTTGTGTATTTTCAAGGTTAAAGTATATGGTGCTGTAACTCAAATCATCAAAAACTATCACATTTGTTTTTAAGATTCTGCACAGCAAAACATATCCAGAAAAGCAAGGCAATGGAATGGTCAACTGCCATTGTGGTTTCTTCTGCTTAGGTCTGGGTTAATTCGAATAGCCAATTTTTAATTAAAATTTTAATTAAAACATATCAATGGCTCACTTTCCATTTATTTATAAAAGGTAATAATTTTCACCTTGCACAAGTCACAAGCTGCCAGCATTTAATCGTGATAATCCTAGCTACTATATCTTGACCACACTCCAGAATTTTCCCCACAAATAGTCTTGCGTCACAGTGTGCCATTGCACTTTTTCTTGTCAAGTTAGAAACAGTTACTGTTGCCTCATTGGGGAAAATGCTCCCAAATTGATTGGTAGTTTAAGCATGTTTCCCAGAACATCACATGAGGTGCACTGTAGAGTATTGTGACAGATACGGGGACAGGCTGGATTATTTCCTGTTCATCATTTCCATACGTCTATAGCATTGGGATCTATTCTTTGGATGAGGAGATAAAGAGAGAAGCATCACCCTGTTTCTTACTGCTATTCCAATGGTTCACAATGATAGGAATGAACTGTCTTGTGAAGAGCTTTACGCTCCACTGTAGCATCTCACATAATTAGAGTTTGTCAAGTTTACTGCTCAACATCAAAGATGATCGCTTGTCAACGACTGCCTCAACTCAGTGAGATACACAGGAAAATTCTCACTGCATTTGTTAAAAATAACATGGGAAAAGAAAAATGCCCAGAAAAATTGAGAATTATCTGTATTTTTACTCCAGAATGCATTTTTACCAAAAAGTGAATGGTTATTAATTAGTTGATTGAACCACCAGTTTTAGTAGAACTAAAGAGTTCAAAGTATATATCTTGGATACACTTCAAGAACAAAAACAGCACAATTCTTTACAACAAATATATATTTGCTACCAAATATTAACCATATTAAAGAAGCTTTTTTCCAATTTACAGCAATCAACTTGGCAACTCAAAAAATGCACATGATGTTCAGCCATCATGTTCCACAGCATTTCAGTTAAAATGAGTTTTTAAAGCAGTCATTTAAAAACAAAGAATTCATGGCTCCTCTTCTGCATCATCATCACTGCCATCGAAGCTGCTGTCTGTTGATAAGTTTCCTTCATTCCATCTTTCCTCAGCCTCTTCCACTTCAGAGGCAGAATCATTCACATCTTGTGGTTTACTATTTCTGGAAGGAGTTTCATTGTCCACTGATGTTTTGCTATTATTCTCTGAAGGCAGTATACTGTCTTTTGATAGTTTCTCATTATCCTTTGGCAGTACTACACTGTTCACTGAAGATTTTCCATTATCCTCTGACAGTTTTATATTATTCTCTGGAGCAGCTGGGATTTCCACAGACTCTTGGCTGCTAGCCTGTGTCATCTTCTGTTCATCAGCAGCCTTAGCTGAGGATGAGTCACCTTCCAAAAATGTCTCCCACGATTTCAATCGATCTTCTCTTTCTTTCACAGTTTCTTCAATCTGCAAGTTCAAAATTACTTAAAGTTTTCTTTTATTTTTGCAAACGTTTCATAAAATGCTGGCTAATTTCTCAGCCTTCTATTACTTAACAGTTCAGCACCCCTCTGCTTTGAACTATTGCTGATTTTGCAACCTGTGCCGTTCCTTACCAAGAAAGGAACTGGATCTTCTGTGTACCACCTTAACTTAAGGCTGCTGATGCAGCAGTCTGCCTCACACCTGAGCAACAATGCCATAGCAACCAGTTATCCTGCAGCAACTGCCCCCTCAACAGTGATCATCTCATTTGCTCTGAATGGAATAAGCGGAGCAGTGGGAGCCAAATTGCTATTTTATAGGAACATTGCCCTCAGGAAAGGAATCAATTCAGACAGTGAAAGAAACCACATGACTACTTTGATGACTGAAAAGCGCTCATTTTTAGGAGAAAACTATTGATAGAATCTGAGGAATTGCATACTAAAACATCTGTGTCAAGGGAGACACTGCCCACTCTCTAGATTGATGCATATTTCAAACAAGACCACAAGGTCTGACTGTTGTCCTGCAAAATAAATCACTCTGTTTTCAGCCAACTCCAGCTTTTGGAAAAGCTCCAAATCTAGCTCTCAAGCAGAAATTGAGAGCATTTGAAGCTTTTTTTTAACATCTTCATGACATGCTGTACTGGGAAGTAATTTATTATTTGATCACTACTTAATGACCACACAGGCACACTTCGACAGTAGCAAAGAGTGGAAGCACTCTACAGCTAACCTTACAAATTCTAATTTCGAATGTAGACTGCTCTATTAGTTCCCTCCCCTACAGATGGCTGTCCTATCTTGTCACAGGAAAGGCTGTCGAAAAACTTTACATCGTAACACTGTTCTCTTTATGACTCTTCAGGGGGATGACTGAATTAGCAGGTCTAGCTGAGTCACTGAGTAAAACCTTGGGTAAATATACCAGCAGAAATTAGATTTAAAAAATTAAATAGCCTTTCACTGATAATACCGGTCTCTGCAGATAGAGAAAATCAATGGCCTAAATGAGGAAACTGAGTGAAATATATCCAACTTTGCTGATGATACAACACTGGAAGAGAAATTAAGTTATGATGACAACAAAGAAACTGCAGTGGGTTGTAGAACAGTTACACAATTGTAAAATATGATAAATGAAGTACCATTTGTGGAAGTGTATAATTATCCAGTTATTGGCAGGAAGAATGCAAGTTAGAATAACTTTAGATGATAAGTGGCAAGTAAATGTTGATAAAAGGGATTGGGTTTCTTATCTCTGTTTCACAGAAAATTAATATGCAAGAAACTAGGAAGAAAGTTGTATTTTAGAAGTTTGGACTACAATTGTAAGGAAAGCTGGTTGCAATTGTATAAAAGTTTGGTGAGGCCACACTTGAGTACTAGTTTTGGGTCTCTTTATCCAAGGAAGTATATTTAGCTTGGATGCTGTGTAACAAGGGATCACAACCTTGATTCCTAGGATGACAGGACTGTTTTATGTGGAAAGATGGAGCAGAATGCACCTATACAATCTACAAATCAGAAAAAAAACTCACTGGATCCTTGAAGATAGATATTAAGAAGCTGGAGAATCTAGAACTAGGGGGCGTAATGTCAGGATAAGGAGCAGCCATTTTAGATTGAAATAGGGGAAGTGAAGGAGTATTATTCTATAACCAAATTTTTAAATGTTTAATAAATGCTTTTTGTCATTAAAAACTAAAGAGTAATCCCGTGACTCCGTTCTTCCATGTTTTCTAAAAACAAGTAAAAATTATGAGCTTTCTAAGCCAGGGTTTCAATTAAAGATCTTTCCATCCAGTAGTAACGTCAACAGGGATCATGAAACAGAGCAGACTCAGAATCTTATGTCCTACTCCTTTTTCTTGGTTCTTACATTCAAATGTTTTGTCACTTTTAAAAGTTTGCTTCTATATGTCCAGTTTCTTTGTCCTGATCCCCCTCAAAATTGATTTATATTGCCTCACATGGGGACAAGGGGAGGTTATTCAGTCCCTCCTGCCTGTTCTTCTGAAACTACTAAATCTTTTTTCTAATCATGTTTAGAAGATAAATTGTTTGATCCTATTAAGAATGTACATTTACCATATCATTCAAATTAAAAACTGTCAATAGAAATGACTAAATATACATTCCAAGATTCATTTCATTCCAATTTTTTTCTTCATACCTGGTAATCAACAACACCATCCCATGTTTCAGCAGTTATCTGACGACCACCAAACCATCTTCCATTAAGCATTGATATACACATATCTGCTTGTTCTGGCTCTTTAAACGCCACGGAGGCTATACCTCCAGGGTGTCTCTAGAAATAAGAGAACAGACTCAGCATTAAAACCCTACATTTAAAAAAATCCATACCACATAGAAAATATATCTGAATATTTTTGAATTCAAAAATTCTTACATCAAATATAAGTACTTTCTTGACTTGACCAAATTTCTCGCATTCCAGCCGAACATCATCTCGGATCTCATTTAAAACCAACGGGTCCTCCTGTAATAAGTTTATTAAACATTAAACATGAGTAATCACATCCTGAGTGTGATATTGTCTTACGCTGGGTTAAGTAGCCTTGCTGCATCCAATAAGACAAGTGACTACAGACTGTAACCTTACAATTGGAATTTTTTCCCCCTTCTCTGTGAAACCAATACTTGGGTAGAGAATTTGAAGTTATGATAAGAATAATCCTCCAATGAGAACTGATCTGTAATCCCAAATCACTGCAACGATAAAGTATAGAATGCTTGTTTCTTTTCTTTGGTCTCTACATTAATTTGAAATGCAATAAGTCACAAGCTGCACCAATCCACTTCATACATGAGAATTTCAACTATGTAACATTAAGTACAGAGATACCTAATTTACATTCTCCAATTAATAATTGTGAAGATTTTTTAAAGCAGAGACCAGGTACCATGGTCATGCAGGCTATTGAAACTTAGGATAAAATTTTGATCATGTGTATGTACCAAAGAATCATCAGAAGCTCAGTACATCTCCTGATTTGACAATTTATGATGTTTAAACTTGCAATCTCCTGAACAAAGTAGCACTCACTGTGAATAAGAATTCTCTTGTTGCCACCAACTTAATAGCTAAAGATTAATGCAAAACAGGTTCAAACTAAACCAGGTCAGCATGAAAATTCTGGGAGCAAAAATGTAAAATTCTGTATCTCTCAGGATACAGAATTTCTTTTGCAGATTTACAAACTTGTAAAAGTCTTCAAACAGTGTGGAAGATTTGCTGTATTTCCCATGTAGACCATCCTAATGCAACCTCTGATTATATTGGATCATAACATGGATAGAGAAAAGCCCAATTTAATCCTGTTACAGAAATAGTAACAATGGCTTTAAAGAATACTGAGAATAAAAGTGAAAAATAAATGTGAAAAATACATCGTCCATTTCTGCCTTGACTTACCTCAAAATCTTTTGGATGAAACATATTCTTAAGAATTACAACTCTTTCACATCGTAAACGTGAACTACCAGGTTTTCTTTCTGGTCTCCAATCCAACTGTCTAACAACAAAAATGTATCTTTGTCAACATGAAGTTCCCCATAAAATTAAAAGCCTCTAAACAAGCAGAGTTAAAGTTTATTTATTAATAGGCTTACATCAACACTGCAATGAAGTTAGTATGAAAATCCTGTAGTGCCACACTCTGAAGTATATTCAGGTACACCAAGGGAAAATTTAGCATAGCTAATGCATCTAACCAACACAACTTTCAGACTGTGGAAGGAAACTGCAGCACCCAGAGGAAATCCACGCACACATGGGGAGAACATGCAGACTCTGCAAGTCATCCAAACTAGGAATCGAAACTCAATCTCTAGTGCTGTGAAGCAGCGGTATGAACTACTGTGCTACCCTGTATCTGCAGGAATCCACATCTCAACATAACTTTTGCATGAAGTTATCTGAAACAAATAAACACTTGCTAGCAGATTCATTGATGTTGCCCATGGTATATCACGCAACATGCAATTGGTTATTCTGTTGTTGAAGCTGTTAGCGTTCATTTCCTTCAGGACGAAAATATTTACTTGCTATGAACAGACATATAATAAAAGTGAGTTAGGAGATAATATAGGAAATGTTTCTCTATAGATAGAGTGCCTTGTAAACTCCCAGATCCTCCCTGAAGCCAGAGGAAACCTGGAAAACATTTCTATTTATAATTGCTGCAATGCGTTCTCTCATCCTATACTCATTAAGCTTGCATGTTGTTCACTCATTGTGAGAGTAGCAAGAAATGATATCTTTAAATGCACGTGGACAAGGTGAGAAGCTCTGAGGAACAGCACAAGTTAAATGATGCGTGGATTTACTCCGGGTGCTCTGGTTTCCTCCCACAGTCTCAAAGGTTAAATGGTTATTCTGGCAGGCCTATTAATATTTCATTAAAAAATATTTCACAGGATAGGGGCATGAATGGCAAAACCAGCATTTGTTGCCAACTAATTCCTTTTGAGAAGGTGCCTCTGAACTGTAGCCCATGTGGTGTAGGTATACCCACAGTGCTATTTATTAGGGAGTACCAGGATCATGATTCAAAGTGAAGGAACGATGATATAGTTTCCTGTCAGGATGGTGTGCAGCTTGCAGTGAAATTTGCAGGTGGTGGTATTCTCATATTTGCTGTGATGGTCCTTCTAGATGCTCAAAGTTGTAGTCTTGGGAGACGCTGTCAAAGAAGGGGAGGTGAAGTGCTTCTTTATGTAGTATGGTGCTGCCATTGTATATCAGTGATAGAAGAAGTTAATGTTTAAGCTGATAGATAGAATGTCAATCAAACAGACTGCTTTATCCTGGTTGTGTCAAGTTTCCTGAGTGTTGTTGGAGCTGCACAGAGCCAGGCAAGCAGAGATGTACCATCGCACTACAGTACTGTGTCTTATAGATGGTAGACAGTTAGGTGGTGAGTTACTATTTCCCTCAACCATTTCAGTTTTGCTAGACCTTCTTATTACCTTGGTCAAATGCTGCCTTGCTGTCAAAGGCAGTCTCTCTCACTTTCTTTCCTGAGTCTAACACTTCTGTCCATGTTTGGAACAAGGATGTAATGAGGTCAGGAGCTGAGTAGCCTTGGCAGAACGCAATCTGAGCACCAGTGAGTAGGTAATTTTGGTTGGCATTGTCAATTTCCATCGTTTATAGGTCAAACAGTGAAAGCAGAATGCAACAGGCAAAGCTAATTGATCCCACAACAAATGGATCAGATCAAAGTTCTGCAGTCCTGCTACATCCAGTTATGAACAGTGGTGAACAATTAAACAGCTAACAGGAGGACGCAGCTCCACAAACATGCTTAGCCTCAATGATGCGGAGCCCAGCACGTCAAAAGACCAATCTTTAAAATATTTGCAATCGACATTCAGCCAAAGTGCTGAATGGATGATCCATCCCTGCTCTCTCCCGAGGCCCCCAGCACTGCAGATGGTTGTCAGCCAATTCAATCCACACCACAATTTATGCAACAGATCAACAGCACAGATCATATATACAAAGAAACAAAACAAATTATATTATTAACAATTAATTAACTAGCCAGTCAGTTCCGATCCAGGACCTGTCAAAACCAGGAAATATTAAGCCATCTTATTAATAGTGATAATATGGCAGATTACCTTGTATACCATTAATATACATCTCAAGTACAAATTGATCATGTTTCTTGAGGATTATTGGCATGCTTTCTCATATATAAAATTGTGAATCCATTTACTGCTGTAGGGGCAGTGAATGGTTTCACAGTCATCATTAAGACTTTTAATTCCTAATTTTCACTAAACTCACACTTCATCACATGCTGTGACAGGACTCAAACCCAGATGCTCAGCAGATTATCTTGAATTTCTGGATTAATAGTCAGTGGCAATAACTCTATCTGCTAATCTTATTAAACGTTTGAAAGGAGAAATAAAAATTTGCCATTGGCTGCTTTTTGGCTTGTCTTGGGGGCAAGATTAGCAGGAACAGTTCCTGATCTAGTGAGTCTGCAATCAGCTGATGAATTGCTGTAAATAGAAAGTGAGAAACAGGAGAGGATGGCACTACAATTGCCAAAGTGTGAGATAAATCTTTACTTATAGATTTAAAGTGGAATATGGAAATTGTGTGGTTTTTGCCCTCAGGCACCCAAGGTGAAAGCTAGGTTGTGACTAATGATGCTTAACCTACAGAAAGCATGGCGTAGGTCACTAGCATTGGTAAATTTTCATATTTTAAGTTACCCATCCAACATGCAAGGATTATAACCTCTTGAGAAAATAGTACTTGTGTTTAAGTCGAATCCCTACTTTTTGCGTAAAGGTATGGTTTAAAGAAATGTGACTTTTCCACAAGTATGGATGATATTATTTTTCTGGTTCTCAAACAGAATTCTTGGAATTAAGGTTAGATCTGATTATATGAATTATACAGAATGCTGAAGAAGCAATTCAATGACTTGTATCCCACTGAACTGTCTCTGAAGGACTGGAGAAGCACACAAAGGAGCAGATCAGAAAGGCTGCAACAGCTCTGGAGCACCAGGTTCCTACGTAGACTTCTGTTAGATGTACAAGAACATTCCTGGAGGAAAGTACTACTGATCCTTATTCCTTATGCCTTTTCGCTGACCTCGAACTCTGGGTGTTGATATGGTCAAGCAAACATCAAATTGCTGCTATTAAAATTTATGGTAATTTCATAGACCTAATTTTTAAAAATTGAAATTAAAATCTCCTCAATCAATCAGCAAAGTTGGGATTTAACGCACTTTTTTTGGATAAGCAACTTCTTCTTGTAATCTCTGCTTTTCTTCTTCTTTTTGCTGGCATCATACTCTCCTTTCATTTCGAACTTGGCAACTTCCACATGCAGCTTATAGCCCCTCATTTCAGTTTCATCCAAAAATCTGAGTGCAAGGTCAATAGATTCTTTCTGGAATGCAGAAAAAATATTTTTGCCAAAAGAAGACAAATTGTTTGATGGTCTTTAATACATAGTACTAGGGTACATTACACAATTAAATAGGATACTGGTGAGACCACACAAGTACTGTGTACAATTTTAGTCTCCATAATCAAACAAAAAAATACTTGCATTAGAGGCAGTGCTGTGAAGACTTAAGATGCTTCGTGGAATAAGAGGATTATCCTATGAGGAAAGGCACGTATATTAGTTCTAAATTTAAAATTAATGATAAGAAGTCAGCTAATTGAAGTAAGTGAAATTTTTAAGGGGCACAACAGGGAGAATCTTTTGCTAGGCTGGGAAGTCTAGACCTAAGGGTTGGGATCACAATCACAGATTGAGGGATCAGCTATTAGACCGAGATAAGCACATACTTATTTGCTCAGACACGTGGAATCTCTTTGGGAAATTTAAGACAGAGATTAATAGATTTTTCAGTACAAGGGAAATTGAGGGATAAAAGAAGTGGAATTGAGGTACAGTGGAAGAGTGCTATTGTTCGTATTGCATTTGCTTGAGAGCGAAAGAGGTTTTGGAAGGGAATTCCTGAGTCTAGACAGATGAGGGAATGGCTGCTAACAATGGAATGATTAAAATTAGTGATGTACAAGAGGCCAGAAGGTTGTCAGATTGGAAAACGTTACAGAGGAATAGTCTCAAATATTTTATTCAATGATAATGCTAGATAAAAAGAACTACTGTTCCTCTGAAACCCTGTAACATTATTGACACTGAATCAGAGATAAGGAAGAAATTAGAGAAAAATCCAGCAAAAAATTAATTCTGACTTTTTTTGTTTTATCTTCTCCAATCTATACAAGTGGATGCAAAAGCTTCCTTTGCATTGTAAATTAACAAGAACATGATTGGTACACCAAGAATTTAAAGACTGCAGAGTTTCAACAGATTAATCTTTTGTTTAATGACAGAAGCATCACACAAAAATGGAGCTAATGCAAAGGGATGTACTGAGACCAATTAGGTTGACAATGAATGCCTGGCTAAAAGCCAGCAGGGAGGGAACCCACTCATCATTCCAATGGTTTATCCTAGAATCATGGTAGTGGTGGGAGAGAAGGAGAGGGGTTGGGAGCATGGAAACAGATGTAAAGGGCTAAGGGGGGGAGGACAAATGAGGAAGTATGATTTGATAGGGGTTGTGCATCCAACGCAGTCAGGGGATCTGCAAAGGGGAGCTCCCCCTACCACTTGCCCTAACAGTAACTCATGCAGGTATAGCTGCAGGGTTTCCCCATTAAGAAGTCTCTCAACACCAGGTTAAAGTCCAACGAGTTTATCTGGTAGCAAACGCCACTAGCGAAGGGGCAGAGCCCCAAACACTAATGGCGTTTGCTACCAAATAAACCTGTTGGACTTTAACCTGGTGTTGTGAGACTTTTTATTGTGTTTACCCCAGTCCAACGCCAGCACCTTCACATCCAGGTTTCCCCATCCCCAGGTAAAATACTAGCAGAGCTAGGATAAGCATCTCAATAGGCCCAAGGGCTGGTGGTCCACCTAACACCTTCCCTGCCTTCTGTAAAACTGCAGACAGTTTGAGGGAAGGTAAGAAGCACCATTAGATTTTATGAGACAACCCACCTTCAAAATTTGCTGGTAGAGGGAGTATAAAATCCTATTCTAGGCGATTATTCATTGCTCATTATCAAACAGATAACCTCAAATTTACTTCTTGTAACTAATTATTTATTCACCAAGTACTGCTTTGAATTAATACATCTACATTGCCTGATCAACCACATCTGTCTTTTTTTTGCATCTGCCATGGCTCAGATGGTAGCACTCTCACCTCTAAATTCAACCCTACTCCAGGGCTTGAGCGCAAAAATCCCAGAGCTGACACTCGAGTGCAGCATGACACTGTCAGAGATGTTGACTTTTGGATGAGAAGTTAAACTGAAACCCCATCTACTGACTTAATGAATCTAAAATACCTCATGGCACTATTTTGTAGGGGAGCAGGCGAATTATCATCAATCTCCTGGCCGATATTTATTCTTCAATCAAAATCCCCCCCCTCCCCAGTAAAAATTGTAAGTCTATTGTCAGTTTTGCTAATGACTGTTTGGTGGAACTACTGACTTAGTATTAACCAGATAATTCAAAACAAGAAGAGTCACATTTTAAATATTTGTAACAATGCAGCAAGTATTGTAATTAAATTAAATGCCCAGTCAATCACTAAATAGTTATATACCTTCAAGTAGCAGCAGAGACCATCTCCCTTGAGATTTCCATCTTTGTCCTTGTACAATTTAATCTTATATTCTTCTGTTTCAGGGTTTTGCATGATAATACCAAATTTTGACATCAGCTCCACAAATTCATCATTTGTAATGTCTGGAGGTAACCCTGCAAATAGAAAATAACTAACTTAAAACAAGTATTCAAACATCAAACTGATACTTCAGGAATTCTACGTGGGAATAAAAATTTTGTCTGTCGTTCTCCTCCAACCAAACGGCAATACATTTAAGTGTTACAAATAAAAACCAGTCACTACATCTGTTTTGAGTAAAAATTATGGAAGAAAACTTCCTGGAAGTAGTCACATGATCATTAACCAAAGACATTATCAACAAGATAATTGCAGCCCATCCATATGATATTGCAAGATTTTAAAAAATTGAGAAAGTAATGGATAACAATCCAGTACCTTAAAAACACCATATAGAATCTATGGCAAAACTCAGACTGTATTGGGTCAGTAGGTCCTGAATTCACATTCTATCTCTAAGTTGGAGAACAAAACCTAGACTGACACTCCACATTTATGCCAAGAGACTGGTGTGCTGTCAGACATGTTTCTTTTTAATGAGACATTAAAACAGAGGCCTTTTCAAGTAGCCAAAAACAAACTCAGCACTATTTTCAAGAGCTGCAAGGCTCTTCGTCCCAGTGTCTTGGCCAGAATTTCTCTTTCATTCAACATTAAAATCACATTATCCTGTCATTATTACATTGCTGCTCCCTTGTAACGATGCTTTTATTTCATCTGGCAACAAGAGCTTAATAAAACGTTCAAATTATAAGCAGATTAGATCACTGTTGTTTTAAATGGATTTCTTGTGCTAGCTGCTGCTGGTAGAACACACAAATGCACCTTCATATAGTGGACATTTTCGCTAAGAGATTCGATGTTTGCTTACAACAAAGAACCCTATGCTTCCTTATTTTTCCTTATTTCATTTCTTAATAAATCCTATTTGAAGCTCGGGGTATACAGTCTGTCAGAGGGTTATCTACTCATCAGTCAGTAAAGCATATTCGTGATATTTTTAGTGGATACAGAGCAAAACAAAAAGCACCTAGCACTGACTTTGCAGTCCATCCAAAGGTGTTTTACATATAGGGCCATATTCCAATTTACCAACAATGAAGGCTAGTCTGGAAAGTGGACCTTTTAAGCTAGATACCAGAAAAACAGCTGGATTTCATCTGAATCATAACAGTCCTCACATCATGGTGAATCCAATCATACCAGATTTATCTGAAACTTGCATACCTTCCACAGCCTAGTACTTACCAGACACATACACATTTGTATTCTTCTGATCCTCAACATCAATCCAGCCTTTAAAAAACATATTCACATTGTTAAATATGAATGAAGCTATATAATACAAGTGAGATATACAAATTGTACAAGCATCTTTACAAGCATTATAAGCTTCCTAAAGGCCTGAGCAGCACGAGACATGTAGAAAAACTGTGTACTCTTTTCATAGTATTAATTTAGCAACTTTAAGTTTAGAAAAATCATAAAACCCATTAATTTGAAATACAGGTTGGAATACATTGCATTAATATGGCCAACATTTGTCACTTCACATGGAAGTACAAACACCAATATAAAGTACATCAAAACTGCTAATATTTCAAATTGCTCATTTAGATGAGCAAATTCCTTGACATCAAGAAGCATTGCATGTTGGTAAACTACAGTTTTGCTTGCTGCTTTGCAGAGGCTGTTTAATTAAATCTGTATCTAAGGTCAAATGACAAAAAACAGCTATACAAATTGTGACAAGAAAGCCTTAGAATATTCTGCCAATGTGTCTTTTCTGGAACTTACCAATACAAAAATATTTACAAGGAGTTGGTTATCAATAATATCACCACAGATTACTGGAATGCAAATTTAATAATCATCATCAACCATATAAAAAAAGAATGTGCTTTAAATATAACGGGGGTGATTCTTTGGGGCCCCCCTGCACTTAACACATTGCATTATGGTTGGAGAATATCGCAAATGGACCATAATGAGATTTATACAGGGAAAGCCTTACGAGATTCTCCCACTCACGACCGACGACCCAATCTAGCTCACCAAAGCAAGGGCATACGCCAGATTAGCGTATCTAAATTATTATTTAAATATGCACCCTGTTTTTAGCTGGATTCATCTGTCTCCAAGTGTTCATTCATCCACTGGTACAATATAAAGCTGGCAGTAAACACTACTGGTCTCTACAGAGACCAGACACAATGACCACGTCAGGGGCGTGGAGACCACTGGAGTACTCAGGTGGCCAGGGACATGGCTGAAGAGTGTCCTGGTCCTCCCAATCTGGTATTGTTAGGTTAACATTGCTAAGGAGCAGGGTCCGAAGGGAAAGGGTCTTTTTGGTTGTCCAGAGATCTAGGCATTCTTTAAAAACAGCAGCCTAATCTCAGAGGAGCTCGTCTTGCTGGAATCTTTAGGTCCCACATCTCTCTTTCCCAGTGGAAATCTCCTCATGGTACAACAAAAAGACTTTGTGCATGTGCATGTGCATTGCAATATGGATCATGCAGACACTTGGTGGTAATCTCACTACTTTTCCTGCTGGGGACATTTGAAAATTTTTTGGGAGAATCACACCCAACGTCTTACACGATGCAACATTTTACAGCCAATAAAATACTTTGGAGATGTAGTTGCTGCTGTAACATAAGGAAATATGGCATCTATGTGGACAGCACAGTGATTAGCACTGCTGCCTCAGAGTGCTAGAGACTCGGGTTCAATTCCAGCCTTGTGTAACTATGGAGTTTGCGTGTTCTCCATTTGTGAGAGGTTTCTTCAGGTGCTCTGGATTCCTTCTGCATTCAAAGATGTGCAAGTGGATTTACCATGCTAAATTGTCTCTTAATATCCAAAGATGTGTAGATTAAGTGGATTAGCAGGGTAAATACACAGCATTATATGGATAAGGAAGAGGGAAGAGATTAGATGGGGATGCTTTTTTGGACAATAGATGCAGACCCATTGTGCTGGATGGCCTATTTCTGCACTGCAAAGATTCCACATGGCTCACAAATAATGCTAAATTTAAATCTGACTCATTGCTACGTTAGTGGGATCTCCAAGCATTCAGCAGCAGCGATGTCATCAAGCAGAAGCAACTATTCAGAATTATGCATCCGTCAATGAGATGTTAAAAGCACTGAATCTTTTCAATTTTACAGAAAATAAAATTATTGCACACGTGCACGAGATTAAGATAAAACATCACAAATAAACATGTTAAAAATATGGGATTTATCAGAAGAAATTCAGCATACAGATATAATAGAGTCAACAAAGCTGTTTAGCTGTAACTATGAATCTAATATACAGTTAAAAGCCATTTATATCATTCTCCAAGTTGCAACTTATTCAAGAACTTTTCCAGCAAGATTAAGAACCTATGAGGTCCGTGTCAGTTCTATAACTTCTAATTGATTGCGTTCTAAAGAGATTGGACGAAACTCTGGAATTCTTGAAAGTGATTTCTGAATAACCATATATCCTCTTCAGAGGTTGCTCTCAATTTCAAAGAATTAATGGCATTGAACTTGCGTAGTTCTGTCCACTTTATGATCACAAAATCCAGGCCAATGAAATGACTAATCCGATGATCTGTTTTAGTGACAGTTGACAAATAAATACTGGTGAGGTGATTTAGGAGAAGTTTCCAGATCATCTTTGAATAGGGATATGGGATCTTTAATGTCCATCTGAAAGGCAGACAGGGCCCTGGTTCAACATCACATCTGATGGTGGCATCTCTAATAGTACTCCCTTAGTATTACAATGCTGCATCAGAGTAAATTACGATGTAGAGATGTCAGCAATGGATGCGGTAGGCACAGTAAGAAATCTCACAACACCACGTTAAAGTCCTACAGGGTTTATTTGGCAGCATGAGCTTTTGGAGCACTGTTCCTTCATCAGGCGTGCCCTGATGAAGAATAACTGCTCCAAAAGCTTGTACTACCAAATAAACCTGTTAGACTTTAACCTGGTGTTGTGAGATTTCTTAAGGTAAATTACATTCTCAAGTCTCAGGAGCAGGATTTGAATCTATAAATTCTGGACTAAAAATTGAAAACTATCTCAGTGGACATTATGCTTGACTCATGTACAGCAGCTGCTACTTCAGAAAACATCAATATAAAACAATGCATAACTTCCTACTTTATTGTTGGACCAGAACATGTGGTACACTAAAAGTCAACATTAGGAAAACTTGTAAAAAACATGACAAACTGAACCAGAAAGCACAATACTTTTCAGATGACTTTGAAATGTTTGAACTCTCTATTTGAAACCCACGATTAGATTGGTTGCTATTACTCGAAGGTATCCATCATTCACCATTAAGATGAGCGTGTTATTTTCTTTTCAGAAAAAGCTTTCCACTATCCTGACAATTGTGATACGATTCAATGACAGTGATACTGCTGACTAATCAATCTCATCGGTTAGATTTCATCAGACATAGAAATGAGGCAAGGAAACCTGATCTAACCTAAACCCAGGGAAGATATCCCTTCCAAGCAAATTAAAGTTACCATATAGTATACACCTTATATAGATCTTAACATGCTGTAACGTACAAGACTGTGTTCTGAAGCACTGTAAGACATTGACACCAAGCCATATTAAGATACATTAGGGCAGATGACCAAAAGCTTGATTGAAGGAGTAGGTTTTAAGCGGCATCTTAAAAGAAGAAAAATAGATGGAGATGCTTAGGGAAGGGATTCCAGAGCTTCAGGACTTGGCAGCTGATGTAACAGGGATGCTCAAGAGTTCCAAATCTGAAGAGCATAGATAGGTCAAAGGGAACAAAAATAGAGAATGTGCTGGTTCAGAAAAACTGGATTATTTCACAAACTTCCCAATGCAAGCCAAGGCTAAAAGACCTGAACTTCTCACTAAGTATCAATGTAATAGAGAACCAATCTACACCACCATAACACAATCCAACGATCACTTCAATCACGTACCTGCCTAGACTTTAAAAAAGGTTGGATATTCAAACTCAAAACAACAACCTGTGGACATTCCAATGATTTTGATATTACTAGGAAATTAACATTACCTGCATCAGCTTTTCTCTTCTCTCCTTTTTGTTTTGCTTCTTTTGGATCAATCTGAGTTGTATTTTTCAACAGATTGGCTGCAGTCTTCTGGGTTTCAGTGCCTGAATTCTCAATATCATCAGGGTTTTCTTCAACGTAACCATAGTTTGCATGATACATGGCCAGAAAATCTTCCGTGATCTGAAAATGGATTTCAGAAATATTAGGTTTCAATGAGCTTGGGTTGGGTGAGTGGGAGGGGTGAGGGTAAATGCATACAGAGGGATGAGTAATAGAAAAATTGGAAGGTAGAAATGAAGAGCAAGAATTTGAAGCCAGAGTTAGCAGTAGGAGTGGAAGTTGCACATAGATGAAGGGGTTGGGGGTCTGATCATGGTGTGGGGGTGGGCACAGCACGGGGTGTTCAGTTTCTCAATTGGGGAAAACCAAGACTGACCGTGGGGCAGCATGTCGGCACAGCGGTTAGTACTGCTGCCTCACAGCTCCAGGGACCCAGGTTCGATTCCCGGCTTGGGTGAGTGTCTGTGTGCAGTTTGCACATTCTCCTCGTGTCTGCGTGGATTTCCTCCGGGTGCTCCAGTTTCCTTCCACACTCCAAAGATGTGCGGGTTAGATGAATTGGTGATGCTAAATTGCCCCTTGGTGCTGGGGGAGGACCTAGTTAGGGTAAATGGGGATCGGTGGGATTGTGGTCAGTGCAGACCCGACGGGCCGCAGAGCCTCCTGCACGGCCGGGATTTCTCTGCTCCTCACCGGAGCCCCGGGCCCGGCGGGTGATGGGGAAGCTCTAGGCCGCGGCTCCCGCTCGCTTACCTTGGGGAACCAGGCTTTCTTCTCGCTGTCCCACTCGAACTCGGTGCCGTCCGCGTCCACGAACGTCCTGGACGGCAGGCCTGCCGCTCCCTCCCCGTCCAGCAGCTGCTGCAGCCGGAGCTGCTCATTGAAGTCAGCGTTCACCTCCTCGCCGCTCATCGCCCTCTCTGCCAGCCCGGCAAATCAATCGGCCAAACGAAAAAAATACAATCAACAACACCGCCCTTAAAGTCACCTTAAAGCACGCCTGGCGCAACCGCTCATGCGCAACTGCCGGTTGCTGACGTCATTTCCGGGTAGCTGGTGGGTGGGGCTGGTGTCTGGCAGTGGGCGTGGTTTGGGGAGCTAGCTATCTGCGAGGTAGCAAGTTGGTGTTTCTCAGCGCAGCATCCAAGGTTAACCCACACCAGAGTGATGAAAGTTCATTTATTGTTAGTCATAAATAGGCTTGCATTAGCACTGTGATGAAGTTATTGTGAAAATCACCTAGTCAGCCAACTCCGTGCTTGTTTGGGTAATATTCCTTCAGTGTACCCCATATAGAATACCTACAATGCAGAAAGAGGCCATTTAACCCATTGCATCTGCACCAGCCATAATCCCACCCAGGCCCCCTCTTCCTATAACACTGGTATTTACCCTCACTAGTCCAACTCCTCCTCCTGACATTAAAGGGCAATTTTAACATGGCCAATGCATGTAACCACTATGTCCTTTAGACTGTGGGTGGCAACCGGAGCACCGTGAGAAAACCCACACAGACACAGGGAGAACATGCAGTTACCCAAGCCACAAATTGAACCCAGGTCTCTAGTGCTGAGAGGCAACAATACTATCACTGTGCTGCCCATGCTTGTGAGTCATTAAGGCATATGAATGAAAAACCTTTTTCAATGGTGGAAAACAGTTTTTACTTTTTCATGGATTTGAATTCTCACTGACCAGACTAGCGTTTGTTACCTAACACTAATTGCCCTTGAGAAGATAGTGATGCCTTCTTGAACCACAGTTGACCATCTCGTGCAGTTGCATCCACTACTGCTGGGAATGGAGATGCCATGATTTTGATTTATTTGTTGGTATCCCATGTAGGTTTCATTAACAGTACTATGAAGTCATTGTGAAAATCCTGTAGTTACCACACTCCAGCGTCTGTCTGATACACTGAGGAAGAATTTAGCGTGGCCAATACACGTAGCCAGCATATCTTTCAAAATGTGGGAGGAAGCTGGTGCACCTGGGGGAAACTCACGTAGACACAGGGAGAATGTGTAGCCTCCACACAGACAGTGATCCAAGTCAAGAATTCAACCCAGGTACTGGTGCTATGAGGCAGCAGTGGAGGTTTAAAATATACCAGATTGAACTTCAGTCAGATCTACCAACTGTCCACCACTCTGAGAAATGACTTTAATTCAGAGACGTTGGTTAACTGTGGAACATCTTTTATGGTTTTTACTTCGTCTTCCAAAGGGTGCAAACCTTTGCGTTCACTCTAAAACCTAAATAGGTCACTTTGTTTACCTGGAAGATACATTTCTTAAATTGATTAGGCATTGAAGCCTAACTCATGCTTCTTTAACCCATTTCAAAACTTCCTCTAAGTGTGCTTTGTGTTCGTTAGGTGTGGCTCTTGTACTTAAAACATTGCTTGATAAACCACTATGTTTGCAATGCTTGCAGTAAACTTACCATTATACATTGGAAAACAGTGCAGGCTGATGAGACTCCGAAAGGCAGACATGCATATGGGTAGAAACACTGCTTGTTCAGCCAGTCTTGTTACGGTTAATGGTTACCAATTCCTGTTAGTCTTCATCCAATTTCAGTTGCTGGTAGACATGACTGAGATCCAATTTGGTATACTGTAAATCTCCAGGGAGTTTTGCAGAGAGGTCTTCAATTTTGGGAATGAGAGATGTGCCTATTTGAACTTCATTATTAACTATCAATACATAATCCCCAAAAATTCTTACAGTCCAATCCAGTTTTAGGATAGGGACAATTGTTGTGGCCCCTTTTGAAATTGAACAGGTTTTATAATACCCAAATTTTCCTCCTGACCTGCATAAGGGACAGGAGAAGCCTTGAAAAGTGTTGGTGTTGCCTCTGGATTCAAATATATTTCAGCTGTAACTCCCCTTATACCTCCTAGTTCATTTTTAAAGACCTTGGATTAATTAACTAGCAACTCCTGAAAATTTCCATCTTGCAGATTTAATATTGCTAATCAATTTAGCTTAATCTGTTGAAACCAGTCATACCACATTAAACAAAGTTAATGTCCCTTAATGAACAAAACAAGTGACTGTGCCGTTCGATCCTTGTGGGACACTATGACAGTGGCTGTTTCTAAAGTCCACGATGTTTCTCCAATACAGATTAACAATATAGCTAAAGACTCATTTAATTTCAATGGTCTGAACCCTTTTTGAAGGTAATAAAATGCCTGCTCCCCTTTGATTGTTGCCAAAGCCCCTGTGTCAACTTCCATTTTGAGATGTCTGCCATTAACAATCAAGGCTATCACTATTGGGTCACTTTACTCAGTTGAACCTAGTAAACTAGTAAGAAGTCTCACAGCACCAGGTTAAAGATCAACAGGTTTATTTGGTAGCATAAGCCACTAGCTTTCGGAATGTTGTCCCTTCATCGGGTAGGTGAAAGTTCTGTTCACAACAGGGCATATAAAGACACAAACTCAATTTACAAATTTACAATTGTTTTGTAAATTAAGTTTGTGTCTTTATACGCCCTATTTGTGATCAGAACTCCCACTTACGTGATGAAGGGGAAACGCTTCAAAAGCTCATGGCTTTTGCTACCAAATAATCTGGCTGAAGAGCCCAACAAGGGACCTGCATAGTTTACTTTGAATGTGGAGATGGCAGCATTGGAATGGGGCAAACACAATAAAAAGATTCACAACACCAGGTTAAACTCCAACGAGTACCGACTCTGAGTCCTCAACGGTTCCTCATAGGACAAGTTCTTCATTGCCGGGATCATTCTTGTGAACCTGTTCTGGACCCTTTCCAAGGCCAGTACATCCTTCTTTAGATACAGGGCCCAAAACTGCTCACAGTACTCCAAATGGGGTGTGACCAGAACCTTATAAGCCTCAGAAGTACATCCCTGTTCTTGTATTCTAGCCCTCCCAATATGAATGCTAACATTGCATTTGCTTCCTAACTGCCGACTAAACCTGAACATTAATCTTAAGAGAATTTTGAACAAGGACTCCCAAGACTCTTTGTGTTTCCGATTTTCTAAGCATTTTCCCATTTTGAAAATAGTCTATGCATCCATTCCTCTTTCCACAGTGCATAACCTCATACTTTTCCACATTGTATTCAATCTGCCACCTCTTTGCCCATTGTCCTAACCTGTCCAAGCCCTTCTGCAGCCTCCCTGCTTCCTCAATGCTACTTGTCCCTCTATATATCTTTGTATCATCTGCAAACTTAGCAATAGTTCTTCAGTACTTTCTTCCAAATTGTTAATGTTTATTATGAAATGTTGTGTACTAGCACTGACCCATGAGGCAAATCACTAGTCATCAGCTGCCATCCTGAAAAAGACCCCTTTATCCCCACTGTCTGCCTTCAGCCAGTCAACCAATCCTCTATCCAAGCCAGGGTCTTACCCTTAACACCATGGGCTCTGAGCTTATTTAACAGTCTCAAATGTGGCACCTTGTTAAAGGCCTTCTGGAAATCTAAATAAATCATGTCAACTGGTTCTCCTTTATCTAACACTCCTGTTATCTCCTCAAAGAACTCCAACAGATTTGTTAGATATGACTTCCGCTTGATGAAGCCATGCTGATTCAGTCCTGTTTTATCATGTAGTTCCAAGTACTCCAGGATCTCATCTTTAATAATGGACTCTAAAACCTTGCCAGTTAACCTTGTTAACTGGCCCATAATTTCCTGTCTGCTACCTCCCTTCCTTCTTAAACAGCTGGTCTTATATTAGCTACTTTCCAGTCCTCTGGGATATCCCACGCTTCCAGTGATTCTGGAAAGATCACCAACAATGTCTCCACAATTTCCTCAGCTATCTCTTTTAGAACCTTGAGGTGTCGTCCATCCGGTCCAGGTGATTTATCTCCCTTCAGACCTTTCAGTTTCCTCACAACCTTCTCCTTAATGATGGGCACTACACTCACCTGTGCCTCCAACTCTCCTGGAGCTCTGGCATCCCACTGGCGTCTTCCACCATGAAGACTGATGCAAAGTAACTATTCAGTTCCTCTGCCATTGCTTGTTTCCTATTATTACTTCTCCAGCTTCATTTTCCAGTGGTCCAAAGTCTATTTTTGCCTCTCTCTTACCATTTATATATTGAGAAAAAACTCTTTCTATATTCTTTGGTATTACTAGCTAGCTTACACTCATATTTCATGTTCTCCCCCTTATTGCTTTTTTAGTTGCCTGCCACTCACTTTTAAAGGCTTCCCAATCCTTTGGCTTCCCACTAATCCTCGCCAGTTTGTCTGCTTTTTCTTTTGCATTTATGCTGTTCTTGACTTCCCTCATCAACCATGGATGGGTCGTCCTCCCCTTAGCATTTTTCCTCCTCCTTGGGAAGAATTTCTGTTGTGCCTCCTGAATAACTCCCCTCTCCCCAACCAAAATTCCTGCCACAGCTGTTCTATTGTTTTCCCTGCTAGGTTCCCTTTCTGATTAACTCTGGCCAGCTCCCCCTGATATCTTTGTAATTACCTTTATTTAGTTGTAATACCTTTACATCTGATTACAGCTTCTGTTTCTCAAACTACAGGGTAAGTTCTATTATTCTGTGTCACTGCTCCCTAAGGGTTCCTTCACCCTAAGTTCCCAAATCAAGTCTACCTCATAATACATTAGCAAATCTAGCATTGCCTGTTTCCTAATAGGCTTTGTCACAAGCTGCTCCAAAAAAAACATCTCTTAGACATTCCATAAATTTCTTGCCTTGGGATCCACGACCTACCTATTTTCCCCAGTGCACCTGCATATTGAAGTCCCACATGATTATTGTAATATTGCCTTTTTTATATGCAGGAAAGGTCTGACCTGAGGTTGTATTATAGACTGTCCAATAGTCAGTGAGAAATGGAAGAGCAAATCTGGAGAGAGATAGCAGACAACTGCTGGAAACATAAAGTTGTGATACTAGGGGATTTTCATTTCCCACATACAGATTGGGATTCCCACACTGTTAAAGGTTTAGACAGGGTGAAGTTTGTAAAATGTGTTCAGGAAAATTTTCATATCAATATATAGAGGTACCAACTAGAGAAGATGCAATATTAGATCTCCTATTAGGAAATGAGTTAGGGCAAGTGACAGAAGTGTGTGTAGGTGAACTTTGGTTCCAGTGATAATAATGCCATTAGTTTCAACTTGATCATGGTTAAAGATAGATAGGTCAAATTTGAAGAAATGAGAAAAGATCTAAAAAGTGTAGATTGGGACAGGCTGTTCTCTGGCAAGGATGTGATTGGTAATTGGGATGCCTTCAAAGGAGAAATTTTCAGAGTCCAGACTTTGTACGTTCCTGTCAGGATTAAAGGCAAATTAAATAGGAATAAAGAATCTTGGTTCTCGAGGGATACTGCAACTCTGATAAAGAAGAAGAGAGAGATGTATGACATGTATAGACAACAGGGAACAAATAAGATGTTTGAGGAGTATTAAAAAGTGCAAGAAACTACTTAAGGAGGAAATCAGGAGGGTTTAAAGAAGATATGAAGTTGCTTTGGCAGACAAGGTGAAGATAATCCTAAGAGTTTCTACAGGTATATTAAGAGCAAAAGGAGTAAGAGTAAGGGATAAACTTGGTTCTCTTGAAGATCAGAGTAGTCAGCTTTGTATGGAGCCAAAAGAAATAGGGGAGATATTAAATGGGTTTTTTCATCCGTATTAATTAAGGAAACTGGCATGGAATCTACAGAAATAAGGGAAACAAATAGGGAGGTCATGAAACCTATACAGATTAAAGGGGAGGAGGTGCTTGCTTCTTGCTATTGATTTAACTTATCATCTTTTTTACTCTGCCTTTAGATTCCTGTCACCTTCTATACTCTGTCCTGTTACGTGGTCTGGAATTTTTACTAACCTCTCCTGAGTCCTCGACTCCTTTAATTAGTTGAAAGTCCTCATCATTAACTTGCATTTCTACCCTCTCTTTTAACTTTGATTTTCTAATTCTCCATACAACTGAACACTCTCCCCCACTATTTAATTTGCAGCCCTATCTACAGCCCTAGTTCACAGTTCACCAGGACTCTGGTCCCAGCATGATTCAGATGAAGACCAACCCATCGGAACAGGTTCCCTCCTCCCCAATATTGGTGCCAATATCTCATGAATTCAAACCCATTCCTTCCACACCAATCTTTGAGCCAAACATTTGCCTTCTTAATCTTATTGACCATGGGCCAATTAACTCCTAGCTGTTCATACCCCCTTAGCAGAATGTTTGGTCCTGTTCTACCTATGTCATTAGTACCTACGTGAACCATGACAAAATATAAAATAAAAACAAAATATAAAATAAAAATACAAAATATCTAAATATCCAATGATATGTGTCCTATCAAAAGGATTGGCAGATTGGCAAAGGGGATAAGGTTGCATTCTTAGTAAGCTATGAAGTTAAATCGATAGGGGGAATGTGAGGGAAGACCTTTCTTTCTTAGAGAATGGTAACGGTCTGGAATGTGCTGCCTGGGAAGGTGATAAAGGTGGATAGCCTCACATCCTTTAAAAAGTACCTGGATGAGCACTTGATGTCTCATAAGATTCAAGGCATTGGGCCAAGTGTGGTAAATGGGATTAGGTGAAAGGTCAGGTGTTTCTCTCATGTTGGTGCAAGGCTCATTGGCCAAAGGGCCTCTTCTGCACTGTATGATTAATTTATTTTTAAAGTTTATTTATTAGTCACGAGTAGGCTTATACTCACACTGCAATTAAGCTACTGTAAAAATCCTCTAATCGCCACACTCCACTGCCTGTTTGGGTACACTGAGGGAGAATTTAGCATGGCCACTGCATCTAGCCTGCGCATCTTTGGATGTATGTAAAGAAAACAGAGCACCTGAAGGAAATCCACGCAGACGTAGGGAGAAGGCACAAACTTCACACAGACAATGACCCAAGCCAGGAATTGAACCTGGGTCCCTCGTGCAGTGAGGCATCAATGCTAACCACTGTGCCACTGTGCTCCAGAGTACAATAGTCTGGCTGATATCTCCTCAAAGAACTCCAGTAAATTTATCAGACATGATTTCCTTTTCATGAAATCATGCTGACTCTACCTGATCAGATTTTTTGTTATTCATTCATGGAACATTATTACCTATCCCTAGCTGTCTAAGGGTGGTTGAGCATCAATCACATTGCTGTGGCTCTGGAACACATGGTCCAGACTAGGAAAGACTTTCCAAATGCACTGCTATTCTCTCCTTAGTAATCAATTCTAATATTCTTTCAATAACTGAAGTTAGACTAACTGGACTATAGTTTCCTGCATTTTACATGCCTCCCTTTTTGAACAAGGGTACCATATTGGTAATTTTCCAATCCTTTGGCACAATTCCAGAATGGAAGAATTTTTGGAAAATAACTATTGATGCATCTACAATCTTTGTAGTTACCTTCTTTAAGATCCTGGGGTGCAAACCATCAGATCTAATGGAGTTGTCAGCCTTTAACCTCATTAAGTTTGCCTAAAACTAATTCTCTAGTGATGGCTGCATTTATTAGAATGGATCCCACTCTTCTGGCCTACCACTAACCTTTGCTATCTTGCATGTTTCTGCTTTCAAATTAACACCTTCCTTAACTTCCATCATAGGTTTTTCCTCCCCTTAATGTCTTTCGTCCTCATTGGGATAAATTTTTGCTGGAAATCATAAATAATCTCCCTCAATGTCTGCCATCGTTCATATATTGTCTTACCTACTAATTTAAATGGTCAGTCCACTTTGGCCAATTCCAACTACATACTTTTGTAACTCCCTTTCATTAAGTTTAACATTGGTATTTCAGTCCTAATTTTTTTACATTCAAGCTGAATGTTAAATTCTGTCATACTGTGATCACCACTTCCATGGAAATCCTTAACCTTAAGATCATTTATTAAACCTAATTCATACACATTACCAGGTCCAAAGTAGCCTGAACCCAAATTGGTTCCATAAAATATGGCTCCAAGAAATGATCTCAAATGAACTCAACATTCTCCATGATGTATTTTGCAGTGGCAGAGGTGACCCACCATTGGTTGGCAGTAGGATGTTCTGATCACACAGCTGTCAATTGGGTTTCCCGTTCTATGCACTCCCTGCAACTGGGAAAAATAGGATGAGAGGTCGCCTTCAGCAGGACCGGAAGATCCCATTGGTGAGAACAGACAGAAAATTCCAGCCTTTTGGCTATCATTTTCAATTTGATTTTCCCAATCTATATGAAAGTTAAAGTCACCCATAATTAATACAATGCTCAGCTATGATGGTACCATCACCTAAACACACTGCAATGGGCTCCTTGACACTCCACTCTCTCTCCTGCAGGACAAGGTGCTACATAACAGGAGGCTACAGCAAACAATTGGTGGGAGACAGACATGACAGCATTTCATATTGCTGCTATTATGGCTTGTGGAATGTTCAAAGGGGTTTTAAGGGTATTACAGTAGCTCAGCAATGTATCCTCCATCGATTACTAGGATTGCTGGGACTTGGGTTGCTGGGAGGTACTGGCAATTGCTCCAAGGCACATAAACCTACCGTCCTGTCTCAGATTGACAGCATTAGTGTAACCACTATTGGCACTCTGTCAGTGCTTCTACTATTGTCTCTCAGCCAGCCAAACAGTCCAGACTACACCAATGTTGAAGTGGCACAATCTGAAGCCATGTACTCAAGACGCAGACTATTCAAGAGTGTTTGGCAAGGCCATCTGCAGTCTCCCCGGTCAATCTTCCAGCAGCCATGCTGCAGCCACTGTGGAATAGCTGGGTAGAAGCTCTAGGACAGGCAAAGGCACCCACAAGACAGGTGAGGGAAGAACAAGGATGAATAGTTGAGTATTTTAAGTATTATTGGAAATGTTGTGAGATTAAGTTTTTTATGGAATTGTTTTTGGGCTGTGTCCTTTATTTCATGATCTTACCCAGAGGATGTTGTAATGGTTAACAATGGAGTGATGGATAGGTGGGGAACTGGTAATCTGCGGATTTGTTTCCTCCCACACTGGTTAGGTACTGGGGTCTGAAGGGAGATGTGAGATGTGACAGCTTATCTGGAATGGTTGTATTTTAAACACCTTCCTGTTTCTACCACACTCTCAGACAGTGAATTTCAGATTCAAATCACTTGCTGTGTGAAAAAACTTCTCTTCCTGTCACTATTGTTTCTTTGCTAATTACTTTAATTTTGTGCCCCTGGTTCTCAATCCTTTCACCACTGGGAACAGTTTCTCCCTGCCTATTCTGCTAGTTATTTGTGTTGAGTTTTAGCTTGGCCATTCACCTCTTTAATGATGCAGGACTTACTCAGTTAATGGTAGGGCATTGGGGAGAATCATAGGACAAAAGATTTAGGGGTACAGGTTCACAGCACCTTGAAAGTGGAGTCACAGGTGGACAGAGTGCTGAAGAAGGCATTCAGCAAGCTTTGTTTCATTGGTCAGAACATTGAATACAGGAGTTGGGATGTCTTGTTGAAATTGTACAAGACATTTTAAGACCACACTTGGAATACTGTATATAGTTCTGATCAACCTATTACAGAAAGGATGTTATTAAACTAGAAAGACTGCAAAAAAGATTTACTAGCATGCTACCGGGACTTGATGGTTTGAGTTATGAGAAGAGGCTGAATAGACTGGGACTTTCTTTCCTGGAGTATAGGAGACTTCGGAATGATCTTATAGAGGTCTATAGAATAATGAGGGGCATAGATCAGCTAGATAGTTAAAGGTAAGGAAAAATCTAGAGGACATAGGTTTAAGGCGAGAAGGAAGAAATACAAAAAGGTCCAGAGGGGCAATTTTTTCACACAGAATGTGGTGAATGTCTGAAACGAGCTACTAGAGGTAGTAATAGAAGCACGTACAATTTGGTCTTTTAAAAAGCATTTAGACAGTTACTATGGGTGAGATGGGCATAGAAGGATATGGACGAAATGTGGGCAATTGGGACTAGCTTAATGGTTAAAAAAAGGATTCAGTAAGAATTTAGCAACACCAATTATTAATCCAACCGATTTATTTGATAGTAAAATAGCGAGCTTTCAACACTCCCGTGTCTTCATCAGGCAAGTGCAGTGTTCTGGTCTGCAATAGCACACATCAGCACAGACAGTCAGAGATTGCTGATTAGAATGCGAATCCTTACATCTAACCTGCTATTCAAGTGTTAAAGTGGCTAACAATGTGTGTGAAGGGGATCCTGAGCATTGTTAGAGAGTTGTGTATTTTCTCCAGACAGCACAGTAAGTGAGGTTTTTTGCTAACCCAGGCAAGTTACGGGGGTTACAGATAGTGTGTCATGAAGCCAAGATCCCTGTTAAGACCGTCCTCATGTGTGCGGAGCTTGGCTATCAGTCTCTGCTCAGCGACTCTGCGCTGTCGTGTATCACGAAAGCCCCCTTGAAGAACATTTACCCGCAGGTCGGAGGCCGAATGCCCATGACTGCTGAAGTGTTCGCCCACAGGAAGGGAACTGTTTTGCCTGGTGATTGTTGAGCGATGCTCATTCATCCGCTGTCGTAGTGTCTGCATGGTCTCCCCAATATACCATGCTTCGGGACATCCTTTCTTGCAACGTATTAGGTAGACAACGTTGGCCGAGTTGCAAGAGTATGTACCGTGCATCTGGTGAATGGTATCCTCACGTTTGATGATGTCGTCCATGTCTATGATCCGGCATGTCTTGCAGAGGTTGCTGTGGCAGGGTTGCATCATAAAAAAAGGATAGCATGGACAAGTTGGGCCGAAGGCCTGTTTTCATGTTGTAAACCTCAATGACTCTAAGACTCTATGCATTCAATATATGATGGGTGCATATGATAAAAATTTGATTGGAGAACTGTAGTGCAAGGGATGGTCAGGTAGTGAGAGCAGACTGCAAGATTTTGCAATATTGTTGTGTTGTTTGTGGCTGGGGTTGGGTTGCAGCATTCAGTTCCATTCAGGAGCTCTACAGGTTTTATAAAAATAGCAGGAGATTTTATTTTCAGGTGTACCTTATACAGACTTCAATTCCCAGCTGCAAATGTCTGACATGACCTGATATAGCAACGTCTGCATGTGGAAAGACTTCTTCCAGAAAATCCATAAACTCTATTACTCTGGGCAGTGTTTCCTGCAATTCTGTCTGCTTCTCTTTCCCATGCAGCAATCTCATCATAACACATCATCCACGATGTAGATGGCGTTGGTCAACATCTTCAAATGTGTGTCAAACACATCCAGCACAACTCCCATCCTGATCTTGTCAATTTGAAACCTTCCAAGGTTGAAAAAAGCTGTATACCAACAACCATACGCTCCCCCAAATATTTGCCAGATGGAACTAAGATACCAACTGTAAAACTGAACTTTTACTCAGGTAGGACAGTCACAAAGTTAAAATAACCACCTATACCTCAAATTGCTCAGACTCAGTTTATTGAACTTTGAGAATCCTTGTTGCTTAAGTTAAATGAGGGCAAAGGTAAAAACAATTTAAAAAGGTGTGACTAACACATACTTAAGACAGAAATTGCTACTTGCATTTATTAACTGAAAGACAGAAAATGCTAGAAAATCTCTGCAGGTCTGACAGCATCCATAGTCATAGAATAGAGTAAGAAGTCTTACAACAACATGTTAAAGTCCAACAGGTTTATTTGGTAGCAAAAGCCACTGGCTTTCAGGATTCTGCCCCTTCGTCAGGTGAGTGGGGAGTTCTAATCACAAACAGGGCATATAAAGACGCACTCAGTTTACAGATTAGAATGCGAGTCTTTACAGCTAATCAAGTCTTAAAGATGCAGACAATGTGAGTGGAGATGGCATTAAGCATTGGCTAAAGAGATGTGTACTGTCTCCATACAGGAGCATAAGTGAGATGTTGCAAGCCCAGGCAAATCATGAGGATTACAAAGAATATGACATGAACCCAATATCCCGGCTGAGGCCATCCTCATATGTGCGGAAGTTGGCTATTAGTCTCTGCTCAGCGACTCTGCCCTGCCGTGTTTCGTGAAGACTGCCTTGGAGAACATTTATCTGAAGATCAGAAGCCGAATGCCCGTGACAGCTGAAGTGTTCACAAACAGAAAGAGAACAGTCTTACCTGATGATTGTCAAGTGGTGTTCATTCATCCGTTGTCATAGCATGTGCATGGTCTCCCCAGTGTACCATACCTTGGGATATCTTTTCCTGCAGCGTTTCAGGTAGACAACGTTGGCCGAGTTGCAAGAGTATATACCATATACTAACAGTGTTTGCTATCAAATAAACCAGTTGGACTTTAACTTGCTGTTGTGAGGCTTCTTACTGCGTTTACCCCAATCTAGTGTCGGCATCTCCAAGTTGGAAGAAATAGAGCCAGTGTTGAGACTAGGTGACCCTTATCAAAATTGACAGCAAAGAGAATTAGTGGAGATTTATACTATGAGGATGAGGTGGGCGGTTTATGGAATGGGACAAAGGGAATGAAAATGAGGATACAGAAGGCTGAAAAAGTGCTACAAGTGTCCATTTAGTGATCAGAATGCGTGAATGGGTGAACAGAGGTACAGATGGTTAAGGGGTCACATGGAGGTTATTGCAGTTGCCCTGTAGGGATTTGGAGATTGGACAGAGAAGCAGAGAGGGGGCAAGAAGGAGAGCTGGAATGGAGATGTGAAAAAATGAAAGTGATAAAGAAGGCTGATAAGATGAAACAAAATGAAATAAAATAAATGGAAATGGGGTAACAGGTGGAGGAGTGAGTTCATCCTCTGAAGCCGTTGAACTCAATGTTCAGTCCAGAAGGCTGTAAAGTGCCCAGTCGGAAGATAAGGTGCTGTTCCCCCAGTTTGCACTGGGTTTGCTAGAACATTGCAGAAGGCCAAGGAGGAACATGTGGACGGGAGAACAAGATGGTATGTTGAAATAGCAAGCAGCGAATGTAATAGCCCAGATTGAAAAAGCTGCATGTGAAGCGTTCCTTCATCTGAAAAGGGTGTTTAGGACCTGGGACAATGAGTAGGGAGGAGATAAAGGGGCAGCTGTTGCACCTTCTATGATTGTATGACAGAATTTCCATTTGTCTTTTTCACCCCATGCACCATCACTGCTCTCCATTTCCCATCTGGTGTTCAACAAGGTATTCACCAAAACTCGCTTTCGCAGTCAGATTTCCTTGCTCAATGACTGTCTCTGTCACATTCCATGTGGATTTCAAATGAAGTTCCAGCCCTCCTTTCGAATCCACCTAGGACTACAAGTATCTCCAAGGCATACAATCTTCTTTGGAAAGCTGTTCTCATTGCATCCTGAGACTCATGCTCAATGCCTTTAACTGCCATATGCGCACCCTCGATATCTTTCTCCAGCAGCATCGTCTTACTTTATCTCAGAGCTGTCCTAGTTCCCAGTTTCACTTCTTTGTCTCATCTGATGCATTAACACAAAACATTTTCTCTTTGTTTTTGGCATTAAGGGACGCAAGCTCCAACAGCTCATCAATACCAACACCAATTCAGGACCCTCCACCTCCTCCATCCTTCGGATCCCATCCCCTCAACCCAGCCCTTGCTGCTTATTAACCATACCCTCTCATCTTCCCCTGTCTGAGGCTGAGTGTGCTGCATTCAGCAAAGGACTCGGCTTCATACCCTTATATTCTCACCAAAACAATTTCCAACGCAACATGATGCTGAACTTTCTTCCGCTGCCTTCATTCCCATGCTCAATTCTTTGAGTAGGAGTCCTTCTCCCATTCAGCACATCCTTTCACTCACCTCCACCATTCCCCCTCCCTCTGTCCTCTTACCTGGTCCTCAAGCAAGAGGATTTGAGAATAGGAGAAGTTTGTTGCAATTGTAAAGGGTATTGGTGAGGCCTCATTGTGCACAGTTTTGGTGTCATTATTTGAAGACGGATATCCTTGCTATAGAGGGAGTACAACAAAAGTTTACCAAGTTAATTCCAGGGATGGCAGATCTGTCATATGCAGAGAGACTAAGTTGGTTAGGATTATATTCATTGGAATTTAGAAGAGTGAGAGGGTATGTCATAGAAACTTATGAAGTTCTAATACAGGTAGACAAGGTAAATTCAGAAAGAATATTCCCAAGGTGGGGGAGCCCAAACTAGGAATCATAGTTTGAGGATAAGGGGTAAACCTTTTAGAACTGAGGTAGGAGAAATTTCTTCATTCAGTGGGTGGTGAATGTATGGAATTGACTATGAAAGAATGTAGTTGAGGCCAGAACATTGTCTGATTTCAAGAAGAAATTATATGTAGCTTTGGGGCTAAAGGGATCAAGAGATATGTGAGGAAGGGGAGAATCAGGATATTGAATTTGATGATCAGCCATGATCAGAATGAATGATGGAACAGGCTCGAAGGGCTGAATGGCCTACTTCTGTTTCTATTTTCTATGTTTTATAGTCTTGATCTTTTCATCGAGAACTGTCATTGCGACATCCAATTTCTCAGCTCCCCTCAACCACTCCAACTTGACCCCTTCCGAACTTGCTGCATTTTGCTCTCTTAGGGCCAATCCTGACCTTGTCATCAAACCCACCAACAAGGGTGGTGCTGTTGTTGCCTCATGTATGGACCTCTACCTCGCAGAGGCCGGGTGCCAATTCTCAGATAGTTCTTTGAAAGCTTGTGATTTCAAATACACCTGTTGGATTTTAACCTAGTGTTGTGAAACTTCTTACTGTGCCCATCCCAGTCAAGTGCCAATATTTCCATTCCATTTAAGACAATTAACTGCCTTGTCCCTCTATATTTCTATAACCTAGAACCTCACCCTATCCTCTCAATATCCTGTTCTTCCGGTCTTTTGTGAATCTCTTCACAACCTGCCACAAGACCTACTTCACCCTGCTATTGGTTCCTATTTACCTTTCAGTCAAGGGACACCAAGCTCTTGGAAACTTTTCCCTCAGCTCCTGGCATTTTTCTACTCCTTAAAGTGTTGCTTATATCTCACTTTCTAATCAAAGCTTTGATGACCTTTTCTCTGTTGTTGGCTTGGTGTTCCATTCTATGAAGCACCTTGGGATCTTTTTCTTTGTCAATGATGCTACATAAATAGAAGTTATTGCCATTATTTAAATGATTTCCCTTCAGACTTTAAGAGGGTCAAGCACAGAAGTCCATGCCAATGGGATCCTGGCACATGCGCCATGATTAAAGAACTATCAGTGTTTGACACTGCCTCATAAACCTGTACTAACATCTGCTGATGATGTACTCACATTGGTCCTATGCTAGCTATTCATAAATTTTCAGACCTGTGCGTGTAGAGAACGGGTTCTACATGTATTAATGCAATAGATGGGGATTCCAGTCTTAACTTTATGAAAACCTGTATAAACAATTCAGAAAATTGATTTATGTTTATCAATTAATGTTAATTAGGCTAATTAATTATGTGTTTGGAAAGAAAGTAAATGATTTTGTTGCAATGTCAACAAATATGGAAAATTTTAAGTAAATGACGTCAGAGGCTCACTGATATCAATAATCTGCAGACGTTTATAAGATACCCAGCTTGAAACCCTATGCTCTAGAACTGCACCTGACTAAAGACATCAACCCTTTGCAAAATAAGAAATATTCAGTTCTCCATTAAAATCAATCCTACTCCTGGGGGTTTCTTCCATACTGTATCTTATGAGGAATGAAAAACCAATAATCCATTGTTCACATTAGAAATTGCTAAACTGAAATAACTACCAAGATTTTTCAAAACTTCCTGTGCTCCTAAAAATGTGGTGAATTCAGAACAAGGCCATCTAATTTTTTGTATGCAAGACATTGGCCCAGATTTCTGAGTAGTGCCAATGATCATTGGATTTTGCTGTCACGATGTTGGCGCATGTTACTTCCTGGTCTTCCAAAGCCAGACTCCCCAGAAGTAGTCAGCGCAAAATCACTTGGAGAATCCTGCCAGAGCAGTGTAAATTTAGAGAAAGATCCTAAATGGCCCCTTTTATAGGTCTAGCTGTTGTAAGGTAGGTTTGAATGTCTAGTCTGAATGTTAATGAATTGATAAATGAGTGGGTGAATGGATAGATGGGTAATGTAGGTAAGTGGATAAAGAGGGTGAGTGAGGGATAAGTAGTACATAGCTAATGTGACAAGTAAGTGGGTAAGGTGGATTAGTCTGGTAAATCCAGAGGGTTATGGATATAGGGCCTATATGGGATAGCAGCTAGCTCTCTGACACTGAGAGGTGATTCAGCTGACCAATTAACCTAACATGCACATTTTTATAGTGTGGGAGGAAACCCACATAGACATGGGGAGAATGTATAAACTTCACAGAGTGACCCAAGGCTGGAGTTGAACCCAGCTGCCTGGCACTGAGAGACAGCAATGCTAACCACTGTGCCAATGCCCCTTGAGTTTTGTCGAAGCTGTGCCCACCCAAATAGTTGGATAATCAGAGAGATAGTGGGTCATATCAGGTCACTGGTGTAATTAGGGGTTAAGGGATAGTTGTTGTGTTATTAAGGTGTTCAGGGCTGATTAATGTGCAATGCTCCAAAAAGCTACAACTGATAGGTCAAAAGCAGAAGCAGGACGAAGACTGCCTTCATCAATACTCCATACAAGTTGGCCACAGAAGTATCCCGTGGAACGATCATAAAGTATACTTCAAGCAATGGAAACACTTCATTATAATTGATGCTTTCCTGGTATAGGATGAGTATTTGGTAATTTGCACCTCACTTTGACCAGAAATTCTGCATCAAGGACACATGGATGTCACAAAATGTAGCACATGGGCCGAGTCTGCAAGAGGTGGCCAGGAATATCAAAAGCAATTGAAGAGATGATTATGAACTGCTAATTGTGCGTGCTGCACTAACAAGATCAGAGGGAACCCATTTTCCCCAGCAGTTCCCTGCCAGTCCATGGAAATATCTGGGAATGGATATATTTTTGTAAAATGGCAAATCCTTCCACATTATTTCACCTACTTCTCCAATGGATTAAGATGAAATGTTCCCACACAACGACCACAGTGTTGGTCATTAGATTGTTAAAAGAAATCTTTGTAATGCATTCCGGACCAAGTGGTATCCAACATAATCTGCAATTCACTAGTGACAGCTTCACCCATTTTGCTGAGAACTACAGATTCCAACACCCCACAGTTCCCTGAGGTATCTCAATCCAGCAGCAAAGTGAAAGGGAGCACCTGCATTATTAAAAGAATCTTGAACAAGACTAAGGATTTTCCAATGGCATTTTGAACATACAGATCACTGCAAAGTAGACTTGCACCAACAGTTTTACGGATAGGCAGAAATCTTCATACTCAGCACCCCATTCTGTCTCAAGTTTAACAACCCAGGACTATCAGAAGGTTCAAGACCAAGAACAGTTCTATTAAAAAAAAGGATTCTACTTTCAACAGGAGATATTATACTAGAAACCTGTCCAGACTGAACAACGGAGACAAGGTTTGGATCAGAGACTTTGGGGAGAAGTGTCACTGGCCAAGAGGATTACAATCAACAACAATGTTACTTAACATGATCAAAGGTACAACAAGAAGGGACAGGAGAAATCTTATCCTCATTCCTCGAAGAGAATGTTCCCTTATACAATTGGGAGAATCCGATAGTGAGGGCAGGATTTTATGGCTTCATTTATCCTGAAACTGTAAAATCCTGGTCCGCCTCTCACCTGCTCCAGTTCTCGTGGTGGACAGAATGGTAAAATTCCGGTCTGAGAATCAAATTAACAATGCACCAGATCGTGGAACTCTAACTGAGAGCAACCAAGTCAAAGCAAATAAATCCATGGGGAAAATATCAGTTTTCTGAGCCTCACAAGGACACAATCAGTCAGAGTCCTGAAACCTTCAGACTGTTTCAACCTATGATGTCAGAGACTTGGAGCAGCGGGTGGGGAGGGGGGATTGAGAGGGCTGGGAAAAGAGGTAATATGTAAGTATAAATTTAAGATCTATTTGGGCAAAGACTTAGGTGAGATGTAATATTAGAGTGTTCAGGGCTGACAGAGTTGATGGCCTCAATTCTCCCATCCCATAAAAAATCAGCGCAGTGGGCTAAGAAAATCCCAAAGCACCTGATTCGTAAGATTTGAGTGAGTGTTCGAGTCCCACTTACATCTCACAGCATAGGATATCAGGCAGTGTCTGCTCCCTGCTGAAAGTCGACGGGGAGACAGAAATTACTTAAATAATCATTTCCATATAATTTAAATGAGATTAGCAGGCCCAAGACTGAATTCTCCAGGCATGCTAGTCCCTCCCACCCCACCAGAGTATCTCATTCTAGCAGGGATTACACTAGTTCCCTACTTTTGGGGAACTAGTGGCCTGACCCCACTGGAGTGAAGTGAGGCAATTGGAACCCCACTGGAGGGTCGGGCGGTGAGGGGGTGCCTTTTGGGTATTGACACCCTGGCAGTGCCAGCCTGGGGCCCTTGGCACTGCCCAAAGGACAAAGTACCAATGTCCAAGGGGGCAGGGCCTAGACAAGTTTGATTGGGAGAAGGGTCTAGTGGGTGATTGATGGGTTGGGGGGGGTTTGCTGCCATTCTACACAGGGATCATTGGTGGAAGGAGAGAAGCCAGCAATTGGGGTGGGCCGGTTCACCCCACTGGGGGGATTGGCACTGCGGGGATGGGTCAGGACTGCAGCAGGGAGTGTTTACTGTCAGAGAGGTGATGGTGGGGGTCAGGGCTGGACCTGGGAATAATCGGGAGCCAGCAATCGGGATATGGAGAGATGTTGGGAGTCATAGGGATGGCCAATGATTGAGCTGGCCAGCAATTAGGAGGTTGTCAGTAGGAGACCACTGAGCATGCACTGATCTCGACACTGACAGATCGCCACATGCATAGTAGCCCACTCAGCATGCTGATTTCAGAGCCTTCAGTGGAAATAGGCACCCACCCCTGAAATTTGATGATATTCATGCTGCAGTGCACAGAGTGTGGGAGACTCTTGTCTGAACTCCCACCGAATAAAACAACGTGAATTAGTCCAGTTTTCATGCCAATTCGACATTTAGAATTTTTTTGGGAGAATTCCGCACTATGTGGGATTGGAGAAATATTACTGCCCATATGATGATGTAAGAAAGTCACATGACCAAGAGTTTAGAAGAAGAAGAAGAATGCTTAGACTTAGTATCTGTGTACTTACGTATCTCAAAATGATGTAGTCATGTTTCTACATCAAACCAGTTATTATTCAGACATATCTCTCTGCAACTGTTCCTTAGTTAGTCACAGTCATGGAATCATTGGGGATGGGGGACGGGGTGATAATCATGGGGTCAGAGGCGTGATTGGTGGGTCAGTTGTATTGTTACTGTGATGTTAACCAGACTTTAGTTTATCTAACATATCCTGGGTAACTATCCAGGTAAATACTCCAGAACTGTCTATTTGCAGAGGATCCCAACATTTGAATTTGAAACTCCCGCGTGGTTCTCATGGAGGGCTGTGCATCAATGCATCACAAGACCCCGATGTTCATTTTTGTTCATGTGTCTGGTCTCCAAAGGTCCAGTGACCAGAGGTTTTGACCCAGAACTTGGGAGAATGGCCTCAAAATAAGGGAGCAGATTTAGGACTGAATTGAGGAGAAATTTTTTCACGCAAAGGATTGTGAATGTGTGGAATTCTCTGCCTATTGAAACAGTTGAGGCTACGTCATTGAATGTTTTTAAGGCAAGGATAGATAATTAGGATGGATAAATTTTTAAAAAGTATAGGAATTAAGGTTACGGTGAGCAGGCAGGTAAATGGAGCGGAGTCCATGAAAAGGTCAGCCACGATCTTATTGAATAGTGAGCAGGCTTGGAGGACCAGATGGCTTACTCCTACTCCTAGTTCTTATATTCTTATGACTTTATTGTTCCCACTTGCAGCATACATTGCACATTTGAAAGTATTCTATAAGTTCCATTTGCCACAGTTTCAGCGGATTTTTTTGACAATGCTTTGTACAAAAGCAAACAGCAGGGGGCCTACTCCACTTGCAATGGAGTCATTGGCAATTTCTCAGGTTTGTGTAATGCTAATCGAGAATTGTTCGATGGTCGTAAATTATATGTCTATAAGAGATTATCTCCATTTGAGTAAAACTCCTCAAGGTTATTGGATTACACTCTATATTTTAATTCCAGGATTTAATTCTGACTTTGATGTTCTTTTTAAATAGCAAATGACTTATCAACATTTTCACTCACAACCATGGGGCAGACCAGTTTAATTGCTTGGCATTAAGAAATTTAATTCTGCTTTACGGTACTTGAACTAAAAGATAAGCACAAAATTCCTACAAAGAATTTTAAAAGCTCAAATTGTTCAGCCGAAGAATGGGTCAGATATAAATTTTCCACTGGTTACTTGATATTTATGGTTTCGCTCTTTTAAAAAATTACCATGTATTAACAAGGATTTGATTATGAACATACTTTTATCCATTATTATTGGTCATACATCTCATGAATAAAATTCCCCACTAATCAATTTCTTTGTTCAGATTCAAATGATATTACATTCCTTGTAAATCTTTAGAGTTTATCAGTTCTAAAAGAAACTTTACATGGTTTACTCCTGGCAAATTGCAGAAAGCCTCATTTGATTTCCCTCTCTTTCCCTGACCCATGTCCCTCTCTATTTCAGCACAGTGAAAGTCGCTGAAGTTCCATAAACTGCTCTCTCTTTGAGGGGGAGAGCTGAAGATTTAACCTGTGGGTCACCATACCTTAGGAAAGAGGTAAGATTGAGAATGTAAGGCCTTCGTGGATAACCTTAGCCAATACAGGAATTGAATCTACACTGTTTGACATCATTAAGATGACAAACCAGCCATCCAACCAACTGAGTTTAACTGACCCTTATCCTTCAGAATAGCAATTGAATGCAGAGAGCATTAAAAAAAAAGATTCTTTATGATCGCGGCAAGTAGGCTAAAATATCATTATGAAAACTGCAAATATGTCCACAATCTAAAAATTTTATTCAATGTCTTTGGTTTTGCATAAAACCTGGAAAATAGAACACAGCATTGAAATAAACAGCATTCTGTTGAAAAAGAGTTTGTAAGGAAACAGTCTGAATTTCTTTATCTTTTCTCTGAATGAAATTATATTTTACTGCTTTCCCAAAACACAATGGTTTCTGGAGCATTGAATTTTTCTCCCTAATTTTTATCCTGGATCATATAATACTTTCTTTTCTTGTAACGTTGATCTGGATTTAACAGTTCATACTTCTGCTATGGAACAGGAACTTGGCACCCACATTTTTTGCTGGCACATGCATGGCTTCTTTTTTGATTTGACTTATTATTGTCATATGTATTAACGTACAATAAAAAGTTTCTTGCATGCTATACACGGAAAACACACTATTCATAGAGAAGGAAATGAGAAAATGAGGAAAATAGTGTTACAGTCATAGCTAGGGTATAGAGAAAAATTAACTTAATGCAAGATAAGTCCATTCAAAAGTCTGACAGCAGCAAGGAAGACGCTATTCTTGAGTTGGGTGGTATTTGATCTCAGACTTTTATATCTTATTCCTGATGGAAGAAGATGGAAGGGAGAATGCCTGGGGTGTGTGGGCTCCTTAATTATGCTGGCTGCTTTGCCGAGGCAGCAGAAAGTATAGACAGAGCCAATGAATGGGAAGTTGGTTTGCGTGATGAATTGAGCTACATTCATGACCTTTTGTAGTTCCTTGCGGTCTTGGGCAGAACGGGAGCCATACCAAACTGTGAAACAACCAGGAAGAATGTTTTCTATGTTGAATCTGTAAAAGTTGGTGAGAGTTGTAGCAGACATGCCAAATTTCCTTAGTCTTCTGAGAAAATAGAGGTGTTGATGGACTTTCTTAACTATAGCATTGGCATGGGGGGACCAGAACAAGTTGTTAGTCATCTGGACGCCTAAAATCTCAACCCTTTCTACTTTGTCCCCATTGAGGTAGACAGGGGCATGTTCTCCTTTATGCTTCCTGAAAACATGTCATTGTTGTGTGCCCTTGTCTGCCTCCCATCACCATTCCTGGCCATCACTTCCTCACATTCCTCATATGCTCTCATCTCTTGCCCTCTCCCCCTCCTGAGCCTTTCTCATCCGCTGCCTCACTCCCTCCTATTTCCTTCCCACCTTTCTCCCACATCCTTACATTCACTGCTCCTCCCAGCCATGCAGATTTTTCCTGCACTGTCATTCCCACTGCTTTTTCTGCTCCTTCTGCCACTCCCTTAGCAGTATACTTTTGCTCGCCATACCATCCCGCTCGCTGCTCCCATCAAGAGAGTAGGGGAACGCGAACACCAGGGGGTGGGAATCAAAGAAATATCCTTATACTGAAGACTTAAACAACAAAACAAATGGTGCAATTGGTTCAGACATACAAAAGAGGCTCTATGTCTTATAGATATACATTTAGTATAATTTAAAAATTATATTATTTAATGTGCTTTCTTTTTGTCATTTTTAATAGGAGCACCCACTCCACCACTCTTCCACCCCCTCACTCACACTCTCACACAGTCACCTCCCTCTTGATTCCCCAGCCGTCCCACCCTCCACAGCACCAGCTCCTCTTGGGGCCCCTCCTTCAGCTCCTTTCAGATCCCAGTGGCCCCACCTCTTCTCAGGCTCACAGTGGTCCCCACCCTTTTTGAGTTTCCCCAGCCCCAGCTCTTCCAAAGCATCCCCAACTTTGACTTTCAGGCTCCCCCCTGCTCTGGGTCTTCCTGGGATCCCTAGCCGGACCAATCACAGAACTCCTGCAGGAGTCATGTTCCACAGAACCCAGTTTGGGAACTTATGTTAGAGAATCAAAAGTAAAAGGTAGGCAGATGAAATGAAGATAATTAATTTTGACTTCTGAAGAGATAAATAAGGGAAGATCAAAAGGGAAAAAAAACTGTATACCAGATGCATACAATCTATAGCTTTTAACTCCTAGCAAGTTGTGTCTATAAAGAAGGCCTGCCTTGTAAAACCAGTTGTTTCATTCTACCTCACGAACATCCTCAAAGAAATATAACTGCCTGGTATTGTAACTATTGCTAAATGTTGTTTATAATTTATAAAAACCTATAGGATGTTGTGAAGATTTGGGAAGAATTAGCTCTCAAGTAGTGAAATGAAGATGTTTAAAACTGGGTAAAGTTAGTGAAAATGTGTATAGCCATTGTTTTAGTTCTGTGACCTTCTAGTTGAATTTATTGTTGTTTATTTTACCATATTATAAACTTTTATTTAAAACCATACAACATATCCAAGACATAATTCTCCAGATTTCAAATCTTTCCTGACCTTATATCAGATTGCAAAATACAGTTGAGGGCAGTTGTTTCAAGTTTCCCTTTTGATAGTTGGGATCACCCAGCATTTACCATCAACTGTTTTCTTAAGAACAAATGGCAATGAGGTAATGACCAGATACTGATATTGGCTGAGAGTTATTATTTTATTATTCAGAACATTGGTGAGGACTCCCCTACTCTTCTGCAATTATTTACATCCAAAAGAGAGATGAGGCTTCTTACCTGAATGATGTCGGCAGAATTCAGAGTGCTGTGTTGAAGTGTCAGCTTGGATTATGTGTCAAGTCTCTGCATGGGGCTTGAGCCCAATAAGCTTTGGACTCAAAGGCAAGGTAACAATAAAGTAATAAAAATAGTCATAATTCAAATAAATATTTGGGAAAAAAAATTTTGCTCTGAAGTTTGATGCTTTAACAGAATTTTATAACATGAAAGGAAATCTTCTGGTTTCTTTGAAAGACCTGTTCAATTTCATTCCACATCTCAACTTTTTAACCGTAACCTTGCAATTCTTTCATTTCAAATCTATTTCCTTTTGAATCTGATTCCATCACTCCTTCAGGTGGTGCATTCCAGATCATAACAACCCTCAGTACGAAATAATTTCTAGTTTCTCCTCCTTATTTTAAACCTCTGATTATTACCCATTTACCAGAGAAATTCACTCCAAAAAACGTCTTGTAACTTTGAATTCTGTATTTGGTCTGTCCTTAACTGTCTTAAACAGAACAATCACAGCTTCTCCAATGTCTCTGTATATTAGTGTCCCACATCTCTGGTCAGGAAATCTTTTCTGTACGCTCTGCAAAGCTTTGACATCCTTTCTTAAGTATGATGCCCATCTTGGACAGAATACTCCAGGTGAGGCTGAATCAATGGTTTGTAAAGGTCTGGGATGACTTTCTTGAATTTGTATTCAGCGATCCAATTTACGAAACCAGATATTCCACAAGCTTTCATGATTGCCTTATCAACTTACCTTTTCATCTTCAAGGATTTTTGAATATGTGTTTCAGGTCCCTCTAGTGTTGTACACCCTCAAAACAGTTTAGATGATACTACCTCTCCATGTTGTTACTTCCAAAGTGTACATTGAATTGCACCAGCCATGTATCTGCCTATACCTCTTGAAGTATGATACTATTTTATTTTGGGCTTGGGTAAGACATTCTTTTGGAAAGTCAGTGCAGACTCGATAGGCTGACTGGCCTCCTTCTGCACAGCAGGGATTCTATCGATTCTACATCCAAATAAATATGTTCTCAATTACTTCATCAAATATCAAACGCAGGTCAGCTGTGCGCTGGAATTAACAGGATTTCAGTTCTATAACATTTGTCTCATTTCCTACAATTTCATGATTGCTGTGAAATGCAACAATTGAGTTTATTGCATCCTTCTTAACTTGAAATGGACTTTTTCTTTAAACATCAGTTGGATTCAGCAGATCTGCCATGATATATTTTAATCTCTCCCACCATGTAACCTCTTCCTGATCTTTTTTAATTGCTTCATGGGATGTGGGTATTGCTGGCAAGGCCAGAATTTGTTGCCCATTCCTAATTGCCCCTTGAATTGAGTGGCATTTAAAAGTTAACCACATTGCTGTAGATCTGTAGTCACTTGTGCTAGACCAGGTAAAGATAGCTGATTTCCCTAAAGGCCATGAATGAACTAGATGGATTTTTACAACAATTAACAATGATTTTTAATTCAGTTTTTTTTAAATTGAACTCAAATTTCATCATCTTAAATTCCCTGAGCTTTGGATTTATAGTCCAGTGCCGATACCAGTGCACCACCACCTCTCCATCTGACCAATTCTCTACACTTACAACTGCATGAAAGCCATCACGTTCCTACCTCTCTTCATTTTTGAAGAGGAGTCATATTGGATTTGAACATTAAACCTGTTTTTCTTTTTCCATACATGCTGCCAAACCTGTTGAAATTTCCCAGCACTTTGTTTTATCTTATATCATTTTACATTCAGTCTTTTGGCAAGTGGGTGAAGAAAGAAGTTGAGTACTGAATTATTGATATCAAGAGTTGTAAAAAATGTCCGATGAAATGTGGTCCACGTACCTTGTTACTGAAAATATTGTGTATTTGTGCTTTCAGAGGGAATTATAGGTAACTAGTTGCAAATCATTGCCAAAGTACCTTCTACAATGCTGAAACTATATTTGACAAGTTTTCACTTGATTCTTGGCATTATTCTCTTATTTTCTCAGCAGATGAGGGTTAGATTCATTGCTCTGATTATTCTTACTATGGGTGCCCATATCTCCATGTTGCATAATCATATTTGAACAACAGTGCACTTTTAAGAGAATCTTGAGACATATTTAGATGCTTTAGAAGATTTCAAAGATTGTCATTTGACTGGAAAATTGTAGATGCACCGATTATATTTTTCATACATCAAAGTTCATTATCTTCAGACATATTCTGAAGTACCTGAACAAAAGTAAGCAGATAATAATCTTCTTTTTGTTTTGTAAATACAACACATATATCTTCAAGAATGTCTTGCATTTCAGTAAATATTTTGGAAGGAAAAGATTCCTCAAAATATAGAATGTAAGTATTTAAATTCTGTATCAGATGCAGGATTTTAAGTATAGCATTGAAATAAGCTTAAATTCCTTTTTGTCAAGTAAGGCACACATCTGTTTTCAGTAAAAAAGGAAATCCATGGCCTCTGACTCAGGTGGCCATCGCAGAGGGCTCAATCTGCATGGTTAGAACTCAAGTGGTCTTCACTTGTGATGCTCACTGCAGAAGTGTTGCCATCCCATGGAGTGACCCAGGGACCCACAGGAATGACAAGGGAGGAGAAAGGGCTCAAGCTCATGCCGGGGTATTCCAGCCAGGAGACTTTGGCTGTGGCCACACCTTCTGAATGCAATTTTTATACATGAGGGGTTTTCCTGAATGATCTGGCTGCAGCTAATGGAATTGTTAAGGCAGGTGAACTGGGACAGTTGTGATGAATGCAAAAAAATGCAAATTGACATTTTGCCTGTTTTGGTCAAGCTCCTGATCATGCCAGTTTTTTTCCCCCTCGGTTAAATGGGAATGGACATGAAAATGGATGCCATTCCCAGTAGTTGCATCACGCCTGATCTTGTAACATTTTTCTGCATCAAACAGGCACAATGAGGTCATAAAATTCTGCCCATTGTATTTTTGTTAATGAAACTGTACAGAAACGTAGCATTTCTGACTCCTGACTGCATAGAATGTAATTCTTACTAGAGTTTGAAAAAAAATTGGTCACTTCAATGCACCTGTAAAATCTTATCAAACTTCAAAACCAATGAACAATCCAGTTGTCATTAAAGAGAGAATAGTGAAGGAATGGATGAGTCTGGGATTGAGTGTATAGTTGAATTCAGAGATAGAAAGAATCACAGACACCACTGGGTTCCGAGGCTCCGCACTTCAGTTTCACTCAAATAAATCTGATTACATGCAAGTAGTCAACTAACCAGAGTCAGTCATATTTAACTGGGGGACAATGATACATTCCTACACTCCAAGATATTTTAGAGATCTGGACAACTTACAACAGACACCCCTTAGCACTGGAGAAATCCAATGATGTGTGGGTTAGGTAGATTGGCCATGCTAAATTCCCCCTTAGTCTCAGGGAGGCTCGCTAGGGTAATGGGGATTGTAGTCAGTGCAGATTCGATGGACCGAATAGCCTCCTTCTGCACGGTAGGACGCTATGATCCAAGTATGATTAGTGATGCATTTGCAAGATCCTCCAAATTCATGGGAAGGCATTCCAACAGTAGCATTCTCTCCTGGGCAATAACCATTCATTAACCAACTCCACTGGGTGAGACACATCGTTCATGTGTCTGACCCTAAAACAACTGTTCAACCAAACTCTTGTCACAATGAAAACATTTTCGGGATGTCCTGGAAGTTATATGGGACTCATGGGATCCTCCGGCTTGTGACAAAAATGGAAATGGTTTTTATATGGAGAGACTTAATTGGGAGCATGCAGAGTCAAAGTTGAGGTGTGGAGAGAATGCACAAATCTTCAAATACTTCATCTGTCCAACCCATCAAGCGCTACCAGCTCTACATGTGGCAGAGGAGACAGTGGCCTAATGGTAATGTTAGAAATTCTTGAATAGATGTCTATCATGAATTGTGTATCATTAATTGTCATTAAAAAACCCAAATGGCTCCATAACACCTTTTAGGGAAGGAAATCTATCATTCTTACCTGGTCTGGCCTGCACGTGGCTTCAGACCCTATGCAATGACTCTTAACTGCCCTCTGAAATGGCCTAGTATGATATTCAGTTCAAAGATAATTAAGGATGGGCAACAAATGCTGGCCTTGTCAAACCATGAAATAATTTTAAAAATCTGCAAATTGCAAGATGGATTTATCAGTTATCTCAGAACTCATTGAAATGGATCAAACACAAGTCCTTCTATGATTGAAGGACTGCCTAAGAAGAATCATTACAGCACAGTGGCCTCACACCACCAGAGACTTGGTTTCAATTCTGGTCTTGGGTCACTGTCTGTGTAGTGTTTGCACATTCTCCTTATGTCTGTGTGGGTTTCCTCAGGGTGCTCTGGTTTCCTCCCCTAGTCCAAAGTGCGTGTTAGGTGGATTGGCCATGCTAAATTGCTGCATAGTGTCCAAAGATATGTACTTTAGGTGGATTGGCCAAGGGAAATGTGAGGGGTATGAGGGTAGGGGGAAGATGGGGATGGGGAGGATGCTCTTTTGAAGAATCAGTGTCGACTCGATGGGCCAAATGGCCTATTTTTGCACCACAGTGATTCTATGATTCTATGAAGATAGTTGGAAACAAATACATAATTTAAAGTGATATTGCATGCAAATAATAGATTTTTCACAGAAATTTAACTTTTCTTTGGATTTAATGACCTAGCATAGGATTCCCATGGCTCTGGAAAGTGACTAATAGAAAGCAGATGTGCTTTAGGTGTACATCATTGGCAGGTTGGGGGGGTTATGGTCTATCAACATCAGATTACTTGAACTTAATAAAGACTCAATTCTTACAGCTGCTTTGTCAGTTCATAGCATCCCTATGGTGCAAGCAGAGATCATTCGGCCCATCAAGCTTGCACTATCAACAAGCTCACCCAGGCCCTTTCCTCTAACCTCATGTATTTGTCCTGCTAATCCCCCGATACTAAAGAGCAATTGAGCATGGTCAATCAAACTAACCTGCAAATCTTTGGACTGTGGGAGGAAACCAGAGCATCTGGAGGAAAACCACATAGACACAGGGAGAACATGCAAACTCCACACGGACAGTGGCTCAAGCTGGGAATCAAATGCAGTTCCCTGGCACTGTGAGGCCACAGTGCTAACCACTCTGCCACCGTGCCACTGTTCTCTCTAGAAAAGTTTTTGCAGAGAGTTCTTGTTATCTTACAGCCACTGGAGCGCTTTGATGCCTTTCAAAAGATACTCCAGTAGAACAAACCCCTTGGATGGTCTTGACAGTCATTCAGATGAGTAAAACCATCACCATTCATGGCAGAGATGACTTGGTTTAGTGAAACTATCAAATGCACAGGAGAGAAGTGCAGATGGGATAGTACATCAATAGAGGGGCTGAAGTTGCAGGAGACACTCTCTACTCACACTATGCATGGACAGAGGATGTTGACTTCTTGGTAGAGCAGTGCTTCTGCAGACTGTTTTTGCCAGATGGTCACAGACATCACAGCTTTCTAGAGGAGAACATGTACTGTTGCAATGGGTGGTCCCCATACCTTCCCAGTTGCTGTAAAAATCACTAACAGACTCTTTGGGCCCTATTTTACCATTGCGTTGCACCCATTTTCAGTTGCGAAAACATGGTAAAGTCAGGTGTGAGGCCATTAACGTAATCCATGCCCGTGTCCGCAAAGATGGCCACTTCACCAAAACCTGGGAATGGCAGCAATACTATTCACACCCAAAATGGGCACAACTGCGGTTTAAATACATTTGCATGCATTTCAATTGAATTAATGAACTGCCCACCCAACCTTATCGGCATTTCCCCCTTTACTGCCACGTTCGTCAATCCAAATTGTGCCAAAATGAACTTGCCGAAAAAAAGTCTGAATCGGGTGCTCCAGCTGCTGATGAGCGAGTTCAGAATTTCCAATAGCTCTCTGGCTCAGATCAGTGGTGGGGAAAGGAGGAGGAGGTGGGTCAGATCATTCTCTGGTTGGGGGTGGAGGGGAGTGAGACCAGATTGTTGTCTGGTTGGGGGGGAGGAGGAGGAGACGGGTCAGATGTATTACCAGACAACATCACCACATTGTCTGGTGGTGGGGAGAGCAGGGAGGGCTGATTGTTTTCTGGTGATGGGGAGGGAGGGCTGATCATTGTTTGAGACTACCAGATATGTCATCGAACAAGTTATGAGAATATTGAAGGTGTATATTAGGTGCCTAGATAGAACTTGCTCGTGTGAATATTGATAATAATCATTGGGTAGTATGATTCACACAACATCTCAAGTGAAGGAAGATGAAGATTCTCATCAGTTGTCTTTGGATGAAGAAGTTAAGGAGTAAGAATATAAAGATGGTGAATTCACCAGCAGACTAGTTGTGTACATTACTTACAGGGATTCTAGAGATGGCCTAATACTCAAAGGTTTATTGTGGTTGCATATACAGAGAAAATCATAAAACCTTCCCACCCACTCCCACCGCCACAACGTCAGATCCCCAGCTCATTCCCATCATCTCCACTCCCTGTTCATTGAACAATCTTTCACCCATGAACCCATTCAATGCACATCCAGTCAATGCATCCCATCATATTCATGATGAGACAGTTGACAGTCAGGAGCAAGATTCAGAAGGAATGTTAATGAATATATTTTATGAGTATTACAAAAAAAAGGAAATTTACCAATATAACATCTTGTCAAAAGCCCATGTGCACAGCCATAGCGGATTACAATTGCTTTCTCTGATGCTGTTATAACTTTGTGTGATGCACCATCTGTAGATTTAACAGAAGGAATGTCAAATTGCTCAGATCACTGACTTGACTGTTGATTTGCATTTGGCTTCTGCCCTCTGGCTTTTGGAACTATTGAGAGTCCCACCAAAGGCTACTCCTATTCCTGTTTTGGGACAGGCTCAATACCGGAGACAGGTAGCATATCATGTTGATGGAGCAATGGAGACAACTGGGAGTGTTTTGAACGCAGTTCTCACTTCCCCATTCTTTTTGTCACAATTCCTCCTGGGCAATGTCAAATTATTCCTACTCCTGTTTCAGATTAGCTTGGTAAAAATCAGAAGCCATGAATAAGATCTCTGCTTTTCTAAACTAGACATGATGGCCTATAACGTTTGTCTCATGCTTTCCATGGACTCATTTGAGAACCTTGCTTGAAGTTCTGTAGAGGCATTTATTTTTTTCATGGCAGACAATCTCACAATTACCTGCACTTCATTACTATTGGAGCCTGACTCCTTCATCCTCTATTCCATTGGGCAGACAGTTCATGGTATATCTGTCTATTTGTCGAACTTAGATGCTGATGGACCTCCACTCCAGTGCCAGTTACTCCATTGCATCTTTTGCTGTCTGTGTGAAGTGGACTTCACATCCAATCCTGTCCTTTTCCCTTGTGCTTTGGGTGCCCTCTTAACTTATAAGAGGTGAAATAGAAGCTGGTGAGTGACTAGATGGATGTTGTCCATCTGGTGAGTTCGATTGTCAGATGCATCACATTGCAGAAGGATTGGAATGAATGGTAACCATGGATGAATGGTTGGACAGCTAAAGAAGTGCACAGAAAGAGAAGACTGGGTGCAGCTGAAAGTTGAATGAGTGTAAGAGAGATGTCATGGATAACACTTTGTTAAGAAGAAGTGAAAGGGGACAGGGGACAGGAGTTTATGCCACAGGATGTAGGAGAATCTGCAAATACACTCATGTTTCCTGATCTGTTTAGGTTATTAAGTGGCTTCCCTTACTATATCCAACAATGGAGAACAAAGTCCTTACAGCTCACCTCCTCAGCTACTTCTAACCATGCGTTCTGGGTGAATACAATAGGTTTCTTCCATTCATGGGAAAAACTATGTCCCACTGCCTCCTGGCTGTAGTGTATCATTAAATCTAAGTCTTGTCCTTACTCTTTCTGCTTCCACTTAGTGTGTTGTCAGCCTAAATTCTGCTCTCAAGTCATAAGAATAGGACTTAACCTTCTGATTGAAAGATAACAGTGTTACGACTGAGACGAGACTGACGTTTGTCTTCAACTCTTGGCTCAGGCAAGAAAGATCATTTTTAAATACAGGGAAAAGAAATAAAGCTCCCATTATGTGTTCACAGGAAATTAAAATGATTAAGTGTTCTGATTCCTTAATGTTTCTCCTATAAGATTGCATGAAAAATGTTGGCTGGAAAACTGTCAGTTGGAGCGGAAATCCCAGGCTGCTATCCTGAAGGATGCTAAATGCATCAATGATCCTTGTTGATGCTTTTAGGAAGGAAGGAAGCACAGAGTTGATGTAACGCACAAGATCCTGCATAAAATGATGGATGGAATTTCCACTACAGGCAAAGTGCCTTATTGGCTCCATAAAGGAATACATTCTGATTCAGAGATTTTCAGATCAGACATGGTTATAATTATTGCAACACAGAAAAAAAAGACCCAAAATTGTCTTCTGGCCTGAAACATAAAGAGAAGTCAAGAGGGATAAAATGCATATAGAATGTTTAGCAGGGGACTCAGGGTCACGAGGTTGCCTCCTAGAGGAGAATCTATAGAAGGTCCCAGGTGGGGTAAGGAGGTATCCTACATAAGATAGTATCTGCAGCTTTTCTCAGTAATCTGGAGACCAGATGCAGCCAAACCATTTTAGTGCTGGAGCCCTGACCTCAGAAACTCCAGAATTGCTGGTCACATTTTTGATTAGCTCTCTCACATGATGATCCAAATACTTATTAAGTGGCATCATTTTAAGAGAGTGGGCAGGGAAGGAGACCAGCCTGTGGCATACATGCAGGCCATCACTGCTATTTCTTCTATCCGTGCTCGAGATGCAGCGGCTAGAAATGCTTATGCAAGACAATGGCCACTGATTCCACCTCCAAACTCTTCCGGGTTACTGATTCTCCTCTATCCCCCTCCCCTTAGGTTACCATGACTAACCCACACCATTCCTTACCAGCTGCTGACCCTCACTAACCTCCATAACCTGGCTACCATTTTACCAGCCAACCATATCTCTGGCTCCTGATCACATTTAATGAGTATTGATCATTCCCCACCTAACAGCCGTGATGCCCCCTGTCCGACTGGTCATAAACAAACTGGTATTTTTTGTGCGAATGGTGCAAGACTACTTCTAGTAACACTTATGCTTTTACCACAGGTGAAACACCAAAGTGACACATGGCTTGTCTACCAAATGGGAAAATGGAAAAAACAAAATTAATAGTCCAAATAATTTGCAAGATGATACAAGCATGTAGCTAATAATTAGTAGTACAATAGTATTATACATGTAATATCTATACGAAAGATATAAAGATAAAACAAAAATAGCAGTTTAACAGTCCTTGATGATTATAATTTCATACTGCAAGTGTTTCATACTGCAAGGTTAGAAAATCAGGAGAATCAAGGCATGTTAAAACCTGAAAACTCACACTCCTCAAGCCTCCACTGCCCTCTGATGTACTGAACCCATTTCTTGACTTATCTGAGGTCTACTGCTAGCATCATAGAGACCTAGTCTTGGTCTTGAGTGCTGCATGAGTGCACAGAGTGAGAAACCAGGAGTTTGGCGAGTGTGGGATCTTGATATTTTACTCCCACTAAAATCTAGTTTTATCTACATTTAGCAATTAGGAGGTAAGTTAATTTTCTTCCAGTCAATAAAAGGGATATACAAGCCATCTGAGAGCAGTTTTAACTTGTTAATTAGGTAGCTGGCTTAAACTGGTTTCTGAGCTTTAGCAGAGCTGACTCATTGGCTGGAATTTTGCCAGCATTGGAATCAGGGCAGGCAAGGCTTGCAGAACAGAATTCTCCATTGGATTTAGGCAGAATTTTACAAGCCTCACCCAAGTGAGGTCATAAAATCCCAGCCATTGTTTTCCAGAGAGTATCAAATACAGAGGTCTTTGAGTGCTGCTTATCTGCCCTAAATGCTACTTGAATGAAATTTTAGGTATTTGGTGAGTAAGTCAGTGAATGAGTTTAATTAATACATAAAAAAGGATAAGTGATGCGTCATGGCTGCAGCATGTAGGAGTTCCTGGATTCCACTGCAATCTATGGTAACCACATCTGTAAACGTCTGCAGCTTAAGGGATTTTGGTTCAGACTCATTGATTTGGAGACTGAGTTGCAACAAGGTGGGAGTGGAGGAAGCTCAGCCCTTGCAATTGAACAACAGATTTGAGACTCTCGCAATTTTTCTGGACATGCGAGGGCTTCAATGTGGATGAGAAGACTGACTATGGTATCATGTTATAGGAAGCCATTCAAGTGGGGAGGGAGGTAGTGGTGGTATAAAGGACATACGTCTCTGCAGTCAAGAGCAAGAATCCAGAAGGCTGTGTTGCCTTTTCAGTGCTAAGATTTAGGATATCTTGCGGTGGAGGCCAATGGGGAGGTGGTGGTGGTGAAGGAATTCAGTTATTGTGGTCCATGTAGGTACCAGCGACATAGATAAAACTAGGAAGGAGTTTCTGCTTAGAGAATATGAGGAGCTAGGCACTAAATTAAACTGTAGAACCTCAATGGTAATAATCTCTGAATTATTACGTAAGCCACACACAAATTGACATTGTATATATAATATTAGAGAGTTGAATGCATGACTTAAAGTCTGGTGTGGGAGAAGTGGTTTCCAGTTCACTGGAGCTACTGTGAAAAGTGGGGGCTCTATCACTGGGATGGCCTTTACCTGAACTATGCTGGGTAAAGTTTTCTAGTGAGTCATATACCAAGGGATTTGGAGATCAGAGAGGGGTAGAGATCAAGTAGGGGCAGATTGAATAAATTAAAGGGAAATGACAAAGCAATAGATCAACATAGGAATAAAGGTAATAATAATCAGAGTATGGAAGGAAGGGAAAGTGATATAAACTCAAGAGTGCGGCTGCAATAGGGCCAGAGTTTGTAAAATCAGTAAAACAAAAACTGAATTAAGGGCTCTGTATCCGAATGTCAGTTGCATTCACAATAAAATAAATGAATTGTCAATTCAAATCAGAATTAATATGTATGACGTGCTAACCATTATTGAGACATGATTATAAGGGAACCAACACTAAGACACGAATATCCATTATTTGCAGTCCATTTTTACGTTTCTTGCCAGTTTAATCTCATTCTATTTTCCCTTTCTTAATTTTTTTTGATCATCATTAGCAGAATTTTTAAAATACTCCCAAATCTCAGACTCACTATATTGTTTTGGCAACTTTATACCTCTTCCTTTGATCTAATAGGATCATAGTGGTGGTGGTGAGGGAATCCAGTTATTGTGGTCCATGTAGGTACCAGCGACATAGATAAAACTAGGAAAGGAAAGGCAGAAAGCTGCGAAAAGGTAGTGTGGTAGCTCTTAATTAAAGAGGACATTAATACTGCAGTAAGAGATGGTCTTAGTTCTGAAGACCAAGGTTAGAATCAACTTGGGTGGAATTAAGCAACAGCAAGTGCAGAACACATTGGTGGGAGTTGCTTACAGGCCACCAAGTAACAGTGATAATGTAAATCACATTATACAGTTAGAAATTAGAGGTGTGTGTATCAAGGGGATTTCAATCTACAAATAGAGCTGGTAAACATAATTAGTACTAATATTGTGGAGGACAAATTCTTGGAATATATGTGAAATGGTTTTTATAGCAAAACATTGAGGATTTAACTCAAAAATAGGCTATTTTAGATCGTGTATTGTGCAATGAAGAAAAGGCTAATTAAAAATCCAATTGTAAAGAAGTCATTAGGAAAGAATGACTATCACTTGATAGAATTCTTCACTAAGTTTGAAAGTGACGTAGTTTAATAAAAAACTCAGATCTTAAATCTAAATAAAGGAATCGATGAAGGTATAAGGGACAAATTGGCTATGATGGATTGGGAAACTATATACAAATGCATTATAGTAGGCAGGCAATGGCTCACATTTAAATAACTAAATCATAATTTACATCAAAAATACATTCCTTTAATGCAAATAATTATAATAAAAATACATTCATTTAACAAATACCCAGCAAGTAAATTAATCTAATTGTATCTAATGAAAGAAATCAAGAATTCAAAGATGTGCAGGTTAGGTGCATTGGCCCCTTAGTGTCCTGGGTTATGGGGATTAGTACAAAGAACAAAGAGCAACACAGCACGGGAAACAGGCCTTTCGGCCCAACGAGCCCACGCCGCCATCCTAACGTCTTAATGACATATCCTTGACTTTAGGCTATGCCTATTGTTGAAGATTCCCATATAGGGATTAGTGGGGTAATTACATGGAGTTATAGTGACAGGATAGGGAGAGGATCTGGGTGCAATACTCTCAAGAGGTAGTGTATACTCAATGACAAAATGGCCTTCTTTTGCACTTGCAGGGATTCTATGATTCTATTAGATCAAAGGAAGAAATATAAAGTTGCGAAAACAATATAGTGAGCCTGAGATTTGGGAGTATTTTTAAAATTCTGCTAATGATAATCAAAAAAAAATTAAGAAAGGGAAAATAGAATGAAAATAAACTAGCGAGAAACATAAAAATGAACTGCAAAAGCTTAGAAAAGATTAGTAAAAATAAATGTGAATCTATTACAAGCGGAGGCAGGAAAATTTATAATGGGCAACAAGAAAATGACAACGAAATTAAGCAAATACTTTGGGGGCGATCTCATCAAAAAAATTCTAAGTGCCGAATGAAAATGGGAATCACGTCTATTTTTTGGATGAGTTCCCAGATGCAATTGTATGGCACTTGAAACCAAATGTGATTCTTGCCAGCAGAGGGACTGACTGGAGACCATTCATGCTGGGAATCTGGCTGAGCTTTAGGTCACCATTTTGCAGGCACCTCAATCTCCCAGTGCACATTGTACAAGTGTACACAGTGCGCTAGGAGACGTGTCACTACAACACAACCCCCCTGGATATTGCCTTCCCCCCCCCCACTGATGATTCCCTTGAACATTGCTGCCCCTCCCCCTCCCCCCGCAATTGCTGATTGCTGACCAGCCGCCCCAACTCCAATCTGTTTGTCACCCTGCCTGCCCACTCCCCCATCCTGATGTAACTACATTCCCATGTCTCTCTCCCCCCGCATGGAGCCCCAACACCACCCCTCCCTCCCTCTATACCCATTCCACCATCTCCCTGTACGGGCATGAAGCTGATTTCACCGACACAATGGGGCCAGTAAATCACAAACCTGATATTTCACCTCTTGCCCGAACGTACCAGCTTGCCACGTCGATTGACTGGCGGGACGAGCCGATAAGATCACTCCTTTTATGTCTGCCTTCAGGGAGACAAAAGCAAAAAACCTCCCAGAAATAATGAGAATCCAGGGATTAGTGTAAACAAGGAACTAAAATTTATGAATATTAGCTTTAAAAGGAAGACAAGAGAAATTAATGGGATTTAAAATAGATAAATCTACTTGGATCAAATGATGTACATTCCAGATTGTTGAAAGAAGTGGCAGCAGAGATACTTGATGCATTAGTGGCCAATTCTATAGGCTCCAGAATAGTTCCTGTAGATTAGAAAGTGGCAAATGTAATCATAAAAATGTATTTAAGAAAGATTGGAGAGAGGAAAAAAGGAACTGGAGACCTGATATCAGTCATAAGGAAAATGCTAGAATCTATAAAGAATGTAATATCAGAATATTTAGAAAATAATGGTAGGATTAGACAGCGTCAACATGGATTTATGAGTGAGAAATCATGTTTAACAAACATGCTGGAGCTTTTTTAGGATGTAACTAGCAGAATAAATAAGGCTGGATAGCATTTAAATTTTCAGAAGGCTCTTGATAAGGTCCCACATAAGAGATTAGGAATCAAAATTAGAGTGTATGGGATATGGTAGAATATACTGGCATAGGCTGAGAACCAATTAACAAACAGAAAACAGAGTAGAAATAAATGGATCATTTTCAGGTTAGCAGGCTATAAGTATTGAGGTATCACATGGATTAGTGTTTGAGGCACAGCTATTTACAATCCATATCAATGATTTGGATATGGGGATTTGTTTTTATTTTTGAAGTTGAATGGAATATGTGCATTAGGATGGCACCATATTACCCATCATCTAATGGTCTTGCAGAAGGTGTGGTCCAAATGTTGATAGAAAATTTAAAGAAACAACCCATAGCCTCCATTGACACCAACCTGTCCAAATTCCTCTTTGGATACAGGACTATCCTCCAGCTGAGTTGCTCATGACTCCACACCAGGTTGAGCCAGATCTTCCTGAACCTGGTGGGGGCGGGGGGTGGGGAGGTGGAATTGGAAAGGCATTGAGAAGCACAATGTCAAGCCCACACAACATCAGCCAGGAGATACACCCAAAAATGGTCAATAAGGTGTTATTAAAGACTCATGGGTGTGGCCCCACATGGTTACAAGGCACAGTCAACTCAAGGATGGGATGGTTTCCTACAAAGACTGCATGGGAGATATCGTATGAAAATACCTAGATGAATTAAAAGCCATTAAACCCCAGGCCATAATGGAACAATCTATACCCAGCACATCAGGAGCCTCGGAAAAAATTCCAGGACTGCTGGCTCCCGCTCTCTGTCTCTGGTCATTGGAAAGGACACGGTGGCTCCAGTCTGCTACACCCTGCCTATTTCTGAAGCAGAGCTGGAGGAACTAGACCCGGCATTGAAACACTGCAAGAGGCTTGCATGGTGAATGACTCACCAAGGTTCCTTACACACTGAGGGGGAGGGATGTAGTGACTTTAGTGAAGTCCATGAGGTGGACCTCACTAAATCTTTACTCACTCATGAGCTTCCTGATTGAGGTAGTTAATGCTGTCCAATCCAGGAGCCCTGAAGAAGTATATCATCTAATTTCCAACACTCAGAGGTTGTCAGAGCTGCCAAACTCCAGACAGAACCTCTTCTTCGATAGACACACCTGAAAAAATGTTCAATTCCACAAACACCCACTTGTTTCAAATTATCCCAGTTGTATAAGTTTTTTTTTTACTTATTTGTGAGACATGAGCATCGCAAGCTGGCCAGCATTTATTGCCCAATCCTAATTGTCCTTGGAGGGAAGTTAAGAGTCAACCACATTGCTGTGGTTCTGGACTCATGTGTAGGCCAGACTGGGTAAGGACGGCAGATTTCTTTCCCTAAAGGGCATTAGTGAACCTGATGGGTTTTTCCAATTATCAACAATAGTTTCAACATCACCAGTAGATTCTTAATTCTGGATTTTTTTTATTATTGAATTCAAATTCCAATATCTGCTGGATTTGAACCCGGGTCCCCAGAACATTAGCTGAGTTTCTGGATGACGAGTCTAACGATAATACCACTAGGCCATCACCACCCTGCCTTAACTCAAAATTGTGCGCGTACATCTGTGAAACGATTGGAATGCATTTAAAACTTCCAGGTAGGGAGTAGTAGTTTTGTACCACTTAAGGCCTGGCCTTTGCTTCCATGTGGTATCCAATGATGTCTGTTCTGTGTGGCCATTTTCAAACTCAAACCAGTTTCTGTACTGGGAAGTATTTACTAACTATTGTAAATAAATACGGATTTAGTGAAGAGACACTGGCCTTGTCGGAGTTGCTTAAAAGTGTCTCAAGCATCAACATCCAGGTACAGAGAATGTTCCCTCTGCTCCTTTCCCAACCCCAGCACTTGAGTGCCAAACAATGCACTTCATTCAAATTGTGAAACCTAAGCGATGAATGTTGATTTGGGACATATTCAAATTTTGATCTTGAATCCAGGCTGCTTTTTCCACTCTCTATTCCAACATGCAAAGGTCAATTGTGAATGCCACCAGAGATGATATTAGAAATCAATATTGCTTTATAATCAGGGGATTGAGAGAAACGTCCTGGTTAAATCATCATGTTTTTCTTTAGTTTCTCTAAGGAAGCATATTGTCTGTGTGTCACATTCCCTTGTCTCCCAATGATCTAAACTCAATTTGCAAGTTGGAAAATCACAGGTGCAAACTCTGGCGCTGCCAGTCCGTGACACTCTGATGTAGGAAACAGAACAGTTTCCATTCAAAGGCACACTATCACCTTTGAAAAAGACATAATTACCAGTGGCATTTTAGTTCATTTAGAATTATACTGTAGGTTTATTTTTTCTTCAATTATATAGTAATGATTAATGAATCAGAAGTTTTGCCTCTATCAAGGGGATAATTTTAAGCACAATAAGAACCATTTTGTTAAAAGGTAAAGCAGAGTGCTAAAACAGACCTTGGGATATTCTGACCTATGTAAACACTAAACTTCATTACTGCCATTAAGCTAAGGGTAATTTGTCTTCAATTTTAATAACCTTTCCAGGATTACTGACTCTGTGGGGAAGTTATCAGAACTCCAGGGAGCATTTTAAAGGTTTCCTTGTGTTGTTGCCTGCGATGCTATTGAACAAGCACATTCAATTCTTATCTTTCATCTTTAATCATCATATGCACCACCCATCATTACAACCATGGTCTTTAGAACCGAGCACTTTATGAAGTAAGGTCAGAAATAGCAATAAGTTTTATTTACACACAGCACCTTTAACAAAGAACTTGTTCCTTGAAATACCTTAAAGAGACATTAGACAAAATAAGCCAAATCCGAATGGGGCAGTAAGGTATGATGAAAGCTGGGTGGAACAAAACAAATTTGTGAAGGGTTTTTAATGTAAAATGGAAATTGAAAAGATTAAAGAAGGATTTCCAGAAGGAACTCTCCCCATCATTTTGCTTTCCTCCACTTCCCCTTGTTTGTTCATCTTTTCTACTATCCTCTCTTCTTTCTCATCTTTATGTTTACTCCTCCTATTCTTTTCTACATACAGTCCTTGTTGCCTCTTTAATTTCCATCCTGCATTTCTTACTTTTCCCAGCAAAATTTTGACATAATTTTGGGTTCAAATGCAATCATTTACTGTCATTTGACTTTGCAACTATCAATTGACATAATTGTCATCATTTGCCATCGAAGCGCAGTGTTTAAACATCTCTGATTATTAAAACTGCTTACCTTAAGTATTTTGATACTGAGAGTGTATTCTCCAAATTTTTTAATTTCTATAGTTTCAAGCATCTTAAAACTGAGCTAACTTTAGAAAAGTCATGCTGTGTTTTAACATCTCCATTTTGTCAAGATAGGTTTCTAATTTTTCTTATAACTTATAACTAATGCAGCATACTCCTGCCCCCCTGCTCCTGCCTCTCCAACCCCAGATTGCAATAGTTATCTTCCCCCAATTTCTTCCCACCACCCATTCTCTGTCAGATTGCAGCTCCTATCTCTCCCTGCCTCTTCCCCTATTCTCCACCCAATCCCACTCTTCTCCTCTCCTCCCTATCTCTCATTTCTTCACATCACTCTTCCCCCCTTCCCTACTATTTCTGCACCATCTTTTCCCACTCTCTCCTCCCCCTCTCTCTTTCTCCTCCCTCTTTCCCACTCTTCTCCTCTCCCAATTTTCTGGAGCTCTCACATCGTGGTGTTGGACAGAATGAGACATGAGTTGAAGGCCTGTTCAGCTGCAATGTTGCAGGTGACACAAACTAGTAATGCTGGTAAAAATGGATGAGATTCAAGGCACTTGCTATGAGAATAAAGTTACAAGATTCTGTGTGAAGAAAAATAAACTTTACTATACAAGGGCAAAAGGATAAAACAGTTTACAATATTTATACACTATCATTCAGCGTTGATATGAGGTATATGTGAATTAACAGGAAAACTCTAGTCAGAAACACCACACTATACAATAAATAGCAATTGTGACCAAGATAGATTCCATGGACTTCTCAGCAGCTCAGCAAGATGTCAATAAACCCTGTGAGTTAATCAATCCTGTTGAAACTCTGTCTTTCTCACGAGGGACTCTAAACATTGCCTTTTTGAAATCAAGTCTTTGAATTTGCTCAAAAGTCACTCCAACTCAAGCTCTCTCAATGACTGCACACTTCCCATGGTTTCAATCTTGGTGCCCAAGATTCCATTCCCCAAGATTTCCAATCCTGCACTTTTGCCCCTAATTACTGGCACAATTTCATCTTTTTACCAGCTGGTTAGCTTTACCAAGTTGACATGGCCATGAATTTCAGCAAGTTCTAATCACCCAGCTACACTAACCTGTACTGGCACCAGAGTTGCCCTTGGGCCATACCCCTTTCTAACATGGAGCTAGTGATTTTATGCCAACATCTCAGGTCCCTAGGACTTCTCTTGAACCCCAATTGCACACAGCTATCAGGCAGTCCTGGGGCTTCTCCTGAGCTCCAGTCGCACAGACCCAACTAACCTTTGTTGCCTGGAGACAGCCAACAGCAACAACTTTTCAGTATGGCCTTTTCCCCACTGCAGAACACTCCAGCAAGCACATAGATAGGTTGAAACCCTAGAGCGTTCTTAATATCGCTCATCTTCATGACATTATAGGCTCCAGAGTTTGCTGAATGCTCTTTAATTAATTGTTGCTTTAACTATCAAAACCATTAATGCTGTGGATTACGTCTCTTTGCAAACAGTGCAGAATCAACAATTTCCCAGCTAATTAAGCCCACTTGCTGATGTGCCTACCTTTCCTTTCCACCTGTTTACTCCACAAGTGTATACGGCCCCAAACTTTGACTACAATAGTCTTCAAGCCACTTCAATTGCATTTATCTCATTTTCTATAATGAATTTAAATCTCAGAACTAAAATTTTCTCTAAAATATTACTATTTTAGTAATATTTTAGACATTTATATCAAATTTATTATATCAAATAAAATGAATTAAGAACGGATGAAGGCCTGGTTGATGTTGTCAAGCACATAACACTGAAAGGTTTATTTGAACTAAATAATTTAAGTAATTCATTTTCATGCATTTCTTCAATGGAGGTTGCTATTCACAGCTGAAGCCTTTGAGCGTATTTGATGCCTTCGAGCATATTGATGTTTTCAAGTGCACTTGATGCTTTCAGGTATTTTGATGTCAAAGATGACAAAATGCAGATATCTGTGTGAAAAACTCAGTGAAAATTGGATCATTGATGTCAAATGACCGCTGATTATTTTTGAATGCATTGAGAGCACTTGAGCTCAAAAATGATGTTACACTTTTCTGGTTGGGATATAGTCAGAGACATGCAGAAGCTGCATTTCTCTTATTGCATGGCATGGGCCTGCCCCCACTTACTTGAAGAGAGCATGGTGATACATTGATCAGCACTGCTGCCTCATAGCGCGCGGACCCAGGTTTAATTCTGGCCTCGGGTGACTGTCTGTGTGGAGTTGGCACTTTCTCCTTGTATCTGTGTAGGTTACCTCTGGGTACTCTGGTTTCCTCCCACAGTCCAAAGATGTGCAGGTTAAGTTGATTGGCCATACTTAATTGCCCCTCAGTGTCAGTGAATTAGCACTAAAATATGTAGGGTGACGGGGATCAGGTCTAGGTGGGATTATTGTCAGTGCAGGCTTGTTGGGCTGAATGGCCTCCTTCCATCTGTAGGAAGTCTATGAAATACAATCCCCTCTCCACTGGACTGGCCAGTGGAAAGTAATAGGCAGGACAGCAGAGAACAAAATGAAACCAAAACTGGCTCACATGCCATATTTCCCTTTGTGATGACATGCTGATACTCCTTAAAGGCAGGGACATAGTGAGGTTCTAAAGTTAAGGGAAGCGAACACATTAAAAAAGCCACCAAGATTCTAATGATACACAGTATTGAATGAATGGTGAATAAAACTAAAAATTACGCACCAAATATTTCCGCTAAACCATTTCTGCAATGTCATATTCTTGTTTTTGATCTTCGCTATGTACTTAAATGAGCTGGTTTATTTAAATTAAAGCTGGCAATGTTGGACTGTGTAGTGGTTTAAATTCTTCAAGTGATAATCACCACATCTATTTACTCACCCAATTTGGAGATGTCCATCGGTGAGGGATGTTTGGTCTCAACTGCCTGTTCGCTGCACTGGCTGAGTATTTATGTCTTTCACGGCCTGTGCAATTATCCTCGTGATTGCCTGTCCTCTCACGAGATTGTATGCCTCGCTGCCTGAAGTCCCCGTATCCAGCAGTTGAGGGGGACTGATCGAGGACTTCAGATCTCAGGAAGAGATTTGAGGGGCCCGTGAGAAACACCCCATTGAAAAAGTGCCACTTTTGAAGAATGTGATCGGGGGAGCGGTCACTCCCCTTCTAGCTACGTCACTGTTTAAAGGTATATTACAACAAATACTGCCTTTTCCCCCCAAGCATATACAATGGTTTCTAGATATTTCAAAGTTATGGCCAGAACTTTCTGTCCTGCAGAAGGTGCCCCCCTCATCATGGATTTCACAGTGGCAAGGGGTGCATTCAACAATATGCCCTGCTGATAACGGCAAGGCTGATCTCACTGCTGGCCAGTGGCAGACCACCTCCACTTCTGTAAAGCACATAGTGGGATGCCTGGAAAATCCTACCATCTGAATAAGTTGTCTCCAAAAATATTTACCTTTAAGTGACCAACTGCAGTCTTTCAAAAGTTGTAGCTACATTGAAAATTCCAAGCTCACAGAGTGGGCGGGATTCTCCAGCCATTCACACCAATGGGATTCTCCAGACCCCCTGCAGTGAACGGAGATTTGGCAGAGCATTAAATTCTCATCTTGGGTAGTGGTAGTGTGTATGCGAACGCTGAAAAATTCTGGCACGTGGGTTTGGAAAACAGAGGTCCAATGAAGGCTTGCAACTTTCTATTTAATCTCAGATGTTCTGGGGCAAAACTAATAAAACCTATTTATTCCCGCTCCAATATCTGGAAGATCAGAAAATATACATGAGAATATATTTTTTTAATCAATCAAAACATTATTCCATGCACTCAAACCTAAATTTTGAAATCAGTCGAAGTAGCCTGTTGGATATTTGTAACCAAATACTGAATCCATTTTGAATTTAATGCCTTAGCCAGACCCAGTTGGACCACATTTCAAGGAGGGACCCGGTGAGGGAGAAGTAGAGGAGATTGAGGATTGGATGACTTTACAATCATTCATGGCCACTTACACTCATTTTACAATTCTGCCTTCCAGAAAGCCTGAAAACAAATTGTTAAAAGCGTAAGATAATTTGAATGGCCACTTCAATAAAAATTTTTGAAAACTGCGAGAAAGAAGGGAAAAAAAAGTGTTGAATAAACCCTTTACAACCGCTATAAAGTCTCTGAAAACAAAACAAGCAAAAGACATGGCTGGTAAGCTGTTGTGATATAAAATGAAGATAAAATTTAATGGAAAGGAATGGATTGGAAAAGGTACTCATTATTTTTATGGCCTCAGCTTCCAGCAGAGTGCCTGTATCTGACCACTTTAGCAAGCTGCTATAGTTCAGTTCATTATGGCTTATGGAACTGTCAAGTAGAATGACGGCTTTGTTCTAAGGCAGTGATTCTTAACAAGGAGCACACAGCCATAACCTTCTCAGGCTGTTAGTCACAAATTCTGTGCCAAGATGATGTTACAAAAGGCAGCTCAAGCCATTGTCAACTTCACAAAGGCGATGCTTTCTTTGGCTTTTTTTTGTGTAGCTGTTGCTTTTAAACACACAGCAGATAACTACTGTGTTGTCATTCTCCATTTTAATCCCTCCTGAACCTCAAGGGCAGCAGAGCCATTCTGGCACAGTGCCAACAATAACACAGCACTGAAAATGCCAGCTTTCAACAAAGTATACAGTGCAGTGATGTACCAGCAATGTTTAAAAAACTAGCAACAAAAGGAAAACCTGTAGGGGGAATTTCAACATCCCTGAGGGTGGTGGCGAAGGTTAAAATATTTTAGATTTCAGCCCCGATCTCAGCCCATCGCTGATCATTTTAACAGATATGGGTAGTGGGCAACCAATTCACTCTCATAAAGCAAGTCGGTCTCTGAAACCTTTCAAAGAGACCATATGTCCACATTTTGAAAGGAATTTTATTTTTAACAGGGAAGCTGGGATTCCTAGTGGGCAAAATGAAGCAAGAAGATATTGCACTGATTGGGGACAAGACTTCTTCCTTTAGGCCAACAAACATCACTCTGTGTGACTGGATGACCACTGTGATCGAGTAACACTCAACCCATATGCCAGTCATCACTATCCCTGCAATGATCTATCTGCATCCCCCAACACAATATTCACTCTGTGCTCCAACTACATTTCACTCCGCACAGAGATATCCAGCTCCAAGTTCCCACCAGTCAGGCAAACAGTATGCCAATTTGACTGGCTATCAGGAGGGAAAGCTCTTGAAAAAATTTGATGGATTCTTGAAGTTAATTTTCGCATTTCCCATTTGAAATTCAATCCTCCCTCTGATCTCTTCCTGACCCGGGGAAAGTCTGGACATTGGGCTAGAATGTCTTTAGATTTAGAATAAGGTTTTGAGTGGATTCAGGGCACTAAAGTGAGGACTAGATTGTGCTGCTGCCTAATCTCAATTTTCCACTATTCTAAAGGCTCATCCCCACATTGCTTCTCCCTCCCCTCTTGTATTCTCACCTTTTCCCTCGATACTAGTGATCCTCAGGATCCACCAGATGACAACCATATTAGATGGGCATTCATGGGAAATTTGTTTCCTAGGAATGTGAACATCTCTGATAAGACCAACACATATTGTTCATCCTCAATCTTCCCTGAAAAAATGGTGATGAGTGCTTACAACTGAGTGGTTTGCTAAACCACATCATGTATAACATACAGTTTCCTTCTCCAACGGTCAGAGGTCCACTTCTCAACAGCTGACTCCAAAATGTTGTTACAGGTTATCATTTAACACTCAGCTTTATTCCTTATCAAAATATTATTCCTACAAAACTTATCTCCAAACTTCGTAGCCAAAGCTTCAGCTCCTCTCTCCCTGACTGGATCCTGAAATTTCTAACTACAGACTACAATCAGCAAGGAAAGGCAATAACACCTTCTCCATGATCATCCTCAACAGCAGTGTTCCACAAGAATGTGTCCTTAGCCCTTATACTGTACTCCTTATACACCCATGACTGTGTGGCCACATTCCCCTACAACTGCTATTTTCAAATTTGCTGATGACACCATCGTAAAGGATCAGATCTCAAACAATGACAGAATACAGAATGAGATAGAAAATCTGGTGAACTGGTGCAGTGACAATAATCTCTCCCTCAATAAAACGAAGAAGATTATCATCAACTTCAGAAAGTGTAATGGAGAATATACTCCTGTCTACATCAATGGGAATGAAGTAGGAATGGGAGCTTCAGGTTTTTAGGTGTCCAAACAGCTTGTCCCGGTTCCTCCGTGCCAATACTATAGTTAAGAAAGCACAGCAAGTCTTCTACTTTCTCAGAAGACTAAGGAAATTTGGCATGGCAGCTACAACTTTCACCAGCTTTTACAAATGCACAATAGAAAGCATTCTTCCTAGTTATATCACAGCTTGGTATTACACTTGCTCTGCCCAAGACCGCAAGAAACTACAAACAATCGTGAATGTAGCCCAATCCAGCATGCAAACCAGCCTCCCATCCATTGACTCTGTCTACACTTTACGCTGCCTTGGCAAAGCAGCCAGCATAATTAAGGGTCCCAAGCAATCTGGACATTCTCTCTTCTACCTTCATCCGTCGGGAAAAAGATACAAAAGTCTGAGGTCACATACCAATTCAAGAACAATTGTTTCCCTGCTGCCATCAGACTTTTGAATGGATCTACCTTGCATTAAAGTGATCTTTCTCTACACCCTAACTTTGATTGTAACACTGCATTCTACACTCTAACATTTCCTTCTCTATGAATGGTATGCTTTGTCTGTATAGCATGCAAGTAACAACACTTTTCACTGTATACTAATACATGTGATAATAATAAATCAAATCAAATCAAAATAGGGATGAATTAGATCCTTTTTCCCATTTCAGTTTGATACGTGACCCTGAAAAAGTCTCATGTCTTACCTATTCCTAGTTGAATCCCCTTAGATAGAGCAGGCACAATGTGTTAATCTGATGACCCTTTGCAGTCTTCGTATTGTAGAGGGACCTTGGAATAACTAATTTAATCTGTTTTATCATCCTACCATCCATGCTGACCTGTATCTCAACTCCATTTAACTGTCTTTGCTCCAGATTTCTGATGCCTTTACAATTGCCTAGCATCCACAGGGAGAGAGCTCCAGATCCCTATTGCCTTCTTTGTGAACAGATACTTCCTGATTTCATTCCAATAGCCTGACTATAATTGTATTACCGTCACTGGGTTTTGATTCCCCCCACCCCCATCAGAGGAAATAGACTTTGTATGTCTCTCAAATCTCCTTATCACCCCAATTAAATTGCCCCTCAGCCTCCTAAATGGAAGAGAATATGAACATAAATTTGTACAATCTGTTTTCTTAGTTGAATGTGTTAAATACCAATATCATTCCAATGAAGGTTTTCATTACAGAATTCTATAAAATTAACTCAGCAATGGTGAAATAATCAAAGATTTATAACCACATCTGGATGCTGGAGTTGGAGGATTGAAATTTAACTTGTGGAATTTTGCAACTTTGCATCCACTGCCCTGTCCCCAATTAGGCCTCTTCTCTGTGACTTTACTTCTATTTTAATGAGAAGCATCAGGAGCAATAATGGTAGGTGGCAAGTCTAGCAGTATAGGTGCCAACTGACACCCACACACTCAGATACCCACTGAGCTTGCCTGCTGATTCAGGCGTTCCTATCTGAACTCATTAGCGTGGTGTGACCTCCAAAGCCTCTGCCTCACACAAAACAGATCGACAGAATTTTGCCCTAGAATCTGGGCCTGGGCCTGCAGGTTACTTCAACACAAGCAATTGCACTGCCAGTAGCAAAGCAAAGCTCAGCAACACTCCATTTCTCCTCTGAAACTTCCTTTCTGGGAGCATTGAATGATAAAACAAAATCATATGGCAATGAAAGAAGCCATTAGGCCCAACGTGCTCATTCTAGTTCTTTGAAGGAGCTAGAATTAAAGTCACTAGCTGATCTTTTTCCACATCCCAGCAAATGTTTCCTTTTCATGTTTAGATTCAATTCCTTTTTGAAAGTAACTATTAAATCTCTTCCCTTTCAGGTAATACATTCCAAATCATAACTTGCTGACTAAAACATTTCTCATCTCTCCTCTGGTTCTTTTGCCACATGCAAAATGGGTGCAATGAAAGGGAAAATATATGGACCAGATGAAAGAGGGTGTGATGAATTCTTTCATATATATCTTGTTGCAGACTATTGTCAATTGATCTGAATCTGAAGCTAGCATGTCATGCCAATTACACACATCTTCTTATAGGGAGCTGTTGTGGTTCCTCTATCTTCAGCACTTGACCAATCTCAACATTCCATATTTCCAAGGCAGAGACCTGGATGCCTACTTAGGAACAAGATTACTCTATGGCAGTGGTTTGTGATTGTTTTGGAATCCAAGAACTCCTGACTAGGTGACATTAACGAACATGTACTTTTGGTACACCAGGATTTCGATTGAACACTTACGTTCTAATGGCTTGCTTCAGGTATTCAGGTAAATTTGGGAATGCTTGCCAGGATTATCCTACCAGAATCTCCAGGATCATTAGAGCCTTTTAAACTCTGCAGGCGTCTTATACAATGGACTGATACAAGGCTGGAACCCAGTGTGCTAGATTCTTGCCAAATTTGGGAGTACACAGTCAAGGGCAATGATGCCAGGGACATGGCATTATTCTTGAGGGCACCTACACTGGGAATCACAATCAGAATCACGCCATACAGGATTTCATTGTCACTTTTGAGTAAATTCATTGGAGCAGAGAATGACTTTTGAAACACTGAAGGGTTTTAATAGGATAGACAAAGCTTATTCTCTCTTGTTGGGGAGTCATTGGTGGAGGATTGACAGTTTGAAATTAGAATCATAGAATTCCTACTATGCAGAAGGAGGCCATTCAGCCCATCGAACCTGCAACGATCCCTTCCATGTTCTATCCCTGTAACTCCACATATTGCTAATCCCTCTGACACTGAGGGTCAATTTACCATAGCCAATCAACCTAACCTGATATCTTTGGACTGTGGGAGGAAACCGTAGCATCTGAAGGAAATCCACACAGACAAGAGAAGAATGTACAAACTCCACATAGACAGTCACCCAAGGCCAGATTTGAACCTGGGTCTCTGGCACTGTGAGGCATCAGTACTAACCCACTGTATCGCTGTGCCATCCTGATTATCGCTAAGAGATTGAGGCAAGGGAGTGGAGAGAATGTGTTACACAATGAGTTGTTGAAGCAGGGAATGATTGAGGCCGAGATCACTGCATCTTTGGGAAAATTGGATAAATATTTGAAGCAGTGAAGGAAAAAGAGTGCACAGGGCAGTGAAATTAATTTGTTTTTTTTTGTTCTAACGAAGAACCAACATGACACACAATGGGTCAATTTGCTTCTTTCTGTACAGTACACTCCTATGGTTCTGAATAGTTTTTTCCCCTTGCTGTAGTGAAAAAGTTGTTTGTGTTTTCAGCTGAAAATAAATGGCAGGAGGTGACAGAGAGAATCATTGCCTCATTAGAGAGATGACAGGGGATATTAAGGTGAAATGGGATGCTGGCCTTAATACATTTGCACCAACAATCTCGGAGGCAGCAAAGCAGAAAATCAGGGATGTTCCGATCAGTTCTTCTGACAGGTTTAGGTCTCAGGGTGATGGTGGAATATCTGGGTCATCCAGTAAAAGTGTAGGCACCTCCGAGAGCAAAGGCCCACTGTGAAAACTTTAAGGAAGATATTAACTAACAAAATCAGATTTTATTGGACATATTTGAAATATAGTTGTAAAATATGTACTGTTTGGTATCATAATTTAATTCATAACCTTTTTCAGCTTAAAGAAATTTCTGTTCAGAGAAGGAAACAGAAGTAAATGTTGCTCTTCAAAATGCTTGGTGAATCTGTGTTTGGGATGTTTGGGAAGGAAGGGACAAAGATTTATTAAATTGCCACATTGTGGAAGTCTAGGATGTCCTTGGTTTCTAGGACAATTATCACTGACCCTACCCTTATAGAACTTGCAGGTTCTTTGTTCCAGCTCCTGAGACAGGAGGAGCAGAGATTCAAGAATTTAAAGTTGTTATTGAGGAGAATGCTTGAGAAAAATTTCTGCACCATGGATCGTGTAACACTTTGCTTCAAGAAATAATTGAGGCAGGAATCTTTGTATCTCGTAAAAGAAAAGCAGAGAAACATTTTGAGACAGATGAACATGTACTTCAGTAAGATTAAGTTGTGTTGTTTTATTAAATGTTGGCAGAGTCAAAGTAGACTGAATGTTCTCTTTTTGTGCCTTAAATCTCTATGGGGCAATGATTCTACCATCTGATTCATTTGTTTGCCTTTAGTTACTCGCATAATTTAACATATGAGTGAATCCCAGTGAATAAATTTCCTAACTTCCCAATTTGCCTAAAGTAGAAGAAATATGTGTATCTTGAAACAAACCGCAAAAGTTTGCTTCATTATGAATTATTTAACAAATTTATAAACTGATGAAAAGAATGATCCTAGTGAAGTAAATAGAACAGTGCTAAAAATAATAATATGGGATAGAATCATAAAATCATAGAATCCCTACAGTGCAGAAGGAGGCCATTTGGCCCATCGAGCCTGCACTGACAACAATCCCACCCAAACCCCATCCTCGTAACATATTTACTTCGCTAATTCCCCTCACTCTAATTCATCATGGTCTTAACCCACATGTGTAGAACAGGACACGAGAGTAACTGCCCTTTGATTTGAACATGGTACCAAAACTGAGGCATTTCAGAGTCACAGTTTCATCAATATGAACCATGATTTTCTGGCCGTTTATGCGCCGCTGTTGCTGCAAGCAAGTATGGAGAATTTGGTGATCAGCTAAATCTCCATATACTAGAGTGGATCAGAAAATCCTGCTGGTGTGAATGGTTGAAAGATTGTGTCCATGGTGTTTTAAGCATAAAATGATCCTTCCCAAATGACTTAAGGAATTTATTCAATAATTAACTGAGCTACACTGGCCAAGTTTATTGACCATTCTAAGCTGAACTAGCACAGATCTCAGCTGGGCTTGTGGAAGGAGAACAATCCTGGATTTGGGTCTGATTGTGGAGATAGGATTCCTGCAATCCTGCTGCAAAGTGTGCTGAGATGTTGGTGAGAGCAATAGCATCAGGCACAACTGTTGTTATTCCTTCTTATGACTAAATAGCTCACCAACACTCAGCAACAAAGGTAGATGTGCTAATGATCATCACAGGGGTGAGGAATGGGGGGACCATTGTAATAAAAATCATTTAAAAGCTTTAACCAAAAAAGAAAATGCTGGAAAACCTCGGCAGGTCAGGCAGCATCTGTAAGGAGAGAAAAGAGCTGATGTTTTGAGTCCAGATGGCCATTTGTCAAAGCTGGGAGAGAAGAGCAGCACTTTATCAGTGTAGGCATTCCTGGGAGAGAAATGGCAGTGAGTTAAACACTGGATAAAAGTAAATTACTGCGATTGCTGGAATTTGAAACCAAAAAAGAAAATGCTGGAAAATGGTGGAAAAGAGTTGATGTTTCAAATCATCTCTCTTTCCAGATGCCGCCAGACCTGCTGAGATTTTCTCTTTTGGTTTCAAATTCCAGCATCGGCAGTAATTTGTTTCTACTAAAAAGCTTTATGTTGAAAAATAATTTATGGCAAGTGTGACAATGTCATCACATTACAACTCTTTCACTTGATTCACTCAGGTGGCAAATCATCTTGCCAAAAAAATGTCCTATAAAATCAATGTCAAGCACCTCAGATTCTGAATCAACAGGAAATCAAAATCTCAGAGCACACGAGTGGAAAAAATAGCTTAGCTGCGTAATACTCCCTGAACTGGAGACTTGGAATTAATGATTTCAACTTCTGTTCTGGACTGATGGATCTGCACACTGTTCTGTTTTTTTCACATCCCTTGCTAACTTTTAAATCAGTAAATTAGTCAGTTCTACATTCCTGGCAGTAGAATGGTTTTTAGGGCACTCCAGTGAGGAGTAAATCAAATTATTGGCTTTCTTGTTTTAAACAACAGGTGGCACTCTTGCACTTGCACAATTCAAATGGGTCATGCATCAAAAAAAATGTTGCTTGAAATGACCTAATTTCACAAACTCTAAGTGAAACTTTACTTTACTTTGCTTTGAGACTGTGTTAGTTGGTAACACTTTTTTTCCCTGTGAGCTCAGTAAGCTGGTAGTCCAGAATGTTGTAAAATATGTAATTAACTTTGAATCCTTTGATAACCGTGTTAGAGACACCGTTATCTCGCTTCCAACAAAGAAATGCAAAATAATATGACTTCATGACATATGGCTATCTAACTGATAATCAGATATCCACTGCAATTTTAGATATTGCCATATCTATACTAAAAACTAAAATAAAAATTGGTTGCATTAGGAAAAGCACTTTTAAATGGAGCCTCATCACATTTCTTAAACAGCTATAAAGACTTTACCATGCTGTTCTGGCAAAAGTTAACAGCCATTTTGCACATGGTAAGATCCCACATGTATGAACAAGACCAATGATTGCTTAAATTGCTTTTATAGGTTTTTGGTAAGGGAGGAATATTGGCTAAGAAATGGAATAAATTTCATGGGATCGTTATTAGCGACCTGAGCTATCAATAGAGACAGCATTTTGATTCAACACATTCAAAGGGTTCCAAGAATTCAGCATTCTCTCAGTACAATACTATGCTCACCTTACCATTGAAACCATATTTAATTTCCTGCTCCCTACTGAATCTGAGCTACTACAATTGGTCTCACCAGCCCTGAGCTCGAGGGAAAGCAAAAAACAAGCCTTTTTTTTTGCTAATCATTTTCTGGTAGTAATTCAACGCGGGGATATCAAAAGGTATTAGACTTAGCTTTCAATCCATGCAGTCACTAAATCGCCTGCCAGAACTCACTATCCTATTATCTACTTACATCTTCCCTTTAGGTGAAATGCCAGAGGATTACCTAGTGCCCATTGAACTGTACCCTAGCAAAAGCCAACACCTTTAGCAGATGTAAGCTACAAAGGAGGAAAGAAAAACAGCGAAGCTTGAAAGTCTTTACACAATGAAGAGAGCACAGCTTCAGGTTTTGTTGACACTGCAGTATATGTAGATCAGCAGCCAACTCAGGAACAGCACAAATCAAAATGTAGCTACTTGCATTGGAAATAAGGTTACACTCAAACATACAATATATTTTGTAGATTGATGGTAGAAGCAATCTGTGGTTCAGTTTCACATGATAAGTCACTATGGTATCAGTATTCATGCTTAAATATCACATCAGCATAAGTCTGACAATAATGAATCTGCAATTGTTTTAACAAAGATTTAGTAAAACAATATGTGAGGACTCAGCTGCAATTATTCAATGTGCATCCAGCACTGGGATGAATAATCACAGAATGAGACACTATATCCTGTCAGTACGTTTTAGCAATGCACAGTAAAGAAAAATTCCCCTAACAAACTCAGCCATTTGAGCTCCAAAAGAGTGGAAAAATGGGGGAGGTGTGATTGTTTTGCAGAGATAAATAAGCACTGAGAGTAGATGGGTTTAAACCATAGAAAATTAGAGCTCAGAAACAGGCCTTTTGGCCCTTCTTGTCTGTGCCGAACCATTTTTTGCCAAGTACCACTTACTTGTACTTGGATATATCCCTCCACACCCCTGTCATCCACAAACCTGTCCAAGGTTTTCTTAATGTTAAACATGACCCCTCATTTACCGCTATATCCGACAGCTCATTCCACAACTCCCACCACTCTCTGCATGAAGAAGCCCCCCCAATATTCCCTTTAAACTTTTCTCCTTTCACCCTTATCCCATGCTGTCTGTTTTTTTTCTCCCCTAGCCTCAGTGAAAAAGCCTGCTTGCATTCATTCTATCTATACCCATCAAAACCTTATACACGTCTATCAAATTTCTCCTATTTCTTCTACGCTCCAGGGAATAAAGTCCTAACCTATTCAATCTCTCTCTGTAAGTCAACTTCTCAAGTCCAGACAACATCCTTGTGAACCTTCTCTGAACTCTTTCAACCTCATTTACATCCATCCTGTAACTAAGCAAAGCAAAACTGTGCACAATACTCTAAATTTGGCCTCACCAATGCCTTATACAGCCTTATCATAACGCTCCAATTTTTGTATTCGATACTCCGATTTATAAAGACCAATGTACCAAGAGCATTCTTTACGACCCGATCCACCTGTGATTTCACTTTTAGAGAATTCTGTACCTGTATTCCCAGATCCCTCTGTTCAACTGCACTCTTCAGAGTCCTACTATTTACCCTGTACGTTTCTCCCAAAGTGCAATACCTCACACTTGTCTGCGTTAAATTCCATTTGCCATTTTTCAGACCATTTTTCTAGTTGGTCCAAATCCCTCTACAAGCTTTGAAAGTTTTCGTCATTGTCCATTACACCTCCAATCTTTGTATCATTAGCAAATTTGCTGATGCAATTTTCCACATTATCATCCAGATCATTGATATAGATGACAAACAACAATGGAGCCAACACCTTGTGGCACATCACTAGTTACAGACCCCCATTCAGCGAAGCAATCCTCTACAACCCAGTCTCTGGCTTCTTCCATTGAGTTTAAATCCGACCGATTTATTTGATAGTAAACTCGCAAGCTTTCGACTCTGTGGTCTTTGTCAGGCGAGTGAGGTGTTCTGGTTTCCAACAGCACACATACCAGCACAGACTGTTTACAGATTAATCTGTAAACAGATTATCAGTAATAGAAGGCCATAGATTGAAAGCTTGCGAGTTCGCTATCAAATAAACCGGTTGGATTTAAACCTGGTGTTGTCAGACTACTTATTGTGTTTACCCCAGTCCAACACCGGCATCTCTACATCATTCTTCCACTGAGCCAGTGTTTAATCTAACTTACTAGCCACCATGTCTACCTAGCAACTGAACCTTCCTAACTAACCTCCTATGAGGACCTTGTCAAAGGCCTTGCTGAAATCCAGGGAGACAACATCCAGTGCTCTCTCTTCATCCATTCCTGGAAAACTCTAATAGATTGGTCAAACATGACCTACCACACACAAAGCAGTGTTGATCCTCCTTAATAAGTCCCTGTCTATCCAAATATTTGTAGATCCTATTCCTTGTCACACTTTCCAATAACTTGCCCACCATCGACGTCAAACTTACTGGCCTATAATTTCCCAGATTTCATTTGAAACCTTTTTTAAACAATGAAACAACATGAGGTACCCTCCAATCATCTGGCACCATCTGTGAATCCTGACATTTTAAATATGTCTTCCAGAGCCCCTGCAAGTTCAACACTAGCCTCCCTCAAGACCTGTGGGAATGCTCTGTCTGGTCTTGGGGATTTATCCACTCTGATTTGCCTTAAGACAGCCAGCACCTCCTCCCCTTTAATCTGTAAAAGTTCCATGACCTCCCTACCTGTTTGCCCTATTTCAAAGAACAAAGAACAAAGAACAAAACAGCACGGGAAACAGGCCCTTTGGCCCAACAAGCCCGCGCCGCCACCCCAATGTTCCCACATCTACCCGTGATCCCTGTCTATGTTTATAGATCTATGGATTAAAAACCAAATTTGAGACAATTTAGGGAGAATTTGTTTTGCCAATTAGCCTAAGAGCACATCTTTGGGATGTGGGAGGAAACCGGAGCACCCGGAGAAAACCCACGCAAGCACGGGGAGAATGCGCAAACTCCCACAGACACAGGCCCAAATCCATGTATCTGCACAGCACAGCGATAGTCACTGAGCTGTCGTATTGCCCATCAAATGGTCCCAGATTAAGCGTACACTAACAACGTGAAGCACAAGGATACTCTCGAAAAAATCCAAGAACAGGCCTCTCACGACCCATCGCGTGTATGCCCCTTGTTAGACAACAAGGTGGACCAAAGCACCTGTAGGATAAAAACAAGTACATCAATATCATCATCTATTTACACATTTCCCAAGGACTCCCAAGGCTCATGATCCCTATTTTAAATCAGTTTTCTATACCCCTCCATTCCCATTCTGTTCATATGCCCATCTAAGTATTTCCATAGACTTCATGCCCGTTTCCTCAGTAAATACGAATGCAAAAAACCCATTTAGTATCTCCCCCATCTCTTTTGGTTCCATTCCCAGTCTACCATTCCAGGTCTTCAAGAGGACCAATTTTATCCTTCACTATCCTTTTGCTCCTTACATACTACAGAAGCTCTTTGGATTTTCCTTCACTCTGTCTGCCAAAGCAACCTTATGCCTTCTTTTAGCCCTCCTGATTTCCCTCTTAAGTAGCTTCTTGCACTTTTTATACTCCTTGAGCGTCTGATCTGTCCCTTGTTGCCTGTACATTTCATACAACTCTCTCTTCCTCTTCAACCTCCCTCAAAAACCAAGGTTCCTTATTCCTATTTACTTTGCCTTTAATCCTGACAGGAACATACAAACTCTGCACTCTCAAAATTTCTCCTTTGAAGGCCCCCCCCCTTTCCATTTACACCATTACCGGAGAACAGCCTGCGCCAATCCACACTTCCCAGATCCCTTCTCATTTCATCAAATTTGGCCTTTTTCCAGTTCAGACCTTCAACCCGAGGACCAAATCTATCCTTATCCATGTTCAGGTTGAAACTAATGGAATTATGATCACTGGATCCAAAGTGTTCCCTCACACATCCATCACCTGTGATAACTCATTTCCCAAAAAGGGATCCAATATCACATCCCCTCTAGTTGGTACCTCTATATACTGATGTAGAAAATTCTCCTGAACACAGTTTACAAATGCTACCCCGTCTAAATCTTTTAAAGTATGTGAGATCCAATCTATATGTGGAAAATTAAAATCCACTACTATCACAACTTTGTGTTTCTTGCAGTTGTCAACTATCTCTCTGCTGATTTGCTCCTTCAATTCTCGCTGACTATTGGGTGGTCTACAATACAACCCCATTAATGTGGTCATACCTTCCCTATTTCTCATCTCTACCCATAGGGCCTCTGTAGACAAGTTCTGTAATCTATCCTGCCTGAGTACCACTGTAACATTTTCCCTGACCAACAATGCCGCCACCCCCCCACCCCCATCTTTTATCCCTCTGCATCTATCATGCCTAAAACATTGGAACCCTGGAACATTGAGCTGCCAGTCCTGCCTCACCTGTAGCTAAGTTTCACTAAGGCTATAATGTCATATTTTCACAATCCACGCCTTCAGTTCATTTGTCTTCCCCACAATACTTCTGGCATTAAAGTAGACACACCTCAAAAGATTATTTCCACCACACTCAACCCTTCTATTTGTGATTTTGCTTGAACTAACCTATCTTTTTAGCACCACTCCACTATCTGCTCTGGCACTCTGGTTCCCATCTCCCTGCAAATCCAGTTTAAACACTTCCCAATAACACGAGCAAAACTCCCTGCAATTATATTGGTCCTCTTGTAGTTTAGGTGTAACCTGTCTCTCTTGTATGGGTCCCACCTGCCCCAGAAAAGTTTGTTTAATTAAATTCCTGCGTTTTATAATTGAAACAGTAACCCCAACCGGATCACCATTTCCAAAAACTATCTAACTGGTCACTTCATTTGCATAAACTTGAGTTCAGTGAGAACTTATAGCACATCTTCTGGTTAGTCCTAACTCACTACCCATGTTAATGCACTCTCATTGGCTTCTAATTGAGCAACACTCTTATGTTCCAACATGCCTCATGACTATCTAGACCCTCACTGCCCACTATCTAACCCTTGCCAGCAGAACTAATATGCCTCCAAATTAGAATTCTCTTCTTAATCCCTTCAACTTTGCAACATCTTTCTTACTTTATGAAGCTTCCTTGTATCTCTTCACTGTGCCTTTCGGGTCATCTCCCCTAACTATTTGTCTTGCTAATTGTTGGTTGCTCTGTGAGACATTTTGCTACCCTAAAGATTCAATTTAAACATAAAAGATGGAATTTTCTATTCTAGAGACCACAAGTGCGGTGATGGGCATAGAAAGTAAGTTTCTTGTTGGCTGGCACGGCTACGTTTCCATGCCAGGTTATCTACTTTTCAGCTTCTTATATATCCTTGGAATGAAATATGTCATAGCTCATAATGGGTGGGCTGGGATTGTCTGTCCTGCCATTACCTCAGCCTCTCATATAGACCCATATTTAAAACACACCAGTGTTCATTTGCTCAGTGTGGCCCAGGTCTGGTCATGTGGACACCAGAATGGCCCTGAAAAGAAACAAATATACAAGATAGTGATGACATTTCTCCAGATTTCTCCGAGGCAGTCAGTATTACGCACCATAAAAGAGATGCACCATAGAGAGGTGCGAGAAGATGAGCAAGAGGATGAATTCTCCCATTTGCCCAGGGTTAGGCCATCTTCTCCTCTCTTCACTTCCAACTCATACTCACACAACCCATCAGGCTTTTGAAGGATTTCAATCCATGGGGATCTTACACACTACCCCTACAAGTGACATCACAACTTCTTGCCAATCTTCAGCCCTTACAAAGTCCACTCAGCACACAGAGAAACCAGGCAAGCTTATCATTTGTTTTGCCATCTGTCCTGCTCACAGTCTGTCCACTTGGCTTTATGCAGAAGAAAATCACCCACAGCATTGGGAAAGTTCCCAGACCAGAGGGGAAATTCCAGAGCTGAGGCTATTCACCTCTTTGAATAGCAGGCAGCAGAGCTAGCCAGCAAGTACCGGGGACCACGCCTGGGCCAAAGGCAAGCTTGGCGGCCCCAACAGGCAAGTGAGGATCTATTAACAGCCCCTCGATCACCAAGCAAAACTGTGTGATTTTTATTGATGACTATGCAGCCAATCACTAATTATATCTTCTCTCTTTACGAGGCACCAGCAGGAAATGGGAGAGGGCCATTGGCAGCCAGCCCATCAACCAAGGCCACAGACAACTCAAGTGGGGAATACTGAAGATCCATTGAATGTAGAGACACTATAGTTTTCACCTGCACTCTTCACCAGTGCAAAGACACACACCTTCATGGGACTGAGTTATAGAGTAGCTGGGGATCACCATATTTTGAGCACAGCACAGATTTGGACCCATAGCAGGTGGAGGCAGTTACTGACAAGGTTACCGACACTCAGAGGACTGATGGAAATCAGATACCTGCTGAGCCTGAGTCCAATGACAGGGCTGTGGACTCAGCCCTTAGGCAGGTTCTGGAGCTCCATTGATAAATAAGGGCAGAATTGTCAGAGGCCGTCACAGATTAGAATAGAGCATGGAGGTGTCTGTCCACATTCAATCTAATGTTATTGCACCAACATTGTCGCACATTGAGGTCACCCTTGGAAAGATGGTGACTGCCAGGGAGATCTTGGTCCAGGAAATTGTGCTGGGTATGTGTGGGGATGTATATACCATTGCTTCAGCCACAAGAGCTTTTTAATGTTGGCTAGGTGAGAGGGGCGTAGGCACACTGATCTCTCTGCAGGAGCCCTTTCTCCTCAAGGAGGGACCCTCAGGCACCCACAGGGAGGAATCATCAGGACAGCCTGGGGCAATCCTCCGTACCTGTGGGAAGATGGAGTTCACTGCCAACCCCACTGCTCTGGCAGCATCTTGCATCAGAAGCTTGAGATATTCCACAGGGATCACAAGTAGAGTCCTGGAATGAGCCTCTTACAAAAAATATTCAATGCAGCGAACATCTTTAAAATCATTAAAAAGAAATGGCTTCTCAGTTCCTATGATGTCAATTCCTCCTGAAGAATGTGGCAGATGTGAGATACTTCATCCCTTGACAAGTGTAGTCCCTAAGGCACTGCCCCTCGCACATTTATAGGTATGAGAAGCATTTACAGTACACCCTTTGTCCTGCCATGGAATGAGTCTTTCCACTGTATCAGGTAAGTGATATCCTTCACAAATCCACATTGATTCTCTCATTCAGCTTATTCTTGTTTGAGGGCTGCAGATACCAGGGAACACTACCCCCTGGGGGTTCCCTTCCAAATCATTCACTACCCTGACTTCAAATTTAAATTACCGTTCCTTCACTGTTGTTGGGACAAAACTCTAGAATTCCTTCCCTAACAGCATTGTGGGTGTATCTGCACTTCAGCAGTTCAAGAAGTTTCCCAACACCTGGTGTCTCACAACAGCAGCCCCCGGGTCCTGAGGCCAATGCTCCTCAAGGGGAGGTTCTTCTCTCAGCCCAGCCTGATGTTAAGAGGCTCTTCTTCTCCTCCTCTCCTCCCAAATGCCAGGAAAAGGTCAACGTTGGATATTCTATCTATTCTCCACTCTCGACATTCTGTGAAAACTTTAGACGAAGATGTGACTGACCATAACCAAGCAATGGTCACTCTGCATTTGCAAGCTAGGAGTCGTTGTGAAGCCCTTGGATTTCAACCATTCCATCTCTAGATCATTCCTGCAACTCTAGCTCTGCCATGAGGATCACCCTTCCCCCAACACCACAAAGGCCCCAGGTATGACAGTGCTTTCCCAAAGGGAGTTGGATCTCAGGTGGCCTGAGATGGGCACTGTCAAACTGAATCATTTTGATTATTGCGCAACTTGAACTTGGGCCTCATGTAGTAATCCAATAGCGCAGAAGTGCAATGATCTATTCCTCCCTCGAGCCCACTGAGCCCTTCCCTCATGATATTTTTCACGTTTTATTTTCCAACTAAGTCACTGGAACAGCTTGCAAAATGGTGGGACTGGAATTTTACTATGAGACCAATTTCTAACCCACTCCATGACTATGGAAGTCTCTCCCACAATGTGCAGGTTTTCCTTCCTCCAATCACTTTTCTTCTTCCCCCTTTAATCCTTGATCCCACTTCTATTGTTATTGATATCCCTGCCCTCCATGTAGACCCCTGACCCCCCCCCCTCCAGCTTGAGGCCCATTGCACAATTACTCACAGAGGCCACCCCATAAGAAGCCATGAGGTGTCCCTTCCTCCCCTCCATCCCCAGTATTACATGTTCCCCATGTATAGGCTGCAGATGCTGCCCCTGACTATGATTTTACATATGCAATCCATATCAAGCTACCAAACTCCAGGATGATATGTGTGATTGATGTGCCATGCCCTGCACACCATGCTGGACACTACTCATATAGGATGGACAGATCCTCTCCATCATGGACTGTGACCAAGACATGTATGCCAAGATCATCCCTCTAAATTGTCATGCACTTGCCCAAGACTGACTATGCTTCCTGGCAACGACTCTTGCCCAGGACTGGCTATGCTTTTGGGCCATGACTACCTCTTGCGCACTTGCTCAGGACTGGCTGTGCTTTCTGGCAATGACTCTTGCACACTTGCCCAAGATTGGCTACGCTTTTGGGCCATGACTACCTCTTGCACACTTACTTAGGACTGGCTGTGCTCTCTGTGCCCACCATTTGCTGTATACCCATCCTCGATTCATGTGTCTCTGTGCATTCTTCCCCATTCAGTGCACGCCAAGACATGCGCCTCCGTCTAATCTTTCCTCCTTACTTCATTCCTCTTCCTCCCAAAAACCAACCTTTGTCTTCCTTTGCGTCTGTCTTGTCTCCCCTACACCACCTCTACTCCCCTACATCTTGCCTAAAATCAAGGCTTGGCCCTCAGAAAGGGTGGGAGCAGCTGAATAGGAAAGTCAATTTCCAGAGTTTGGACTTCAGGATCCAGTAGCAGTATCACAAAAAATCTGGTAACTTGACTTGCCTATGCAACATCAGTGAATGCATCTCCTATTCACAACACCAACACTAATCTTTCATACTACTCCTCACTCACCAGCAGCACTCAATGCAGTCAGGACTCCATCTAACATTCAAATATTCCATTCTACCTACCTCACTTTCTCCACATACCTCTAACTAATCAATTATGGCTGAAGCACCAGCTAAACACAGCACAATGCAACCACTGACATTCTCCATTCTCTCTTGCAGGACAAAGTGGCACACAATTGACAAAGACTGATGAGGGTGAAGGCTAACTAATCACCTGAGCAAAGTAAGAAGTCTGACAACACCAGGTTTAAATCCAACTGATTTATTTGATAGTAAAGTCACAAGCTTTCAACCTATGGTCTTCGTCAGGTGAATGAGCTCATTCACCTGACGAAGACCATAGGTCGAAAGCTTGTGAGTTTACTATCAAATAAATCGGTTGGATTTAAACCTGGTGTTGTCAGACTTCTTACTGTGTTTACCCCAGTCCAACGCCGGCATCTCTACATCATCACCCTAGCATTACCAAGGAGATGATTCTCTGCAACATGGTGATAGCAGCAAATGGGCCCAAAGCATCCAATGTCCCTGACAACTTGGAGGATGCCCTGTATGCACACATATCCTTGCAGAACACAATGCAGGCTGTGCGGGTAATGATCAGTGGTGTATCACGCCCTGGAAGCCTTACAGCAGCAATGCACAAGTGAATTTCACACTCCTTATATCTTCTTCTCACAAAGAGAAGGATGCCTAAATTAAATCTCCCCTTGACCTTCTCTCTTGTAAGAGAAACAATATCAGCTTTCCTAGTCTGAATATTTACAATTCATTAATTATAAGATCTTCCTTTATATAGATTATATTCCAATTATAATGAAGAAAAATGTTCTTTCAAGTTGCATATATCCAGCAAGGATATCATCCCTTTGCTGTGCCTCACTGCTGGAGCAACACTTATCTGACAGAGCAGTGTGATAGGAATCTACTTCGTTTGATCCATTTGGTAAATTTTAACTTGCGGCTTTCCCCATCACAGTATCCAACTGATTTTCTTTTCTAATAATGTGAAAAATCGTTGCTGCCAGTGACCTGTTTGTCAGTCCATTCCATATGCTTTCATCCCTTGTGTAAAGAATAGATTCTTGAACTCAGTTTGAAATTTGCCCTTTATCATGATGCCTTGATTTTACTTCCATCTTGGATTTACTTTCTCAATATCTTGTGCTAACTCTATTAGGCCCCCGTTAAAGGCCAAAAAGTCCACATTACACCATTCTTTCCTCACAATTCAGTTCTCCAACACCAGGATTCAGCTTCAAATGTCTGGCTGTATCCATTTGTCTCGGAGATCTGAATATTTAAGATAAAAGCACTGTAAGTTTTTAGCATGGTATCCCTCTGTGCTACTTTGGATGGATAAGGTTTGTTTTATTGGTTGCTTCTCTGCACTGATTATACATAAACAGGATCAAGTCAATTTAGGAATAGCAGTGACCATTCACTCATTGCACCATTCCATTCTAACATCGTTGACCTGTATCTCAACTCAATCCCACATATTTGCTCCATATCCCTTGATACCTTTGCCTGACAAAAAGCGATTAATCTCAGTCTTGCAAATGTCCTGTTGGGAGTTTGATGAGGTTAGAGGCTGAAAAGGGAGAGCAAGTTACAGAATTTTACTATGCATTGTGTGAAAAAATGCACTTTGATTTTAAACCTACTTGGCCCAGTTTTCATTTTGAAATCTCAACCCTTGTTCTTTGTTTCACAAAAGGAAACAGCTTCCCTCACTCTCTCAACGTTTTACAAATCTTACTTAGATCACTCCTCAAACTTTTAAACCTAAGGAGAAACAATTTGACTTCATAGTTCAGTCCTTTAAAGCTAATTTCTTCCTGCTGAATCTGCACTGTACTTTCTTCATGTCCAATTTATCTATCTGAGATGCAGTACCCAAATTTGAATGTAAAATGCTAGATAGGACCTGACCAATTTCTTTTGCAGCTAAAACACGCTAACTGGTGTTTGTATTCCAGCATCATTGAGATAAAATTCATCATGGATGTTTCATCATCCTTTTTAATTTAAGCTTTTATACTAGCATTTAGTGATCGGTGTACACAGTTATCCAAATCCATTTACTCTTCAGCAGTTCCTAGTGTCTCACCATTTAAAAAATGTTCTAATTTATCCTTCTCAGATTCAAAGAGAATCACCTCACACTCCACGCATTTCCAACTCACTGTGACATTTTATAACTTCCAGCAACTTTATCTAACTTGGCATAATTTAAAAACTTAGATATACAACTGATGAAATATTGAGGCACAGATCCCTAGAGAACGGTTCTCAGAGTTCTGATGATCAGAGAACTATCCTTTTATCTTTACGTTCTCCCTCAGGTTCCATCGTTTTAATTTTTGCTGATTAACCTCTTGAATCCCTTCTACCACCTGGAGGTTCCCTTCCAAATCTCTCACCATCCTGACTTTAAATTTATATTCCCGTTCCTTACTATTGTTAGGACAAAACCCTAGAATTCCCTCCCTAACAGCATCGTGGGTGTGCCTACACCTCAGGATCTGCAGCAGATCAAGAAGTTTCACAACACCAGGTTAAAGTCCAACAGGTTTATCTGATAGCAGGTGAGTGAGGAATTGTGTTCACAAACAGGGCATAAATGAACACAAACCACAGCGAAAAATCATATTGACCTCCTCAGAAAGCAAAAACAGGACATGGCAGTTAGAGTACCCTTCGTCGTCCAGAACTTCCCTGGAGCAAAGAAGCTATGATATCTTCTCCAAAGCCTTCAACATGTCATCGATGAAGACAAACATCTCGCCAAGGCATCCCCACACTCCCACTTCTTGTCTTCAAACAACCACACAACCTCAAACAAAGAACAAAGAACAAAGAACAAAACAGCATGGGAAATAGGCCCTTCGGCCCAACGAGCCCGCGCCGCCATCCTCATGTTCCCACCTCTACCCGCGATCCCTGTCCATGTTTATAGATCTATGGATTAAAAACCAAATTTGAGACAATTTAGGGAGAATTTGTTTTGCCAATTAGCCTAAGAGCACATCTTGGGGATGTGGGAGGAAACCGGAGCACCCGGAGAAAACCCACGCAAGCACGGGGAGAATGCGCAAACTCCCACAGACACAGGCCCAAATCCATGTATCTGCACAGCACAGTGACAGTCACTGAGCTGTCGTGTTGCCCATCAGATGGTCCAGGTCAAGCATACACTAACAACGTGAAGCAGTAGGATACTCTCAAAAAAGATCCAAGAGCAGTCCTCTCACGACCCATCGCGTGTATGACAACAGACCATTGTCAGCAGCAAACTACCCAGCCTTCTGGAGAACAGTGACCATGACACCACACAACCCTGCAACATGTGTCAGATCATCGACAAGGATGCCATCATTTCACGTGAGAATACCATCCACCATGAACCCAGTACATACACTTGCGACTCGGCCAATGTTGTCTACCTGTTACGCTGCAGGAAAGAATATCCTGATGCATGGTACATTAGCGAGACAATGCAGATGCAACGACAATGGATGAATGAACACTGCTCGACAATCATCAGGCAAGAGTGTTCTCTTCCTCTTGGGGAACATCTCACCAGGCAAGGGCATTCAGCCTCTGATCTTCGGGTAAGCATTCTCCAAGGTGGCCTTCACGATACACGACAATGCAGCATCACTGAGCAGAAACTGATAGCCAAATTTTGCACACAGGAGGTTGGCCTCAACTGGGATCTGGGTTCATGTCACGCTATCTGTAACTCCCACAACTTGCCTGGGCTTGCAAAATCTCACCAACTGTCCTGGCTGGAGACAATACACATCTCTTTAACCTGTGCCTAACTCTCTCCACTCACATTGTCTGTACCTTTAAGGCTTGATTACCTGTAAAGACTCGCATTCCAACCAATTTGTAAATTGAGTTTGTGTCTGTATATGCTCAGTTTGTGAACACAACACCTCACTCACCTGAAGAAGGAGTGACATTCTGAAAATTTGTGCTACCAAATAAACCTGTTGGACTTTAACCTTCTGTTGTGAGACTTCTTATTGTGCTTACACCAGTCTGATGCTGGGATCTCCACATCATGGCAGTTCAAGAAGGCAGCTCATCACCACATTCTCAAAGGTAACTAGAAATGGACAATAAATGCTGGCCTGCCAGCGATGGCATATCCTGTAAACGAATTTTTTTTAAAAATTGCATGTAGTTTCACCAAAACCCTGCATAATTGCAGCACTGCCTTGTTATCCTTGTACACCAATCGCCTTGCAATAAAGACCATCAAATCATTTGCCTTTCTAATTGCTTGCTGCATTTATATGATGACCATCTGCTTTCTATATGTTTACTAATCCTCTATCCATGCTAAAATATTACCCCCAACTCCATGAGCCTTTTTCTCACCTATTAAACTTCTGTGTGGTACCTCATTGAATGCCTTTTGTAAATCCAGGTGTACTATATTTACTGGGTCCTTTTTATCCATGCTACAAGTTACATCTTCAACAAACTCTAAGAAAATAAATGTTGGACTCTCAAAAGCAGAGGCAAGATAAATCATCATGGGGAATGAGGAAATGGCAGAGCCATTAAACAAATTATTTTGCTGGTTTTCAAAATAAAAGACACAAAGTCTTCCCTCTCTTTGAACCATGTTGAATTGTTCTGATCGTACAATGCTTTTTGAAGAGCATTGTTAAGCTTAAAAAAAATAGAATTCAGCATTTTTCCAACAATTAATTTTAAGTTAACTGATTTATGGAGCACTGTTTTCTCGCTCCCTCTTTTTTGAAAAGCTTCATAACATTTGCTACCTTTTAATCTAAAAAGACTATTCCCAAACCTAAGGAAATTTGGAAAATCACAGCCAGCATATCTGTTATCTCTGCAACTATTTATTTTAGAACCCTAGGATGTAGGTCATCAAGTCCCAGTGATTTGTTGGATTTCAATCCTTATAGTTTTGCCAATATTTGTTTCTCGGCTGATATTAATTATCTTACTTTCTGCATTCTTTTCACCCCTAGGTTACTCTTTATTTCTGCTGTGAAACTTGTGTCTTTTACTGTGAAGACAGAAACAACATATTTATTCAACAACTTTGCAATTTCCTCATTTCCCATGATAATTTCTCCAGTCTGCATCCAAGGGGCCAACACTTACTTTAGGTACTCAATTCTTCTTTACGTATTTTTAAAAGCTCTGACCATCTGTTTATATATTTCTGAATGGTCCATATTTTGTTTTCCTGTTTTAATCAACATCTTGCTGGATCCTCATTGGTTTCTAAAGTATTTCCAATCTTCAGACTTGCTCCTTTTTGTAAAATTTTAAGCCTCTTTTTTAAACCTAACATTTTTTGAGTAAGTTAGGTTTATTGTCCATGCTAAATTGACCCTAGTGTCAGGAGGATTAGCATGGTAAATACATGGGGTTACACAGATGTGGCCTGGGTGCGATTGTGGTCAATGCGGACTCAGTGGGCTGAATGACTGCCTCTGCACTATAGGATTCTATGATTCTAAGACCCATAGATAGAACATAGAACATAAAACATTACAGCGCAGTACAGGCCCTTCGGCCCTCGATGTTGCGCTGGCCAGTGGACCCTCTAACCTAAACTATTCCAATATCATCCATATGCCTATCCACCGAACATTTGAATGCCCCCAAAGTAGGCGAGTCCACAACTGCTGCAAGCAGGGCATTCCACGCCCTCACCACCCTCTGTGTAAAGAACCTGCCTCTGACATCCGTCCTATAACTACCACCTCTTAATTTAAAGTTATGTCCCCTCGTGTTGGTCATCACCATCCGAGGAAAAGGCTCTCACTATCCACCCTATCCAGTCCTTTGATCATCTTATACGCCTCAATTAGGTCACCGCGTAACCTTCTTCTCTCTAATGAAAATAACCTCACGTCCCTCAGCCTTTCCTCATAAGGCCTTCCCACCATACCAGGCAACATCCTGGTAAACCTCCTCTGTACCCTTTCCAATGCTTCCACATCTTTCTTATAATGCGGCGACCAGAACTGTATGCAATACTCCAAGTGCGGCCGCACCAGAGTTTGTACAGTTGTAACATAACCTTACGGCTCCTAAATTCAATCCCTCTACCAATAAAAGCTAACACACCGTACGCCTTCTTAACAACTTTATCAACCTGGGTGCCAACTTTCAAAGAGCTCTGTACTTGTACCCCAAGATCCCTCTGCTCGACAACACTATTAAGGGTCCTTCCATTAACCCTATATTTCATATGCCTGTTATTCCTACCAAAGTGAATCACCTCACACTTATCCGTATTGAATTCCATTTGCCACCTCACGGCCCAGCTCTGAAACCTATCTATGTCCCTCTGCAAACTGTAACATCCATCCTCGCTGTCTACAACTCCCCCCACTTTGGTATCGTCAGCAAATTTACTAATCCAACCCTCTACACCCTCATCTAGGTCATTATAAAAATGACAAACAGCAGTGGCCCTAAAACAGATCCTTGAGGTACACCACTTGTAACTGCACTCCAGGTTGAATATTTCCCATCCACCACCACCCCCTGTCTTCTATCAGCTAGCCAATTCCTAATCCAAACTGCTAAATCACATTCAATCCCATGCATCTGCACTTTCTGCAGTAGCCTACCATGGGGAACCTTATCAAACGCTTTGCTAAAATCCATATACACTACATCAACTGCCTTACCCTTATCTACCTCTTTGGTCACCTCCTCAAAAAACTCAATAATGTTTGTGAGGCACGACCTACCCTTCACAAAACCGTGCTGACTATCCCTAATCAATTTATTTCTCTCTAGATGCTTATAAATCCTATCCCTTATAATTCTTTCAAAGACTTTGCCCACAACAGAAGTCAGGCTCACCGGTCTATAATTTCCAGGATGGTCCCTACTCCCCTTTTTGAACAAAGGGACAACATTTGCCATCCTCCAGTCTTCCGGCACTATACCTTTAGCCAACGACGACATGAAGATCAAAGCCAAAGGCTCTGCAATCTCCTCTCTAGCCTCCCAGAGAATCCTAGGGTAAATCCCATCTGGCCCAGGGGACTTATCAGTTTTCATACCCTCAAGATTTGCTAACACCTCCTCCTTATGAACCTCAATCCTGCCCAGTCTACAACCTGGTATCTCAGTATTCTCCCCGACAACATTGTCTTTCTCCTGCGTGAATACTGACGAAAAATACTCATTCAGTGTCTCTCCTATCTCCTCAGGCTCCACGCACAACTTCCCACTGCTATTTCTGACTGGCCCTAATCTTGCCCTAACCAATCTTTTATTATTTATATACCTGTAAAAAGCTTTAGGATTCTCCTTAATCCTTTCCGCCAAAGTCTTCTCGTGTCCTCTTCTAGTTCTTCTCAACTCCCTCCTTAGCTCCTTCCTGGCTAATTTATAGCTCTCCAGTGCCCTAACTGAGCCTTCATGTCTCATCATAATATAAGCCTCCTTCTTCCTCTTCACCAGAGATTCAACTTCCCTAGTACACCATGGTTCCCTCACTCGACCACTTCCTCCCTGCCTAGCAGGTATATATTTGTTACGGACATGCAGAAGCTGTTCCTTAAATATGCTCCACATTTCAGATGTCCCCAGCCCCCGCAATATCCTGCTCCACCCTATGCATCCTAAATCTCTCCTAATAGCCTCATAATTACCTTTCCCCCAGCTATAACTACTGTTATTCGGTATGTGCCCATCCCTTTCCATCACTAAGATAAACGTAACCGAATTGTGGTCACTATCACCAAAGTGCTCACCCACCTCCAAGTCTAACACCTGGTCTGGTTCGTTACCCAGTACCAAATCCAATATAGCCTCACCTCTTGTTGGCCTATCTACATACTGAGTCATGAAACCTTCCTGCACACATTGAACAAAAACTGACCCCTCTAACGTACTTGAACTATAGCGTTTCCAATCGATATTAGAAAAGTTAAAGTCCCCCATTACAACTACCCTGTTACTTTCACACCTATCCAGGATCAACTTTGCAATCCCTTCCTCTACTTCTCTGAAACTTTTTGGAGGCCTATAAAAAAACTCCCAACAGTGTGACCTCTCCTTTCTTGTTTCTAATCTCAGCCCACACTACCTCAGCAGACAAGTCCACATCAAATGAGATGGACCTTTCTCACTGTAGTTTTGTTTTTCAAGGGGATGTATTTCTGTTGAACATTTTGAATTGTTACTTTAAAAGTTTCCCACTATTCATTTACCTCCATACTCTTTATTCTATTTACCCAATTAACCTTCACCAATTCTCCCCTTATACCTATATAACAGGTTTTAAGTTTGAAATTGTTGTTTGAGAAGAAAATGTGTCACTTTCAAACTTTATATGGAATTCAATGCTATCACGATCATTATTTCCTAATGGATCATATATGATGACATTAATTTAACCCAATTTCATTAAACAACACTGGATCCAAACTAACTTTATCCATAGTCATTTCCACAACTTTTTTTTCAAAATAATATCATAAAAAAAGAATCTGTAAACTCATTTTGCTAATTTGATTGTCCCAGTCTAAATTCAAATTGAAGTCTGCCCTCCCCTCCCACTTGTTCCAAGTTCCAATAATTTCTTGTTTAGTGTTTTGTCCAATGGTATAACAATTTGAGGGGATATATAATCTACTCCCACCAATGTTTACTGACTCTTGTTATTCCTAATTTCTAACCAAGATTCTACTTCATGATCTTCTCAGGCCAGATCGTTTCTCATTAATGCCATAGATTTTTTTTTACTCTCAGGGCTACCCCTCCTCCTTACTATTCTGTCTGCCTTTCTTAAACATTATGTACCCTGGAGTATTTATTTCCCATCCTTGATCATCTTTTAACCATGTTTCTGCAATGGCCATTAAAGCTAAATCATTTACTTCTATTTCATATTCATCTAACTTAGCACAGATGCTTCACGTATTCAAATCAAAAACCTTTAATTTTAATGTTTAATTTCAATTCCCTGAATGTCCTTACTTGCTGCTGCACTATTTTTGTTCAATTCTCTGTCCTTTTCTATCCCATACTGCTTGTCTTTACCCACATTGTCATATTGCTCTGATACCTCACCATTTCTCTTTGGATTCCTAACTTTCCTTTCACCTGAACTCTGCTACTTCTGTTAGTTTAAAACCCTGACCATACTTCAGTTGTATAATTGGCCAGGACGCTGGTTCCATACTGGTTCAAGTGGAGCCCATCTGAATCAAGTATGATTACCTTTGATGTTTTATTCTTTTAATTTGGCCCTTAACTCCACAAATTCTCTTAGCGGAGCATCACTGCTGGTTCAACTCATGTCATCAGTTCCCACGTGGGCCACAACATCTGGATCCACCCCCTTTCCAATCCAAGTTTCATTTAGGCTGTGAGAAATTGACCTTAACTCTGGCACCAGGCAGGAAATACAACTTTCAGAGCTCTCAGTTGGGAAGCCATTGATCTCAGTTAAGCCTCCCTTGATACCTGTGGTTGTGGGAGGGTGATCAGATGATAATGCAACTTGAGACCTCCTCAGATGAGGATAAAGACGAGGAAGGTGATGATGAGCCACATCATCCTGATCAACATGAGAGGCTGCATGGAGAGTGCCAAGATCCATGTGCTAAAGAGGCACAGGAGACACTTTTACAAACTTGTTTCAGATTGGAATCACAGCCATCCAGCTAAATAAAATCCATATCCCACCTATGATGAAACCATTCACCTCTGCTTTAAGCCGAGACCACATTGTGCACTGCCACTAGATACTTCTACAAAATGCAAAAAAATGACCACATGAATCATAATCACTCCCAAGCGGCTCTTGATTTAATAAATACAGCATTTTCACTGCCGGAGGTCAATGGATAGAAACTTTCGGAAACCAAATAATACATTTATTACATAGATGATCAGACCCAGCAGATAAGCATTAATTCTATTCACCTGTCGGACACAAATGCATCTAGTGTATTTGCTTAATCTTTTTGTGAACTCTCTCCTATGTGGCGCTCCGCCTTTGCTACCAAATGCAGTAGACGCAGGCTTCTGCATTGATGCCCTGTGTCAGAGGATGACCTTGGTAATTGGTGCCTGAGGTCTGGGGAGCCCAAGAATGCTGAGGGGCTCCTGTACAGGTGCAGGGCCCTCATATTGTCAAGGCAACTTGATGTGTTTGTGTCACTGGTGCAAGAGCTTGGGAACAACTGACCACGCCAGAAATGGTCTGATAGAAGCCTCCAGATGTGGACTGCAGTTGATTCTCCTCCCTCAAAAGACATAAGGGTTTGCTCCCTGCTAACCTGAGAAGGTTAAGGACTTAACAGAGACTTCAGACTCCTTGTACTTCTGCTGCCGTCTTTCCATTGCTGCTTAGAGCTCATGGACAAGGCACTTGATGCAGATTTGTGCAAGTCCATAGCACCTATTTGCTGGTCTGGTAGATCTGTTTTCCATATGATGTTCACCTGAGGCTTCCCTCGCATTCAGTGATGAGGCTTCTCACCTTTCTGAGACTGCACAGCCTCCTCACCTTCTGCAATGGAGTGGTTGGTATATTGTCCAACCAGCTCGAGAGCCTCCTTCTTTGTGAGCATCAGGATGGCATTAATTGAGTTTTTGTCAATGGGCTGCGTCTTTTCCCTGGCATTCTGAGCTTTCTTCTCCTATAGATCTCAGACATCCCACTAGATCAACACATTCGCTGAGTTGCTCCCCCTGTGGCCTTTGTCCACTCTGGAGCCACCTTGCGAGGGTCAGCAGTGCCACGCTGTGGTGAATGCTGCAGCCTCCACTCATTGACACCAATATAGTAGGCTCTCACTCCCCAGTATCCACTCTTCCCCAGTTGCTGGCCCCTCAGGGATCCGATGTGTGATACTCACTCTTGCAGAGAACAAAATGTCATTGACATGCTTGTGGCTCTTTAGCCAGGTTCTCTAGACAACTCCATGGCTAATGACCTCCTTATGATCTCCATCTAGGCTTTCCCAATTAGGCAAGGGAGATGAGTATCCGCCTTCTATCTCTGGGAATGAGGACTTTCACCATGCTCGAACAGCCTGGACAAGAACACATACAGTATCATCGACCAGCTATGAGGCCACCTGGGATCTTTTTTCCGTCAGCTCGGCAAATGTGTTTCTTCAATGAATTTGTTCTGAAGATTCCAGAGTGTTCACTGTTCAGAGGATGCCGGAGGGCTCAGTATTTGAACATGCAGTAGGGCTCATTATTCAGAGGATGCATACAACAGCAAAGGACATTTGCATCTGATCTTGGGCTTTGAAGGCCATTTAAACATAGTGCCTCACTTCTTTCTATGTCAACTATGGCCAATCCCTCAGAGCCTGCCTTGGGCTACCTGCCTGCCATTAATTAACTGCTCTGTGTGAAGTCACACCAGAGACGGGTACCAGAGGGAAAGGGCCATCCCCACTTGCTTTCGATTCTGGCTTACATTTCCCGCAGAGTTTCATAAAATCCTGGTCAGAGAGTAGGGATAATTTAAATTGGCAGGATGTAGCTAGGGCTGTCCTCCTGGGACTCAGCCTTTCTAAGTATTTATAAATGAATTAAATGAAGGAATAGAAAAGTATGTTTGTTGATCTTGGAAAGGATATAACATAGATTCACTAAGTGATACCGGGCTAAAAACATAAATTTATGAAGCTAGGTTGCACAGACAAGAGTTTGTATTTCCCTGAATATAGAAGATTAATGTGCGATCTAATAATGGTTAAACAATTTGATAGTGTACATAGAGAGAACTATTGAGGATTATTTTCATTGATGGGGGAAGGTCCAGAGCAAGTGTGCATAACTGTAATGTTAGCACTGGACTATTCAAATTGATGTCAGGAAGTATTTGTTCACTCAGTATTAGTAAAACTTTGGAACTATTTCCCTACCAAAAAAAAACTATGGAGGCTCGGTCAACTGAAAGTTTCAAAACGGAGATTTAAGGCAGCTGCATGGAATAAAGACACAATCCAGCTATTTTCTAACAATTGCAGAACAGATTCAAGGGGCTGAAGGGCCTCCTTCTAGTCTTATGTTCCCCTCAGTTAATGTTAAACCGTTCTGATGATTCCATACCTCCTTTCCTAAATAATGTAATTTACCCTTATCTTGTTTTTAGATTCCCTTATACCGTTGTACATTTCACTATAGATTTCTTCCAACTCTACCATGACTATTTCAGCACCATTGGTGATGTATGTTTCTCCTTCATTTTACTTTTCATTCTGGAAACTTTTGGACTCATCCTTAATCAATTTCATCTGTCTCTGGCCTGCCTACCTAAATAGATTTTGTCGGTTGCCTCTTCACATTCAACAATCTTAAACCTTTCCCCAAATTCCATTTGCTTTCCTAGAACTGCATCCCTTGTATCAATGGATGGAAGGACTGAGTTTGACTTCACAAAAGTGGCACTTGCTCTGCACTCGAGTTACCTGGGATGTAATCAGAAGCATCCAAGTCTATAGATAGCTGCATGGTCACAACCTTCTATTGTTTCCCTGGCAAAAAACAATGAATGAACTTGCATTTATGTAGCACCTTCCAAGGCCTCAGCACATCCCAAAGTCCTCTGCAGTCAAACAGCGATAGTCACCTTTGTGAAGTTAGAAACACAACAGTCAATTTATATATAACAAGATCTCACAAACAGAGCGGAGCTAAATGGCCAGGGCATCTTTTTTTACATGCTTGTTGAGAAATTAAACATTGACCAGGAGACCAAGGAAAGCCACTCCAAAACAGTTCCATGGGACTTTTTACATCAACCTAAAAGAACACATAGGTCTCTAGTTTAAAGTTTTATCCAAAAGACAAAACTTCTGACAGTGTAGCATGAACTCAGTAAGAATTTAGCAACACCAATTTATAATCCAACCGATTTATTTGATAGTAAAAAAGCGAGCTTTCGACTCTTGTGTCTTCTTCAGGCAAATGCAGTGTTCTGGTCTGCCCACAGTATTGTAGTTTAAATGCCCACCCAAAAATTAAAGGTAGAATTAACCTCGCTATTAAGGCAACATGGCGCATTAGACTCATCGTCCTGGTTCAGCTGAGAAAAGGGTTTGCGGTCAAGAAATGCCTGTAGAATCTAGTACCAGTAATAGGATTTCACCATTCTGGGCCTCCTCCAGTAATATGAAAACTCCCAGATGGATTGTCAAAATTACAAAGGCAACTTTGAGCTAACTTGACGTTTGCATGGAATGAACATTTGCAGTTACTTTGAAGTCATGTCCTGGTTAACCTCCATTGCAAATGATTCAGTAACACAAAAAGAAGCAGCAGAGATAATTTTCATACGAGCTCCATGCCTGTTTATTTTTCCCTTTGTTGCTAAGGGAGATATTTTTCAGGATTTATATAGGAGTTCCCTCAGGCAATCACTGAACTCTCTTTTCAGGAAAGCAGAGCATACAACCACATGTGCACTATAAATTTACAGAGGTTCACATAGACGTTACCAGTCCTGACTCCAGACTGCAAATGACTCACCGCACTCCTGCTGACTGCAGGGCTTTACAGTGCTCTGGAAATCTGCCCATTCTGCTACGATCTTCCATTAAGACCTAAAACCAAAACCACCAAATTACCTGGTCAAAAATTATTTCTCTGGTAAAGCTTGCTCCTTATTTTGCTTGTATTAATTATACATATAACAATAACTGCATTTAGATAGTAGGGGCAATTCTCTCTAAAAAAGCTAAGTGCCCAAAGGTAGGATTATGGGAGATTTCCTGGCACTTTTTTTTGAGTTTACTTAGTTGAATGTATGCCCAGCACTCTGTGCGTCATAGAGTGCCTCAGAAGGATTCACACTAAAAGGGGGGGTGGTGCAGGATCTCATCCTGCTGGAGAGTCAGGAAACAACACGCTGTCAGTGGGGAGATCAGCACATGTGCACTGGGCCCACCCATTGCCGGCCTTCTGATTTCTTCCCAGGCACTCCCCTCCCGATCGCCAACTTCCCAATCACCCCATCCACGATTGGTGGCCTACCCAACCCCAACGCCCCCCCCATCACCAGTCCCAATTTTCAGCCCCTCCAAGGCCAGCTCCAACTGGCCCCTGCCCAAAGGGGGCTCCAATTGCCCTTCTTCCACCCTTTCCCATTGATCCCATTACAGAGCACGCAAGGGGTGCCACCCCAGCGCCAATTGGCCGCATCTCCAGTGATCCATCCCCTTGGGAACTGCTCAGTGCTCTCTTGGCACTGCCTGCTGTCTGGCGAGCCTGATGGGCTATGCTACCATACTAAGCTGGGGCATTCTCCCCCGCCCCCTACCTCTGGAGGGGGCTTCAACGGACTCTGTCTCCACCAGCCGGGTGATCATGCCTGGTCCCCCTTAATCCCTGCCAGTGGGAAACACTTCCGGAAAAGTGGGAGACATTAGCAAACCTGGAAAATACTATGTGAATTTTCATACTGTAATCAGCTTTGCGCTGATTTCCAAAGCGAGGGCTTGTTATCTTGAAAAACATAGCCTGGGAGACATGCAATTGGCTGGATGCCTTTGCAAGTCTCGCTGCAGGACCCCGCACCCCCCCCCCCCCCCCCACCATCACCACCCCCCACCACTCCCCCCTGCCAATGTCTCCCAACCTGCTGCACTGCTCAAGCAGCACGGCGGGCCTGGAGAATCACATCCAACATTTCTTGATGAAATAAAACATTTAAGATGATTCACAGAAGAACCAGGCAAAAATTAACATCAAGCCAAAGAAGGTGACATCATCAGGACAGGTGACAAAGCCTTTGTCAAAGATATGGCCCACAACTTCGGAGCATCCCAGCACTGGATATGTGGCTACACAAAAGATATGCTGGGCAATCCGTCTGATAGATTTCTAGGTAATTATCCAGAAGAGCAAAATTCCTCTGGACAATTGCCCATAACTGGGAACCATCTGAAAATTCAATTTAAATCATAAACTTTGGATAGTTCCGCAAAGGATTAAAAAATCTGTTTTAACTTCTGGACAATTATTGTAAACGCCCAGACTGGCATCCACAGATCTCCTCTCACCCATCTCTCTCCATTTTCCCCTCCCCACTCCACTCATTCCACCCCCAATCAGAATTCCCCACCAACCAAAACCTCCAAGGATTCTCAATCACTCCAGCAAAATTGTACTGACTCCACCCACAGCGGAACCCTAACATGGACCCATCTTGAAACAGCAAACCCACAGATCCTACCTGACCCCCACCTGCCCCAAGTGTTGAACACCCACCCTTCCACCCATGAGCTTTGAACACCCACCTTCCAAATGTTCAGATACCCGACCTCTGACTTTAATCCCCATCCCTCTAACCTCTCAACACCTTTGATCCCCAACCACCTAAGTCATTTTCACTTAACTTTGGCATTTACCTTCCCCCAGCCTATCAATTTCACTGGGCTCTGCTTTACCACAGTTTGTGGAGTTAGAAAGGGGACAAGACCTCTCTGAATCTGCTGGACTCCTCCGGAGCCTGAAAACAGTCTTTTGATGAAGGGCCCCAAGCAGCTTCAATGACCGGAAGGATCAGCGTAATCGTTCAGGGCAGTTAAGTCAATATTTATATCTTCCTAATACTGTGGGCCACATCTTTCCAACGTTAAATGAGGAGGGTTAGAGAGTACTATAAAGGAATGCCATGAAACCATAGAATCCCTACAATGCAGAAGGAGGCCATTCAGCCCATGCAGCCTGCACCAACTCTCCGAAAAGACATCTCACCCAGGCCCACCCCCTGCCCTACCCCTAATCCCGTGCATTTACCATCATTAATCCACCTAACCTACACATCTTTGGACACCAAGCCACAATTCAGTGTGGCCAGTCCACCTAATCTGCGAACGTTTGGATTCCCAAAGGAAACCCATGCAGACAGAGGGGAGGATGTAAGACTCCACACAGTCACGCAAGGATGGAATTGAACTCGAGTCGCTGGCACTGTGAGGCAGCAGTGCTAAGCACTGTGCCATCCTTCCAGAGCTTATGATTTAGTTACTGAAAGCATAGCTGCCAATGGTGGGGTGAAGGAATTTGGAGGGTGGCAGTGCGTATGAGACCAGACTAAGGAGAATAGAGTTCTTGGAAAGTTATAGGGGGAAGTTACAGAGATAGAGAGAGGAGACTTCAAAATACACTTATTAGTTTAATTCAGATTGTTCAATTAAATTTGCACGAGACTTTACTGGAAAATGTTATTGTATTTGCCTTATTTGTGATTACAGCAACAATAAACAAAGAACAAAGAACAAAGAAAATTACAACACAGGAACAGGTCCTTCGGCCCTCCAAATCTACACTGACTATGCTGCCTGACTTAACTAAAACCTTCTATGCTTCTGGGATCATATCCCTCTATTCCCATACTATTCATGTAATTGTCACTACTGTATCCGCTTCCACTGCCTCCACAGCAGCTAGTTCCAGGCACCCACCATCCTCTGTGTAAAAAATCTGCCTTGTACATCTCCTTAAACCTTGCCACTCAAACCTTAAACATGTGTCCCCTAATAATTGACTATTCCATCCCGGGAAAAAGCTTCTGACTATCCACTATGTCCATGCCTCTCATAATCTTATAGACTTCTATCAAGTTGCCCCCCCCCCCCCCCCCCCCCCCCACACCCCACCACATCTGTTAATTCATATAATCATGAATCACATGAAAATATAACAGAGGATGGAGATCTACAAGAGTGAATGACAGACTGGTTTCAGGCTGGGACAGACCTGATACAAAAGGTAGGTATCATATAACATTAACCAGGGTCAGAATACTCTCCTGGGCTAGTTTTGATCATGTAAAGCTATCTGCAAATAATTCTCCATATCTCCCTCCCACTTAGTCTTTTAATGTAGTTATTTGCCTCTACAAGGAGAAGGTTTTCAGACAGCTTAGAATGTGCACATATTGTGATGCACAATCCATTGCAGTTATATAGGACAGGATGAATAATAGACCAATGGGTCTGTACCAGTCCATTACTGTTATAGGTTTGTTTATAGGAACAATGTCAAAAACTTGCCATTGGGCAAGTTGGCATTAGGACATGTTTGGTTGGAGAACCATGAAAAATGCTTAACAAATGCTCTGGGATGCAATTGTTGCAAAACTGTGACCTGGGTAGGCTTGATGCATTGATCATTTATGGTCAAGACATTCTTGTGTTTTTAGGAAGTTTTTTTGGACTTAAAAAATCAAGTCAGGATAATCACAAGGTACAAGGTTACCCTAGTCTTCTCTAAGGTGTAAATGCATGATTAAGAAGCTACATATGTTCACTTAGCAAAACCACTCCAGAAATTAGTGGTTTCTGGCTAATTCTGGCTAAACCACCATGTATGGCATATGTCAAAACTCATGTTGGAGATGCTCAAAGAAACTTTAATAGAGGAAGCCAGAGCGAAACATCCTAGAGGAAACCAGGTCAAAAGCATTGTCAGGACAAAAAGTAGCTTTTAATTGACAGGGGAACTCAGTGCTTGGACTTTGTAAACCCTCAGCATATAAGTGTTCTACATTATGAGGTATCATGCAAGTCTAGTGAAAGACAGCAAGGAATTTGATAATACTGCAGGGATTTGGCATAAAATTGAAATGGATTTTTGTTAAAATGTGTGAGATTGTGGCTGTAGTTTTGTTTGAAATGAACACTCATCAGTTTGTTACAGGCAAAAGATTAACAGTCTTTAATTTTACTAGTTCACCTCTGTTATCCATTCAATGTATATAAAAACCACATCCCAAGGCTTGCCTCATTGTCTCTGTGAGCCAGCAATATGGGACCTGGCTTCAGATTTCACTGAGGAGCAGCTACAGAGATGGGTGGGTGATAAAAATGGAGCCAGCTTTCTGGGTTTTTTTTGCTGCTGAAGTTTATCAGGGCAGGGGAAAGGGAGTTCCAAGAACTCAAACAATTCTCAAATGAGTCTGACCGATGTAGTTAAAGACAATAAAAACTTGTAGATGACCATGCTGAGATTTTAGTGGAGGAACGGGTCCTGCACATCAGGTCAGGGGCAGATCAAGTGCTTTAAGACTGCAAAATAATGTTGGAAAAACCCTATCTTCATGAATTGGATTTATCTTTAAAAATATGGAGGGTGTTGCATTATTTTTGTAGTAATTTGGAAGCAACTCAATGTGATCCAAAACAAAGGCTTTATTAAGCTAATATAACTATATATTAGACAATAGCCTAACAGAACATATGCACGGGTCTACTCTCTTCTCCTCCCTGATTTCAACTGAAGGTCGTCTCATCTCAGGACACTCCCAATTGGTCCAATTTACCACCTAGCTTCGCCATTGGGTCCTACACATGACCTACAAAGGATCGCTCCTTAAAGGAGCCACATTATAACAATTTGGACACTTGGACATTTTGCAACGCATTCACTATGTTAGAGTGAATAGGTGAGTGAATGTTTTATTGCACTCTACACAGTTCCTTCTGACAATGTTCCATCTGATCATGTCCTTAACCATCTCAATTCAGGCCTGCTTGGTTTGGGAGCATGATTCCCTCCTGCCATTCTCTAGGAAGAGAACCTACCTCCTCTCTGCTTCACCTTGGCTTTGGGGTTCAGATGGGGTTTCTCCAGAATTTGCCTGTTACTATAGCTGTTGCTGATGTTAACCCTGTACTCTACACTCTCCCTCATTGCTGCCACGAGGATCTCCAGGTTTGCATCTAGAAAGTGAGAGATAGCTTTGTCTTGGATCCTGCCTTTCTGGCTTCATGCGTAATGCAACAATTCAACAATTTGGCATGGTCTTTTCAAATCAGATTCATGCTCATTCATTCCTACCTTTATTCCCATCGCAGCAGCAACTAAGTGGCAACCCAATCTGCCCTTCAGCCAGTTAACAGATCTCCCCCTGGAACCTGAAGCTTATTACTGCTTCCCTTCAGGGGTGGAATCAGAATATCCATTTCCTGAACCCATGGTTTTCATGGTACTGAGCTGCCGCCAAAACTTATGGACAATAATACAGCACTGAATAAAAATATGCACATTTCGTTGAAAAAAGCACATGTGGAAATATTTTGTACCAATGACCTGGACCACATAGGCATTCACATCCCACTAACAAGACACAATCAAGACAAAAACAAAAAGAACAGAGTTGTTAACACTTCTGCTTCAAAGCACCAAGGGCCTAGGTTCAATCCCAGTCTTGGGTGACTGTGTGGGGTTTACATGTTCTTTCTGTTTTTGCATGAGTTTTCTCCGGGTGCTTTCATTTCTTCTCACAGTCCAAAGATGTACAGGTTAAGTGGATTGGCCACGCTAAGTTGCCTCTTCGTATCCCGAGATGTGTAGGTTAGGGGATTAGCTATGATAAATGTAGGGGGTTACATGGATAAGGCAGAGGAGAGGGCCTGGGTAAGACACCCTGTCTGCAGGCTCGATAAGCCGGATGGCTTCCTTCTGCACTGTTGAAATTCTATGATTCTATGTTTAATGTCCCTAATTCTGAGCAAAGTTAACTTAAGTGGAAAGGAAAACCAACACTCTAGAATCATTTAAGCCAAACATCTAGAACAAATACCCTGAAGTAACATCATACTAATAATCCACCACCAATCCCTTCAAACACATGTAACCCTTTTCCCCCTCCTTTCTCCTTCCTCCATCATACCGAGAATCAATCAAAGCAATAATCTACAACTAATGTGGTTCAAAGTTTTAATGTGAAACTGGTGAAATGAAGTTTGTTAGAAGGCCTCCAGTCCATACTGCAGCCGTACAACAGCCTATGTTGAAAGTATCCTTTTCCAGAAGTTCTAGGAGGTTGCTGGTAACTGATGTGGAGTGGCTAACTTCAAAGTTTCCTCGGTCTTCTTTGCTGCCAGTCCAGAAAGTAGCCCAGAAAATGGCATGGTAGGATTTATATTGTTCTTTTGCATGTTATTTAACTTCTGCCCATTCTGTCTATGCTGGGTCACTCCAGGAAAAGCATATCAAGCACAGACAGGGTAGAGGTGTTAATGTTTTGACCCTTTGTCTGCTCTTACTCTCTGTTTAATACTCTAGAAATTCACACGATACACCAAGTTGAGAAAAATCAGTTCTGATATTTGCATAAATCTGTTCAACTTATTGGCCCTTATAAGTAAGTGGATGGGTGCTGTTGTTCTGCCTTTGCTTTACACGATTAAGTGATAAATCAGACATTTTCCAGATCCAGTCTATTTTACTTATGGTTATTTATCATTTTTACTTTAAAGATGTGCAGACATATTACATTTTTTGGATTGAAGAGAGGCCAGATTACAACTAAGTTCCACAGACTCCTGTGTCAACCAATTTGGAAAGATTTTCCTGCTGGCATGTGGATTTTTATATGCTGCAGCTAAAAATAGTCAAGTTGTATATCTTATTACTGGAACCATAGATCATTCATTCATTAATTTAATCTAAACAAAGCCAGTAGGAAACACAGAAGGCAGAACATTACCACTGAGGGGAAGCAACGCAAAGTACCTCCCTTTTTTTTTCCATTTAATACCTTTACTATGGTAGAAGAAATTCTGTTTTATCAAACACTCTCATTTATATAGCACATTCACAACTTCAGGACCTCCCAAAGATTTTACAAGCAATTAAACATTTTCTGAATACAGTCAATGATTTAATGCAGGTATTGCAACAGCCAATTTGTGCCGAACAAACTCACAAAGAATGAAATAAATGACCAGATCATGGGGGTTAAATTAGGCTCAGTAGCACCCCCGTTTCAGGCTGCACAACAAAATTAACCACTTAAAATGCACTTTGAAATGTTGTACATGTCTGATGAGAGGTATACAGCTGCTACCTTGATAAACAGGTTGTGCACAAGAATATAATGGCTCTTGGTGTCACACAAAACAGATCATTACAACAATCAATGACAATGTCATTTTCGAATTCCACAGCCCCGTCAAAACCCTATCTTAGTCACACACTTAACACAATATTAATAAAGTAGGACCTATATCAGAGCTATTTAAAGGGATTATGAAGACCCACGACTTAGTTGCTGAATTTTTTTTTTGGTTGCTAGTGCAATTGCCCATGTTTTTGGAGCTCTCATTTACTTGGCTATAGCTCAGAGTGTTTTTGCTTCCCAAGACATTCCTTCCTTTCCTCATCCCACCGTGTGATATTTCACCTATTCTTTTTCCCTCATGGAGAAAGGATAGGTGAAGTATTTATAGCTTTCTCTTAAATGTATTTTTGCTGTTTTGTGAGCTACCACTGTATGAAAACTAGAATCTATTTTGTTGAGCCTAACTTCTATCAACTCATAGAACTGTTTGGCTATTTCATGCAGAACACTGGAATCAGAGCATTCCAGAGAATTCTATGATCCATCATCAATACTATCATCACCGTTCCTGGGATTTCTGAGTTTGGCTATACTGAGAGATGAGGCTCCCTGTCATGTGTTTATAAGTGCGTGTTTATAAGTGTGTGTGTGTGTGTGTATATATATTATATATATATAAAATATAAATTTATATACATATGTAGATAGATAGATAGATAGTCACAGATCAATAGATAACTGCTTCATTATCTCTATCAGCGCTTATAATGGGTTTTAAGAATTTATAACATTAAAACAAGACCAACGTTCTTGAAGGGCTCATTATTTCAGCAAAATGAACAAGTTAAAAAAAAGTACTGTAGCTTTAAATCATGCTGACTGCTGCTTGACATCGTACACCTTTTTGATTTGCGATCCTCCTGGAACATACACTGCAAACTTCAATTTGAGGTTATTTCATTCAGTTACAGGCTTTTATGAATTCTCCCCTTCAGAAAACCCCATGAAAACAGGTAATAAAGGGCTATTTCAGTTAGCTTCCTTTCGACAGGATCCAGAACTCCAGCTGTGCATTGCTGGTCCCATCATGATCGTAGCTCTATTTCAGGAATTCAAATTAATATTACATTTCCTTCAGCAGACCAGGTGGCATCAGAAATTTAAAACATTTCTGACCACAGCTGTACAAGAGACAACAAAATTAGCACTACCCAATTCTAATCAAAAGACGTCTTTGTGGATTTAACTGTCAGATTTATGCTTTCAAAAAAAAAACAAGAGTCTATAGTTAAAGAATATGTCATTGTGGTTAATCATTTGATGTCACATGTAGAAGCCATTTTGCCCAACATCCGGCTGCATTCAAAAGAACAGACATAGAATAAGAGGTAATTTATAGCTAAACATCTGCTAGGATCAGTCTGCATTAACCACTTTTCTGTAGTCATGGGGAAACTATGAAGGTTCCTCCTTTCAACCTCTCTCGTTTTCAGTCTGGAATCTGCTACCTGTTGTTCAAGAGTAATCGCAAAGGAGAAATGACAAAGTTAAATGAGGAATATAAACCTGAGATACACAAATGGTAAAACCAGTCATCCTGATTGTCATTGCTATAATAAATGTAATCATTAAGCAACCTAAGGCGACTTTGTACTAATTAATTTTGTATGAGGTCTGTAACTTCAGCAAATATGATTGAGAAAGTAAATACTAACTTTAGGTTACTCAATGCTAATATTATTCCTGCCATGTTTAAAAATCTTAGAATGACTTAGAATCTCTACAGTACAGAAAGAGGTCATTTGGCCCATCGAGTCTGCACTGACCACAAGCTCACCCAGGCCCCACCCCCATATTCCTATGTATTTACCCACTAGTCTCTCTAACCTATGCATCTCAGGACATTAAGGGCAATTTTAACATGGCTAATCAACCTAACCTGCACATCTTTGGACTGTGAAAGGAAACGGGAGCATGCAGAGGAAACCCACGCAGTCATGAGGAGAAAGTGCAAACTCCACAGAGACAATGACATAAATCAGGAATCGAACCCAGATCCCTGGATTAAAGCTGAATAAATATTTTATTTCATTGTTGATGGACATTAGAATGCAATTACTTCTCATTATCAGAGCATTTTTAAATGCACTTCTTTCTATTGTTGCAATTTTCAGTGTGCAACTCATCCGCTATCTCTGGGTTCTTACAACAATTTATCCATGACCCTCTCCTATTTCTCAACCATATATAAGCTGGTGACACCCAGCCCTACTTCACCATCACCTTTAACTCACTCACGATTTTCTCTCATTTGTCAAGCTTGTCCATCATGCAGTCCCTAATGAGCAATCATTTCTTGCAACTAAAAATTGTGAAATCTGAAGTCAATATCTGAGATTTTCCAGTCCTACAGGGCAATGGGACTGGAAAGTCCCACCAAAAAAATCAGTGGACTTTTGACTGCTCACCAAATTTCCCAGACACACACACAACATTTTCCATTGTCTTTAATACCTGTGGCCAAATTCTATTCCCTAGTCATCAACTCCATCCCTCATCCTGTTCACACTCTTAAGGCTGGATGGCTGGTTTGTGATGCTGGGTGGTACCAATGGCATGGGTTCAATTCCTGCACAGACTGAAGTTATTTCAGAAGGCCCACTTGTCTGACATGTGGCAATTCTCAGATTAAGTCACCACAAGTCAACTCTCCCTCATAGGAGAGAAAGCAGCCTACAGTCACCTGGGACTATGCAATTTGACCTTTTAAAACCTTGCTCCTTGCTTTCAAAAGCCATTTCAAAACCACTCTTCTTGATTTTTCCCATTGTCCCCTTTAATATTTATTTATTTTTACCTTACTTAACATCCACTGTTTATTCCCCACTCTGTAAAATGTTTTGAGATTCTTCTTCTTTTGGGGGAGCAGTATCAAAGGATTCATTACTACCGTTGTCATCCTGACAATGAATTCTCATGCAGCAATAAACTTGTAATTAGATTACCGTTTATTATTGCCCATTCTCTGCCAAGCACTTAACTTGTAGATCTTTTGAGGCAGCATGGTGGTGCAATGGTTAACACTGCTGCCTCACAGCACCAGGGACCCAGGTTCAATTACGGCCTCTGGTCACTGGCTGTATGGAGTTTGCATATTCTCTCTGTATCAGCTTTCCTGGGTGCTTTAGTTTCCTCTCGCAGTCCAAAGATGTGCGAGTTCAGTTTATTGACTATGCGAAATTAACCCTAGTGTCAGAAGGATTAGCAAGGTAAATATGTGGGGTTACAGGAATAGAGCCTGGATGCGATTGTGCTCAGTTGCAGGCTTGATGGGCCAAATGGCCTTGTTCTGCACTGTACAGATACACAACCACAAATAGCCAGACCAAGGGTTTACTCCTCTTTAAACGTAACTCATGGGTTTCTCTCATAGTTGACAATAAGTAATATCAATTTGTCCATAAATCTCTTATAGTGGTAGCTCGGTTGGTCACATTAGATATTATTGAGCACTTTGACTTTAGATACAAAAATTTTATGATAGTGAAGGCCAGTGTATGCTGTGATGCACAGTGAATGCATAGATCATTAGATCCTTCTAGCTTCCTTTCAGTGGAGATTGTGACCCATCCACTTGTTAATTGGAAATGTTACAGTTCTCAGACTGCATTTGATTGCAACAGATCTTGATCCAAATCAGTTCTTCCTTCTTTATGAAGCTCTGGGTAGCAATCCTGCTGCTGAATTCATGTTTCTGTGTTTCTGTGTATCTGTTGCTGTGTCCTACCTCCTCTCTGATCTGCACCTTATTCTGGAGCTCTGTACAGATGTTGGGACATATTTCACCTGGGGCACTGCTCACTTCAAGGGAAAATCAAGTTAAATCTTCAGACCACTGACAAACTAGGAGCTGAGGTTGGGATCAGTTCAGAAATCCAACCACCCCTTCATCCTGTGGTCATACTTCAATCATCAATCTAAAAAGCAAATGCCAAGTCCCAAATGGCAACCGTTAATCTTCAAGTAACTTGTCAGAATTCCAATTTTGTATCTTATATTGCTAGTCTTTTTGAAGTGAAACAGAGCCAAAATGCACCACAGAGACAAGCTATCCATATTAGCCAGTCAGCAAATAATTTGCTCCACATTTGTGTTGCTGTCTTTCTACTGTGTTATTATCATCTTTACTACAGTTTCTATGAAAACAATAGTTCAATGAATCTCTTATTCCAATTCCAATTTGATTTAGTTTCCCTTCCATTGATGTTATTTTCTTTCAATTTAATCATCCCTACTTAATCATGTTTTGTTTTGCTTTAAAATCCTGAAAACATAAAAGGACTTAATCTGAATGAAAGTGTGTTTATTGTGGGTTTTTGCAATGAAATATACCCAATCAAAACCCCTCTTTATCCTTACCTGTAATCTGATCTGGCACCAGCCCCTGATTACTGTGAGGCTTATTCTAAATTTGCTATACTTAAGGGTGTGGCACTTTGGTACAAAAATTTACACCTGTTTCCTGTCAATGTGTTCAAATTATGCCACACAGAGTGAATATTCATTTGCTCTGAGTATAACTCAGCACTGCTTGTAAGATCTCACCTACAGCAAACTGTAAATCTAATCGAATGCGTTATTTACATCTGATATAGCACAAAATGAAATATTCAGCAGCGTAAGTTGTAACATATTTGATAAAAGGCAAAACACACTGTATAAAGTGAAAATATAACATCTTCAAACATTTGTACATCCAGTAGTGTGAAAACTTGAATATTCAATATCATGTGAAAAGTACACATGATTAATAAAGTGCCAAGTGAAACAGTTAATAAAAGCAAACAGTAACACCTGAGGATTACAAACTATAACATGCAGTAGAAACGTTAACACCTAATATATTGCAGACTGCAGTATCCAAATGCATAAATTGTACTATTTTGTACAGTTTACATTTCAAGCATTTGACTTGGCGAAAACTTAAAATAGTAAATACACTATAGCACCTAATGGCACCAACTAATATGGTGGAATCTTGTTGTCTTGAAGGTCAATACAAACCAAAAAGTTATATAAAATCATTCATGTACATGGCAAGACTAAATGTACCATTCCTGACCATCGGACTGATTTTACCATCAGTGGAGCATCAGAGACTGACAACATCAGAAATTGCTATACTTATCTGTGCAGTGAGCTACCCTTGCAGGGTCAGTAGTAAACAAGATTTTTGTTTGTGTCTCCTCCTTCCTCCTTCCACCAACAGGTTGGCCCACAATTGCTTTGTGTTATAGTGAGTACTGTTGAAGCACTGTAGAATTGTCATGAATGGCACACTATTTATGCAAAAGAACTGCAGCTGCATAAGTATTTTTGGCACCTTCAAATCCATGCAAGATTATTCTGAATCAAACAATATATTTGCAATTAGTGTTTCACAGAATTAAAAAAAGGCTCATTGGCAGCTCCCTTGCAACATATTTTATCCCCCTTCTAATTGTGCTTTCTTCCCTTTGGGCATCGCTGGCAAATGTCAGACTTCCACCAAGATAAATAACACCTGTTTTGAATCCTCTTAAATGAGTTGCGAAAATTATTTACAGACCAGATGCAATTGCATTCCACCATACAGTAATTACTTAGCTTCAGACATTACGATAGATTGAATTGAGGAGGAGATATGAAGAGGCAATCTTCTTGGAACTATTTCCAGGTTAGTCTGAGATTAACCTTGCATTGTTGTTGCCTGGGAGAGCAATCAGCATTGTGCTTGTCCCTCCCTTAAGGTCTAATAAATATTACTGCCAGGAAACAACATCTGCTTGCAAAGCTCTTGTTTTGTTCAGTCCAACATTGTGGCATTGTGCATGCCATCAGATCACCAGAACATTCAAAACCAGGCAGCCTATCTATTTCTTTTCAAAATATATATTACAACTTGCCAATTTATGGCAATTGAAAGGAATTAATTTCTGTGCTGTCCATTTGTTACTCAAGCTCCTCCTGTAACAGGATAGAATCTCCAAATGAAGAGATATCCACTTTGGCCCAGGCTAAAATAACATTTATCTAAGTTACTATGAAATATAAATATAAGATTAGAGATAATGGCTGGAATTTTACCACCCTTCCTGCCAGGGGAATCAGAGCATGCGAAGGGCAGAAAATGGAAAGGCCCATTGACCTCAGGTGGGATTTTACATTTTCGGGACGAGTGAGGTTGTAAAGTCCGACCTAAAACATCTTAACAAGGTCATAATGTTTTGAATTCAGATTGGAATTGTAATGTTGTTGGCTTGAGTGGAAATGATGACCAAGGATTAACAATGGTTTTCTGTAGGTTTTTTAGCAAATCTTATATGCTGAATTTGTGGCCATGCCAGGGAAGACTCCAGTGCTACTGAGACATTACTCTCTGTGCTTTACAATATATGATGTACAGATGCTGGCGTTGGATTGGGGTGATAAGAACTCAGTAAGAATTTAGCAACACCAATTTATAATCCAACCGATTTATTTGATAGATTTATTTGACTATCAAATAAATCGGTTGGATTATAAATTGGTGTTGCTAAATTCTTACTGAGTTCTTTACAATATATACATGAACACACAGTCTATAATAATGTTTAAAATAAGGAAGCACCTAGTAACAGATAAAGGAGTGGTAACAGGCTGGGAAGGAGCACTAAGTGCAGGAATCGGTGTTGGAATATGTACTGTTTTTGACTAGCACAAATGAGCTGGATTCAGGTCAAATTTGAAGGTGTTACTCAACAAAGAAGACAGGGGAGAGGGAGAGAGCAGTGATGGAAATGCAGAAGCATCTCAATTGCAAATGGGCAAAGAAGTGAAAAATCATATTCAATGCCAGTATTGGCAAGATTTCAGATATTTCAGAAACAAAATAAGGGTGTCTTTAACTGTCTAGGGAGGAAGTAGTTGTTTTCTGTGGAAGGATATAACTGATCTATTTATCTTTGTGATTTTTGTGTAGTTCAAAATTGTCTCTTTTAAATTAACAAAAGTCAGCACTTCTCTGTCAAAAATAAATAATTTACATCATTGCTGAAACTTAGGTATGGAAGAAAGACAAAGATTCTTAAAGATTAAAGATTCTTGATAAATGTATATGCCCATCTCTAAAGGCTGCTACTATCAAATAGTGACTAACCAAAAGTCTCCAGAATTTAATGGCAAAACTAAGAATCCTCCAACAAAAAATATAAACCATTTGTCATTAGTGTTTAGCAATAAGAGAACTGCAAAACAAATGCTGTCATCCTCATTTCTTTTTTCATGGGGTTAAGCTGATACAAAAAAAGATTTAAAGATGTCCTATACAATCAAACCACACCAAGTGGTTTAATAATGCCTTGGTCCCTCTCAGAACCTAAGTGAAGCCATTTATTTGCTCAAGACAAAGCAGAGATGTTGGGCTGATATCAGAACCCTGTGTTGAAATTGACATCACAACAAGTTATCCTGCAAAAAATGTCTGTCTTGATAACAAATGGAATTGAATATAAGTGTGGAAAGATTATAGTCAGGAAAAAGAATTATTTTCATCAAGTAGACAGTCTTATTTGTTGAAGGTTTGGATGAAAGAATTTCCATTTCTTGCAGTTCATTCCATATCACATTTAAACTTTAATGTTATTCAAACAATAAGAAACCACAGAGATACTACTGAAATGTTAACCACTGATAACTTAGATGCAATGTTATGTGCATTCCATCTAGACAATGAACAGTAACCAATTTAAAGTAGCCATGTCACTAGCTATACAACCCCTCTCTCTGATATAGTGTAATTATTTTTATGGCATTAAACTACATATCTATGAACTGTCAAAAGTAAATGGTGGAAATGAGACATAGAAAAGACAGAAAGAACATATATTTAATACATTAATATAATTAAAAACTAAAAGAATGAGTCTCTATACTTCTAACAGTTATTCGTTATTCTCATAGAAATTATTTGTTTGGTAGTTAAGATATGCCAGGCTGTTAAGAGCGTACTTAGACCAAAAATGGACGGGTTCTAACTTCCCTCAGTCTGTACATATGAGATATGAACAGAAATACCATATTGCTAAATGCATTTGAATGATGACTCAGTAGATGAGATGCAATTTTTTTTAGGTTCTTTTCGAGAAAGAGAGCATCTTGGACAGCACTTTTGAAGTTTCAATTTAATTGCATTTGTGCAGCGTTCAAAGTTGCTGTTGAATTTGTGCATAAATAATGGTGAGCATTGTTATCTATTTTTAAATGCAAATCCAACCCAATGTATACAATGTTGGATGCCCTATCATAAAAAAAACATTGAAGCCATTGAGTGTATATGGCTGCTGTCACCAATGTTTTTATCAGGAAAGATTTGAAATACTGGGATTATTTCCACTGAAAGCAGAGGAGATCTAGGGGAATTTTCCCATCCTGTCCACTATGGGAATTGTAGCAGGCAGGGGGCAGAACATACAAAGGTCTGTTGACTAAGGGTAGGATTTTTTGGTTTTGGAGCAAGTGCAGCAGGAAAATCCCATCCCTAGAGTAAATTTCTGAGGAGTTTTTCTGAGTTGTTGAGGTATAGATTATTCCATCTTTAAAACTAAAAAATGATTTGAAGCACATGATGATTCAGGGCTACCTGGGGCAAAAGTGAGCCAATGGAATTTGTTTTGGATTTTGTGGGAAAGAATGACATATTGCTAAAGATTTCCAGATTGCAGGAATTCCAAATTTCAAACAATCACAACAATTTATACTTGTGATAAATTTGCCATTCTTGCACTTGACCTGATCAGTACAAGATGAAAAGCATTGGCAACATGTCTTTTTGTCAGCAATATTCAAGCTTTCTTCCAATAAACAACTGTTATTTTTGGACTGCTGTTGCAAAGAGGCAGCACACATATAAATGGCATTGTTGTGCTGTAAAATTCCAATAATTATAGTGAGATGCTGGTTGTTGCACTGTGAGAGAGGGCTGTATTTTCCCAAAAGAAAGGAAGTATTGAGATTTAAATCATGTTGCATGGCCATACTGACAGGTGGTGGGACATGCTCATGGATTTTGCTGCTGGCACTTAATTACGAACTCAGTAAGAATTTAGCAACACCAATTTTAAATCCAACTGATTTATTTGATAGTAAAATTGCGAGCTTTCAACACACTGTGTCTTCGTCAGGCAAATGCAGTGTTCTGGTCTGCAATAGCACACATCAGCACAGACAGTCACAGATTGCTGATTAGAATGCGAATCCTTACATGTAACCTGCTATTCAAGTGTTAAAGTGGCTAACAATGTATGTGAAGGGAATCCTGAGCATTGGTTAGAGAATTGTGTATTTTCTCCAGACAGCACAGTAAGTGAGGTTTTTTGCTAACCCAGGCAAGTTATGGGGGTTACAGATAGTGTGTCATGAAGCCAAGATCCCTATTAAGACCGTCCTCATGCGTGCGGAACTTGGCTATCAGTCTCTGCTCAGCGACTCTGCGCTGTTGTGCAGTACTGCCTCAGTACTCAATGCCAACAACTGCCAGTTTCCGGATGCAATTTTACAACTCATCCGCTTCATCTTGGACCACAATGTCTTCACCTTCAACAATCAGTTTTTCATCCAGACACATGGAACAGCCATGGGGACCAAATTCGCACCTCAGTATGCCAACATCTTCATGCACAGGTTCGAACAAGACTTCTTCACCACACGAGATCTCCAACCAAGGTTATATACTAGATACATTGATGACATCTTTTTCCTTTGGACTCATGGTGAACAATCATTGGAACAACTGTATGATGATATCAACAAGTTCCATCCCACCATCAGACTCACCATGGACTATTCTCCAGAATCAGTTGCATTCTTGGACACACGCATCTCCATCAAGGACGGTCACCTCAGCACCTCACTGTACCGCAAACCGACAGACAACCTCACAATGCTCCACTTCTCCAGCTTCCACCCTAGACACGTTAAAGAAGCCATTCCCTATGGACAAGCCCTCTGTATACACAGAATTTGCTCAGATGAGGAGGATCGTGACAGACACCTCCAGATGCTGAAGGATGCCCTCGTGAGAACAGGATATGGCACTCGACTCATGGATCGACAGTTCCGATGTGCCACAACGATAAACCACACTGACCTCCTCAGAAGACGAACACGGGACACAGTGGACAGAGTACCCTTTGTTGTCCAGTACTTCCCCGGAGTGGAGAAGCTACGACATCTTCTCCGGAATCTTCAACATATCATTGATGACGATGAACATCTCGCTAGGGCCATCCCCACCCCCCCACTCTTGCTTTCAGACAACCGCACAACCTCAAACAGATCATTGTTCGCAGCAAACTACCCAACCTTCAGGAGAACAGTGACCACAATACCACACAACCCTGCCACAGCAACCTCTGCAAGACATGCCAGATCATAGACATGGACGACATCATCAAACGTGAGGATACCATTCACCAGGTGCACGGTACATACTCTTGCAACTCGGCCAACGTTGTCTACCTAATACGTTGCAAGAAAGGATGTCCCGAAGCATGGTATATTGGGGAGACCATGCAGACACTACGACAGCGGATGAATGAGCATCGCTCAACAATCACCAGGCAAAACAGTTCCCTTCCTGTGGGCGAACACTTCAGCAGTCATGGGCATTCGGCCTCCGACCTGCGGGTAAATGTTCTTCAAGGGGGCTTTCGTGACACACGACAGCGCAGAGTCGCTGAGCAGAGACTGATAGCCAAGTTCCGCACACATGAGGATGGCCTTAATAGGGATCTTGGCTTCATGACACACTATCTGTAACCCCCGTAACTTGCCTGGGTTAGCAAAAAACCTCACTTACTGTGCTGTCTGGAGAAAATACACAATTCTCTAATCAATGCTCAGGATTCCCTTCACACACATTGTTAGCCACTTTAACACTTGAATAGCAGGTTAGATGTAAGGATTCGCATTCTAATCAGCAATCTGTGACTGTCTGTGCTGATGTGTGCTATTGCAGACCAGAACACTGCATTTGCCTGACGAAGACACAGTGTGTTGAAAGCTCGCAATTTTACTATCAAATAAATCAGTTGGATTTAAAATTGGTGTTGCTAAATTCTTACTGAGTTCTTACTACGCCAGTCCAACGCCGGCATCTTTACATCATGACTTAATTACGACCCAGCAGAGGGGGTGCTGGTTAAAAACATGTCCCAAGAGGGATGAAATTCCAGAAGGTGGAAGGCTGGTGCCTTACTTAAAGGGAAGTAACTAACCTTCATATAGGTTGTACCTATAGAAAGGGGTGCTAAACAATGGAGGTTGAAAAAGAATGGCTGAAGTCAGTGTAGAGATGGATCCAGAGATTTGTAATGCTTCCCTGGAGATCAAAAAGATTCAAATGACCTTTGACATTGATCTCATGGATGCATTTCCATCATCTGCCTGCTTTTGTCTCCCCTTCAACTCTTCTTCCTCCTCGGAAGTGAAGGCAGTCTGTTCAGTATGGCTTTCATCTTCCCAAATCTACTCCTTTGCGGAATGCCAGGTTGTGCGAACGTACCACCATGATAGGTAAGACCCCTGATGGGGTATATTGCAGGGCTTTCCCAGATCTGTGCAGGTTAGCTGATGTCATTTTCAGAGAGCCATCACCTATACTGTAGCTGTCCTTTTGAAATTAATCCACAAAACTGTTCGGGTGATTGAAAGCACTAAGAGATTGTCTCAGGACGCTTGAGTTGTGGCAACATCTAGAAACCTTACAGCACCCTTTCACAATGTTTGCAGATTAATTGGACATTCAGTGAGTGGAATCAGTCCCAGGTCACAAAAGCTCTTGGCTGCTTTGCAGAAACTTCAACGACCACAGTGTGTAGCCAGCGAGGGGAGAGATACAAAAATGTCCAGAGGGGCAATTTTTTCACACAGAAGGTTTTGAGTGTCTGGAATAAGCTGCCAGAGATAGTAGAGTAGATAGGGTATAATTTTGCCTTTTAAAAAGCACTAAGACAATTACAATAAGATGGGTAGAGAGGGATAAGAGCCAAATGCGGGCAATTGGGGCTGGCTTTGGGGTTTACAAAAAAAGGCAGTATGGACAAGTTGGGCCAAAAGGTCTGTTTCCATGCTGTAAACCTTTAGGACTCCATGACTCTATAATCTCCTGCACTTGCGAAAATCCAGCAATTGTTTAAATCCTCTCAGCCTGATTGGCTTTATCAATGTAACAACTGGTGTATTGTCCTGCCTTCTGGTAAGTGGCTCCTGTTACCTGCTTGATGCAATGACAAGCCACTGACTGCAGTATCTAGCATATGGCATTTAACATTCTCTGGAATGGTCCTGAAGTCTAGAAGTTGAGCACCATAGTCACCTTCGCTGGCACAGATAATGGGTGGCCACAACGTCCCACCGACCTCAACTCTTCCTCCAGCATTCAACACTGTTTTGCTACTCCCTGTCTGGACAGGTAGAAACATGGCACTCTGACAGCTCCATGAAGTTAATCCTCTGTCTGTAAATCCTTTCAGCAGGGTAGCACTTTCTGCAAGATTCTTTGTACTCTCTTCATCCATGTTCCCTCATACTCTGGTCTGTGCAGCCTCATTTTATGTGGCTGAACCTGTCTCATTCTCATTCTCCTTCTCACGGGATCTGAGCACATACCCAAGAACAAAGAAAATTACAGTACAGGAACGGGCCCTTCGGCCCTCCAAGCCTGCACCAATCGTGCTGCTTGAGTGGACTAAAGCTCCCTACCCTTCCAGGGACCATATCCCTTTACTCCCATCCATCTTATGTATTTGTCAAGATGCTCCTTAAAATTACTACTGTATCTGCTTCCACTACCACCCCCCGGCAGCAAGTTCCAGGCACCCATCACCCTCTGTGTAAAAAAAACACTAATCAAGAACTGGAACCCTCAATATTCAAAGCCTCCTTCAACCCCTAAGTGCAGTCTACAATAGCTGAAGTGCACCTGGAACAGATTCTTCCAACAACTACTCTCCAGTATGGGTTTCCACTATGCATTCTCTCCAAATTCCCAATCTTTTGTCTTAAATGAGTCTTAGCCTGCCCATTCTCAAATTCATCAAAATTCAATAGCTGCCACCTCCATTACTGCTGCCTAGAACCTGTGGATCCCAAGGGGAAATTTGAAATGCACATCACTGTCAACTGGCAATTGACAGCTTCAATTTCCTTTGAGCTGCTATTCTGTGCTATTGTGGCCGCATTGCCTGATCAGCTCTGGGAAATTTTTCCAGAGGCACCTAAACATCGAGGTTCAGCTCTGACACATTCTCTGTCATTTTAATTGGCAAAGCCACTGCCTTCCTATTTTCCCCCCACCTCCAATCTGGTCATCACCAGGCCAATACAATTCTGCGTAAAGTCTTTAAAGTGAAGTCTTTAAAGGGAATTAATTTGCAGATTGCAGCTCACTTTTTGATGCAGGAAATCATCCGCGTTCATGGGAAAGCACAAAGTGAATCTTAGTTTTGGTATTAGCAATAAAAGTCATATTGTGAAATTATAAATGACAGAGGCCATCTAGACTACAACAATGCCATCAATCATATCTGAGACACAATGCACTTAGCAAAAGGACTGCATCCTTAGTAATGCACTGCTGGGAATTGAATGACAAGCCAAAGTACTTTATGGCTGATATGAAAGGTGGCACAAGAGGATCTGCTAGTTAGATTCAGAATGTAACAGAGACAAAACAAATCTGATGACTATCCAATTGGACCTCAAATGATCTAAAAGAGTCTGAATAGCAGTTGGCACATACACTTAAAGCAGGGAATGGAAATTTTAAAAGCAATGCAGTTAAGGAGACAGGAATTGGAGAGTAGAGATAGGTTAAAGTTGATGTTCTTTGATGTCCTTAATGAAGTAATTGCATCTTGGGTCGTGTGTAGCCCTTAAAAAAATGCATCCAAATGTGATTTGTTTTCATTTTTAACCACTTAAAGATGTTTTGTACTGAAGCACAGCACAACCTAATTGGCCAAGAGGTCAGGAATTACTAAATATTTCACTACAGTCAATGTCTGGTAGTTACAGTAAACTGTGCCTCCTTGTATGAAATTGTCCTTTAAAGAGATGAGAGTAACTCTCTTAAATAAAGGTTAAAGCTGTTCTGAAAAACATAATCAATTCTGAAAATTGGAACTTCCTCTTTCCTTATAAAAGGGCTCATTATGGTTTTTTTGAACCGGTTCTTTGCTAATCTTAATCAAAGTTAGCCTGGATTGCAATTATTGCTCGAGGAAGAGAAGCAGACAATGTGCTTGTCATGAACATTAGAGCTTTTCATGTGCTCTATACAGGCAGCTGGGTTGCACAGAAGTTCCGAACATCCAGCAGGAGTAGTACTAATGAAAAGGTATGTACAGTGAGGGAACCTTCCTCATACCTGAAGGCAAATACTCCAGAACAAATGCTCTCCATGGCTCCATATAATATATAACAAGAATGTGCCAAGGAATGTATAAACCCCCAAGCAAAAATACTGGGAGGGAATATAAAAAAGATTTTTTTTGTGAAAAGTAGACATTGCCTTTCAGTGAAATGTAGCCCTATGGAAGCTAATGGTAACAAAAAATGAATATATAATAAAAATGCCAACTGTAGCTCAATTCAATGTTAGAAACTCTATTCCAGAGATGCAAGAACAAAATCAAAATTATAGTGTACTGAAGTCCTGAAGGAAAACTGCACTGTAGGGGGTACCATCTTTTAAATGAAATGCTAAACTGGAGTCCTTTCTGCCCTTCGATTTGGATATAATATCTCGTATGATCGCAGGGCAGTTCAGCATCATTTAAACTGATTTTCCGACTATTATCACACTGCTGTTTGTGGGAGATTGCTGTTCACACATTCACTGTGGCATTCTCTACATAAAAGTAATTTCAAAACTACTGCACTGGTGCAAGGGGCTTTGGGATGTTCTGAGATAATGAACGATGTTCCCTTTAATTTTCCTTCACTGTTCGACCAGTCGTTACACTGCATGGTTCCTTTCAGACTCCCACATACTCAACTTAATAAGACTACTTCTTGGATGGAATTTTACGTAATTATTCGAAGTCAGTGGATATTTCCATTGTCTGCCCCTCGCCCACTTGAGTTCCATGATGAGCAGGACAGTGGAGTTCAGCACTTGTGTCTAGCTTATTTGTCTAATGCATGGTAAATTCTGGAAGTTTCCAGCAGCTTAGACAACTGTTGGCCACAGAAGGTGCTATATAAATGTAGGTCTTTCAACACTGCAGTCAAAAAACATCTAAGCCACAATTGGCTTTGTACATAGGTGAATGCAATTTAAAGAAACATTAGTCAGGCTCCCCACTTTAGGATTTTGAGGAGATAATGTTGCTGTCCTGAGGAGTTTTTGAGAAATTTACAAAGAAGTTTTTATTTTATCAGTTTTTGCTTTTGAAAGTGGCCATTCCATGTTAATGTGGGGGTAACCAACACTGATTCCTCTCGGGTAATATCTTCACCACAAGTAAGGCCGTTATATAGGTACACAGATATCTGAGGCTATTCAGCAAGGGGGTTTGTTATTCATATGTTCCATCAACATCCCCCCCCACAACCTCCTCCGAGGAACCCTGCTTAGAGCACAGTCTTGTAAAATTACCCCCCTATCTTTTGTGTAAAGCTGGGAGAGAGAGTTTAAAATCCACAGTGCAATTCTGAGGTGTACTGAGGGAAAACCGAAAGGAAGTCAGTCAGGTAACATTTTCTTGGAATTGAAAACCAGCATTCTCTGCTGAGTACAGCTTCCACCAATGAAAATCACCATGGCCCCAAAGACTTCATCATTGGGATCTTGCGAACTAACTGAGTTCCAGCTAATACTACCCAACAATTCCTTCCATACCAGCAAAGTGAAGTATTTAGAGAAAGTTAAAATGGTCAATGGCTGAACGTTCTGATCCAATGTGTGGTGTGACAAATATAGAAATGGAATAGGAGCCCATTATTCACTGATTTCCTCCCCTCTAGTTTACGTTGAATGCAATCTTCCACTGAGATGCCCAATAAGATCCTCACTAAAAGGTAATGGAAAATTATTCCTGGGAAAAAGTTACCATCATTTGGAATGGGCTAGAAACTCTGATTGCACATAGAAGATGGGCATTAGATCAGTTTCTCCTCTGTGCTGGGTTGCTCCCACATGTGCAGAAATCCTTTTTATCAGTATTCAGAGCTGGTGCTGGGGGTGAAATTTTTTTTCCACCAAAATGGATTATTTCTCAATGGGACAGCTTTTCACTGTCCTTATTTGTTCCTCTTTCAATGCCCTGATTGACCATTTCACTAGAATACTTTGATTGGCCAGATCTTCAAATGTCAAAACCAGAACACATTGAAAAGCCTTGGAAAGGAAGATCTCCATGATGATTGACATACTGAGTGACCAATGACAGGACTCTGGAGGAGTCATCTCAAAGGTGGAGATCATGTGATGATATCTCCTAGAATCTGTCCAGCCAGAGTTGGCATCCTAAAAGCACCCAATTATTGAAAATAGTTGATAGGAATGTCAAGCTTTTGTTTCAATGACATTTCTGCCTCATTTTCTTAAAAATCTGAACCATGTATTTGTTTATCAGAAGATTGCAGAATCCGCCTTCCTGCTGCAACTTTATTGTGCAATGAACAGATGGTAAGACCAGTCTCTAGTTAAGAATCTCATTTATTTTTATTTGCATGCTGGGTTTGAACAGGAGAGGCTTTCAGCCTAAAGCTGGATTTGAAACAAAGGAATGTAGCCTAAGTTTGCACCCAGAGCTAGAAGCACAAAAGCACATAGAATTAGAAGCAGGAGTAGGCCATTTGGCCCCTTGAGCCTGCTCTGCTATTCAATAAGATCATGACTGATTTTTTTCATGGACTCAGCTAAACTTACATCCATGGCAACATGTAAGTTGAGACAACTATTGTGGAGAAGGAGGAATTGGCCAAAGCAAGTTCAGAAATGATAAGATCCACCATAAAAAGACAAGAAATCTTTTCAAGCAATATAAAAACAAGAGCATTCTAAACATTCAAAAACAAGACTCAGCTAAACTTAACATAATCCTTAATTACTTAAGTGTTCAAAGATTTATCTATCCTTGACTTATACACATTCAACAAGGTAGCCCCAACTGTTTCACTGGGCAGGGAATTCCACAACAGCCTCCCTGCTTCTATCTTATCTGTTCCCTTCATAGTCTTACATGTTTTTATAAGATCACCCCTCAATCTTCTGGTTTTCAATGAACATAGTCCCAATGTACTCAGTCCCTCCTCATAAGCTAACTCTCTCAACTCCAGAATCAGCCTCATGAATTTTCTCTGTACCCCCTCTATGCGAGTGTATCCTTTCTCAAATAAGGAGACCAAAACTCCAGGTATGGCCTGACAATCGCCTTATACAGCTGCAAGATAACCTCCCTGTTCTTAAACTCCATCCCTCTAGTAATGAAGGACAAAATTCCATTTGCCTTCTTAATTACCCGCTGCATCTGCAAACTAATTTTTTATGATTCATGCACAGACACACAGGTCCTGACTTCCCTGTCAGGAAAGGAGGAAATGGTCGAGTAAGAGAACCTTGGTGTACGAAAAAAGTTGATTTGCTGGTTAAAAGGAAAAAGGAGGCTTATGTCAGGATGAGGATTGAAGGCTCGGTTAGTGCAATGGATAGCTATAGATTAGCCAGGAGGGAGCTAAAGAGGGAATTGAGGAGAGCAAAGAGAGGACACGAGAAGACTTTGGCTGATAGGAGTAGGGAGAATCCTAAAGCTTTCTTTAGATATGTTAAGAATAGAAGATTGGTTGGGGCAAGATTAGGGCCAGTCATAGACAGCAGTGGGAAGTTGTGCGTGGAGCCTGAAGAGATTGGAGAGGCACTGAATAAATATTTCTCTTCGGTATTCACGCAGGGTGATGTAAATGTAGTTATGGAGAACACTGAGGTACGGGGTAGCAAACTGGAAAGTATCGAAGTAGATAGGGAGGATGTGCTAGATATTCTCGAGGGTTTGAAGTTGGATAAGTCCCCTGGGCCGGACGGGATTTACCCTAGAATTCTCTGGGAGGCAAGACAGGAGATTGCAGAGCCTCTGGCTCTGATCTTCAGGTCGTCGTTGGTTACGGGTGTGGTTCCGGAGGACTGGAGGATAGCGAATGTGGTCCCGTTGTTCAAGAAGGGAAGAGAGACCTTCCAGGGAATTATAGGCCAGTGAGTCTTACTTCTGTTGTGGGCAAAGTATTGGAGAGAATAATTAGGGATAGGATTTATAGTTATTTAGAGAGTAATGAATTGATTGGGGATAGTCAGCATGGTTTTGTGAAGGTAGGTCGTGCCTTACTAACCTCATCGAGTTTTTTGAAAAAGTGACTAAAGAGGTGGATGGGGGTAAGGCGGTTGATGTGGTATATATGGACTTTAGTAAGGCGTTTGATAAGGTGGCCCATGGAAGACTTCTGCAGAAAATGCAGTTGTATGGGATAGAGGGTGATTTAGCTAATTGGGTTAGGAATTGGCTAGCAGATAGAAGACAGAGGGTGGTGGTTGATGGGAGATATTCATCGTGGAGTTCGGTGACAAGTGTGTACCTCAGGGGTCTGTTTTGGGGCCCCTGCTGTTTGTAATTTTTATAAATGATCTGGATGAGGGTATTGAAGGATGGATTAATAAATTTGCAGATGACACTAAAGTCGGTGGAGTGGTAGATAGTGAAGGGGGGTGTTATAGTTTGCAGAGGGACTTGGACAAGGTGCAGAGCTGGGCCGAGAGGTGGCAAATGGAGTTTAATGTGGAAAAGTGTGAGGTAATGCACTTTGGCAGGAATAATAAATGTGTAGCGTATAGGGCTAATGGTAGGATTCTTAATAGTGTTGATGAACAGAGGGATCTTGGTGTGTATGTGCATAGATCCCTGAAAGTAGGCAGTCAGGTCGAGAAGGTTGTTAGGAAGGCACATGGAGTCTTGGCTTTTATTGGTAGAGGGATTGAATTTCGGAGCCGCAACGTCATGTTGCAACTGTACAAAACTCTAGTGCGGCCGCACTGGAGTATTGTGTGCAGTTCTGGTCCCCACATTATAAGAAAGATGTGGAGGCATTGGAGAGGGTACAGAGGAGGTTTACCAGGATGTTGCCTGGTATGGGAGGGCAGGTCTTATGAAGAGAGGCTGAGGGATTTGAGGTTGTTTTCATTAGAAAGAAGGCAGCTAAGAGGAGACCTTATTGAAACATATAAGATGATTAGAGGTTTAGATAGGGTGGACAGTGATAGCCTTTTTCCTAGGATGGAAAAAGCTAGCACGAGGGGACGCAGCTTTAAATTAAGGGGTGATAGTTATAGGATGGATATCAGAGGCAGGTTCTTTACCCAAAGGGTGGTTCGGGAGTGGAATGCCCTGCCTGCAGCAGTTGTAGATGCGCCAAGTTTGGTGGCGTTTAAGAGGTTAGTTGATAAGTATATGTAAGAGAAGGGAATGGTTTAGTTTGGAGGGGCATTGCTTTTTATATTGGTCGGCGCAACATCGAAGGCCGAAGGGCCTGTTCTGTGCTGTAATGTTCTATGTTCTATGTTCTATGTCCCTCTGCACAGCAGCATGCTGCAATTGTTTATCATTTAAATAATAGTCCATTTTGCCTTTATTCCTACCACATTTACCAGCATTATACTCCATATGCCAGATCCTTGCCTACTCAATTAACTACCTATATCCCTTTGCAGACTTTCAGTGTCTTCTGCGCACTTTGCTCTACCACTCATCTTAGTGTCATCTCTGAATTTTGACACACTACACTCAGTCCCCAGTTCCAAACTATCTATGTAAATTATAAACAATTGTGATCCCAATACTGATCCCTGAGGCACACAACACTAATCATTGATTGCCCACCAGAAAACAAAATTCTGTGCTTTCTGGTAGTTAACCAATCTTCTATCCATGTTAATACATTATACATAACGCCATGCAGCTTTATCTTATGTAGCAGCTTTGATGCGGCGCCTTGTCAAATATCTTCTGGAAATCCAGATACACCATATACAGGTTCTCCATTGTCCACCATGCACATAATATCCTCAAAGAATTCCACCAAATTAGCCAAACATGACCTGCCCTTCTCATAAATCCATGCTCAAAATTTTTATCTGGATGAACATACAACATAGAACCCTACAGTGCAGAAAGAGGCCCTTCGGCCCATCGAGTCTGCATCAAATACAATCCCACCCAAGCCCTACACCAATATTCCTACAAATTATACGTACTAATCCCTCTAACTTCTGCTATCTTGGATACTAAGGGGCAATTTCTTAACATGACCAATCAACCTAACCCACATATCTTTGGAATGTGGGAGGAAACCAGAGTACCTGGAAGAATCCCATACAGACACAAGGAGAATATGCAAAGTCCACACATGCAGTGACCCAAGCCAAAAATCAAACCCAGGACCCTAGAGCTGCGAAGCAGCAGTGCTAACCACTGTGCTACCATGCCACCCGTCTTCATATTTCTTCCTTGATGATAGACTCAAGCATTCTCCCTACTGCAGATGTTAAGCTAACCAATCTATAGTTACCTGCCTTTTGTCTACGTTCTTTTTTTAAACAGTGGTGTCACATTTGCTGTTTTCCAATCTACAGAAACCACCCCAGAATCCAATGAATTTTGGTAAACTACCACCAGTATATTTGCTATTTCCCCTGCCATCTCTTATTCCACTGGGATGCATTTCATCTGACCCAGGAGACTTGTCTACCTTTAGCCCCCCCCCCCCCCATTAGTTTGCCCAATACAACTTAGTGATAATGATAGTTTCTAGGTCCTCACCTCCTATAGCTTTCTTGTCATCAATTTTTGGCATGTTATTTGTATCTTCCACTGTGAAAACTGACACAAAATACTTCAATCAGATGTTGGGTTAAATGTTTCAACTGACCTTGTCTTCTACCACCCTCTGTTCTCATTTGTTGTTGCCAATGGTCACCATGAAACTTCTTCAAATACACTTTGCAATTGGCAGACATCGCTGTTAGTTTTCTATTATCACCCAGAGGTCGATTTCCTCTTGGCTCCTGGGTAGCCATGGGGTTAATTTATGAGAGGTGATGTAGGTATATTACCCCCCCCCCCCAGGAACTCCTGTAAATGAACCCCAGTGCCTCCTATGAATCTGTGCTTCCCTCCTTTGGCCTCTAGCTCTTCCCCACACTCTCCAGTTGATGCTGGTTCTCCCTGGCTGGCCTCTAACTCTCTCCCCCTTTGGTTCTCCCCCTCTGGCTCTCTGCCACTCTGGCTCTCTCGCTTTGGATCTCTCCCGCTCTAATCCTCTCCCCCTCTGGCTCTCTTCCCCTGTGTCTCTCTCCCCTATTCACCTCTCACATTCCCCCCGCTTTGGCTCGCCCCCTCTGTCTGTCTGTCTGTCTGTCTGTCTCTCTCTCCTACTGGCTCTCTTCCCCAATGACCTTTGGCTGTCTCCTGCTCCAGTCTCTGGCTCTCCCCCACTGTACCTTCTAAATCTGAATCCCTAATTAGCCAATCGTGGTATCCTGATGGAATGGCATTGAAAGAGGAACAAATAAGGGCAGTGAAAACCTGTCCCTTGAGAACCAATCCATGTTGGAGGGGAAAAAGTTTCACCCCAGCACCAGCTCTGGATACTGATGAGAAGGACTTCCACACATGTGGGAGCAACCCAGCACAGTCACTCAGCCGTGGTCAAATGGGCAATTCACAGTGTATTGGCAAAAGGGCTTTTTACCAACAGTAAACAGAGCATGCGGTAAGAGGAAGGGGGCAGGAAATGAAGAGATAGTGATACTGTGCAAAAAAATGAAAGGCCAACAAAAATCTTAGATATTATTCCTGTAAAGATGGAAAAGCTGCAAACCAGGACACAAACTATTTTGATCAGATTGTCAGGACACCAGGACCTTTAATGAAAATCCAGGATTTTCCCAGCAAAACTGGGACATCTGGTCACTCAAAGTATGGGTGTGGGATTGAAATGCCTGCCGGCCACCCCAAAACCACCACATACCAACCCATCCTCCGGAATCAGTTACAGCTTGTTATTTAGGAGGGGTTTGCCATGCAACTGTTAATATAAGAGGAAGCAGACCACTGCTGAGTGCTGGAAATAGGGCAGTGCAGCAGCCAGGCTGGCGAATACAGCAACAGACATGGGGGGGCGGGAAACTGTAAACATTTTAATAGAGCTAAAGATGAAGAAACCACCAGATAGTATCAGTCTTGAGAGAGATTGAATCCATCTTTCAACAGGCAATTCTGAGTTGAGTGAGAGGATAAGGGTGTATTGGGGGGAAGGGGGTGTGCGGGGGTGGCTGAACTGACAATATGGCAGGTAAGTCTAGCAGCAACCCAGAGGGACAACAGTGAAACGTCTGACCCATATCCAGGCTTTTAAGAATTTGATATCTGAAAAGTTGTGGTGATGATTATTTTGGTAAGATTTAGCTTACCCAATTGATCTTATAGTAGTTCAACTGCTTTGTTTTTCTGCTATTTTCTGTGTCTTGTTGTATGCATTTATTTTCGAGAGCTACAATTTTGGTTGCAGAAAATTGTCTGGGAGTTTCTCTGTGTCCCCTTCACACACAGCAGAGCGGCAGGCTTCTGAGGTGGGGTTGGTTAATATGCGAGAGATGAGAAGCAGGTATGTTTACCCCAGAATTGAAATGTCGGCAACGGTCAGCACAACACAACAGCAAAGAACAAATCTAATTTTAGATACTTGCAATTTATGGAGAAATTGACCCTCTTTAATGTTGCTTCACTGATAGTGACAGATTCACAGTGTATCCTAGGGCCTGACCCATAGACTGCCGGCTGAGACAGCTGTGTCAATGGTTGCGAGGCAGACTGTTGCATTGACCTTTCATGCCTCCTGATCCTTTCAAGCTACTTCTGGAGATACCATGTGGCAGAACTCCCACTATGCAGGGAACTATTAATGACACTCACGTGACATCCAGGCCCCACAGCGGATGCTATGGATTTTCATTAAGTAAACATGCAACAAGGTCTGTGGCCATCAGCAGAAAATGATACAAAATGAATGCTCACTCCCCAGGTTGCAGTTTGATAAATTAAAGTAACCATGAAGCTGCAAGATAGATGCTGTTGTGTTTCTATGTCATGGCCTCATTAAAACAGCCCTAGACAAGAGGTGAATGACATTCCAATGAGCCATATATAACCACCCAGGACTGTGGAATGCTTTATGCCCTGAATTTTCCTTCCTGTTGTGAAGCTGTGACATTCAACGCTGACAATGCAGAAAAAAAACCACGTTTACTCTCCAAGGCCAAGTGGCAAGTCTTATTCTCAGCCAAGCCTTCACCCTGATGAAGAAGTCATGCCCCTTGAAGTCAGTCACTGTTCAGGTTTGTGCTTTATAATGTGCCCAATTTTCTTTTTCTCAATCTAAGTGCCCTGGCTGGCGTGAAAGTGAGAGGTTTTCACCCTGATTCTGACAGCGTCTGTCAGGTAGGATTCACTCACTCGATGAATGGTAACATATGCATTGCGTGAAACATGCCAGCCAACCCCAGCCATACAGAGAACGGTGCGCCATTTATAAAGTACACCCCTATTTTCACATTCGTATACAGGTTCCCCCTTCCCTCACCTCTTTGGCTAACCAGCGGAGCACCACCAACCACTCAGTAGCGGGGCATCTTCCCCCTACCATGCAGGATGAGGGTAACCCAACCTGACCATCCCCGCAATAGCTAGTTGTGTTCCTTAAGAATCGGTGCTGGGACCTTTGTTGTTTCTAATAGACATAAATGATTGGAGGAAAATGTAGGTGGTCTGATTAGTAAGTTTGTGAGGATAACATAAAAGTTGCCTAGAACACACTGCCAGTGGAGGTGCTGGAAGCAGGCATATTAGCAATGTTCAATCTTGATAGATGCGGGAGGTAAACAGAGGGATAGAAACCATATATTGGTGGCTGAAGAGCCTGTTTCTGTCCTGTATTGTTCTTTGTATGTCCAAATATAGCAAGACCTGGACAATATCCAGGCTTGGCTGACTTGTGGTAAGAAACATTTGCACCACACAAGTATCAGACAATGAGACAACAAGGGAGCATCTAATCATCATCCTTTTGCACTCAATAGCATTACCATCATTGAATCCCCCCACTATCAACATTACGGGGATTACCATTGACCAGAAACACAACTGGACCACTTATATAAATATTATGGCTAGCAGAGCAGATCAAAGGCTAGAAATCCTAAAGCAAGTAACTCATCTCCTGGCTTCCCAAGTCAGGAGTGTGATGGAATACTGTCCACTTGCCTGGATGACTGCAGCTCCAAGTGCACTCAAAAAGCTCAACACTATTTAGGACAAAGAAGCTCATTTGATTGTTACCCCTTCCATAAAGATTCAATCACCCGACCATCGGTGAACAGTGGCAGCTGTGTGTACCAACTACAAAATTCACTGTAGAAACTCAACAAAGTTCCTTAGGCAGCCCATTCTAAACCCATGACCACTTCCACCTTGAGCAACAGATTCTTGGGAACAGTACCACCTAGATGTTCCCCTCCAAGTCACTCACCAACCTGACTTAGAAATATGTCGGCCATTGGGTCAAAGTCCTGGAATTCCCTCTCTAACAGCACTGTGGGTGTACCCACAACTCTGCTACTGCAGCGATTCAAGGAGCCACCACCTTCTGAAAGGCAATTGGAAATGGGCAATAAATGTTGGTCTAGACAGTGATACCCATGTTCTGTAAAGTAACTTTTAAAAGCTGCCATCAATGTCGGTGACCTTAATGCTACTTTTGCCACTTGATATCGGCCTTTGCTGATATCCAAGAAAATCCCACCCTTAATGTTTTCTAATTTAGAGAGGGTTTTGCAGTTAGTGGCATTTCAAAGTTACAACACAATACAACCCTGACACATATTGTATTTAAACTAGGCACAAACATAATGTAACTTCAACTAAAGACATCACTCCTCCCATCCCTCTTTGCTTTTAACCAGTTCATCCTGTTCTTTCTCATGAGAGGAGGACATGTGACTGTTAATTAACAGATCTCTAAGTTTCTCCATTACTTCCCTGATTTATGACTGTTCATTTTATTATGGTACACAAACGCATATGCTCACACACATACGCACACGCATACACACACACATACCCACACTCACGCACAGATAAATTCATGCACACACATGTATACATGCGCACACATGCACACACACACGGACACAAATGCACATGCACACACACGCACACAGACAGACAGATAAACTCATGCACACACACACATATACACAGACACAGACAAAGTCACATGCATATGCACATACACACACACATACACATACACATACACACACACATGCTTTCAGACACGTGTACCATCTTGCAGTAAAATTAAATTCAAAAGAAAAATCCAGCTGATTTCTGCATAAATGAGAGACCGAAAAAATGTCAAATTAAACGTTGAGTTTTTCCTTGCCTCCCTGCTGGAAATGTAACATTCAACATCAGAACAACATTTCATCCTCATCTGAAATATGGATTCTATTCAAAAGCATTTTTCTTTTTTTTTATTTTCTTGGCCTTTTTAAGCTAAAATTATCTTCCATGGCTTGACAAGCTGTTCCTAAAATCTAATTAAAATCTTGTGAAGTCTCCTTTGAAGTGATAAGAGAGAGAATGGCTCCTGAGCAGCCTCTGTACTTGTTAGTATTAGCCCGAAATAAATTTTTGTAAAAATGATCCTAAGTTCTGGGCAATAATCAGGGCAAATTCCTGAATTGCAGGGACCAATAGGGCCATTAGCATTGACTCCTCCAGGACCACTGGGGGTGAGCCCCATTTTATGAGTGGTATGGTTAGCACTGCACCAGGGACCCAGATTCAATTCTGACTTTGGGTCACTCTCTGTGTGGACTTTGCATGTTCTCCCCATGTCTGCGTGGGTTTCTTCCAGGTGCTCCAGTTTCCTCCCATAGCTCAGAGTTGTGCGGGTTAGGTTGATTGGCCATGCTAAATTATCCCTTAATATCAAGGAGACTAGCAGGGTAAATATATGAAGTTATGCGGTTAGACCCTGAGTGGGATTGTGATCAGTGCAGACTCACTTGGCCAAATAGCTCCCTTCTGCACTGTAGGGATTCTATAATTCTATGAACTTCAGGATTGGAGTGTAAGTAGGCTCCATGGAAGTTATGGTTCAGTTACATTCGCCATTATTGATCTTGAAAGCCTGGGCCTACAATGGCCCCCTTCATCTTACAAACATTTGTAAATGAAGAACTGGAAAAGACCCATTGGTTCATAAGCTTCTACCTAGCGCAATGGCAAAAACTATAGATGTCATGGACCATAACTTCCATCCGGAATCCTGACTTAAGGAGATTGTGCAGCATACATGTGTGTGGGACAACATGGAAGTCCTGACTTAAAATATGCATGTTGAAAGTACACCAAGTTGAAACCTCCAGTGGGGTGTAAGGATTGAAATGTTGCACTGAAGTCCCTCAAGAAAAGAGAAGGAATAGTGCTAACTTTACTTACTTGTCCTGATGATAGTGAGTATTTACACTTATTTATTTACACATTTTCTTCTGCTGTATCCGCAGTGAGTAGAGATAGCCTATTTTCTTTGTGTGGGTTAATTTTTTTGTAAACGTGTTTAAAATATATGTAATGCACAGAAAGTGAAAGAAAGATTTTTTTTACTTTATCATGATATACTGTTAACTCCATTACAAAGTAGTTCCTGTATATTAAAGTGGGTTTGAAGTGTCTATAATAACTTTTCGCTAAAGTTCATTATATATTTTAAGCAATGTCATTTATACCAAGTTCTCCAACCATGAAGCAGCTATAAAATGTTCATGTTTAAAATTTTAGATCAATTTAGTAAAAATTATTTTCAATTTACAGGATACACCAGTGAATTGAAGCTATATTCTCTGATATCCAATTCTTATCGATAGTTAATAATACCAGCCAGTCTCAAGAATTTATCCAGCTTACTGTAAAGTAGGTAGATAAAATGGGCCAGTTGTGAGAAAGTACCACCTGGAGTACAAGGTACTTGCATTTGCATCAAGTGAAGCTCTGTTTTAGCCATTTAGCTCTGCACTGTTATTCATTGTTTCTACACTATCTTGTTTCTACAGATCAGGAGGAAGAAGGGGCACAGTGATAGCATTCCTTCCTCACGTGCCAGCATTCGATTCCCATCTTGGGTCACTGTCTATGCAAAGTCTATACCTTCTCTCAGTGTCTGCATGGATTTCCTCCAGGTGCTCCAGTTTCCTCCCACTGTTCAAAAGATGTGCTGGTTACTTGCATTGGCCATGCTAAATTCACCCTCTGTGTGCCTGAACAGGCATCTGAGTGTGGCAACTTGGGGATTTTCATAGTAACTTCATTGCAGTGTTCACGTAAGCCTACTTGTGACTAAGCGAGAGAGAGAGAGAGAAAGGAAATGGGCTGATGTGTATTATTATTCATTGAAACAATTCTGTATTAAGGACAAACAGAAGAATATAGTGACAAATTAGCAGTCATACCTTTTCTGTTTTAACCCATTCTGTGTCTGAGACCAGCACTAACATCTCTAACATATCTTGGTAAACTCTCCTGATTCGCATATTCGTGATTATGTTCCCAAGTTATTCCCATTCATGGACGACGTTTGTTCTCAAAATGCCACTGAGGCAGACTGAAGGATGTTGTCCAGACGCAATATTGTTGGTGAATCCAGACCATTATCTTTAAGAAAAATTAAGTCAGAAAAGGAGAGCAGATCAAAGGCTGTGGTTGCACAGATGTTATCACATGTATTGCTCCACTCAAAACAGTATGTATTCAACATTATACATGAATGAAAAGCTTGGGAAACATTTACACTGTAATTATGAATCAAAGAGTTTTTATAATTGATGTACCTATGAGCCTTATCTTTAAATATCCTTTTAATTGTGGACCATGAAACCATGACATGCATAAGAAGGAATATCTTTGTTCACAGTAATTTATGTATAATGGAAAAATAGGCTGTAAAATTCAGCTCTGGAGCACGGAACTAGTTCTGCAGAAGCCAGAGTTGCCACAAATGGTGGGAGCAATCCTTTCAGCCATTTTAACACATTGAGCCAGATTTTATGGCCTCATTCATCCCGAAACAATAGAATCCCGCCCAAGGTCAACGGGCCTTATCATGGTCAGCTCCTCGCCTGCTCCGATTCCTCTGGCAAATGGTAAAATTCCAGCCATCGTGTCATGCTGATAAGGGCATTCAGAGCTGTTATAGTGGGCCGAATGTGACATTAAACAGACTGATTTACCACACCTTATGCCGACTTGAACTGTGCAGGTCCAGCTCACACCATGTCCTAAACTGTCCTGACTGTACATGTGTTCAGCTGCAAGAGCTATCCACTAAAGTTGGTACCTAGTTAAGTATGTTAGGCTAGGTAGGTGGATGGCTAGTTAAACATTTAAGGTTGGAGGTAGTCATAAAATAACAGTGTGTCATAAACTGAAACCTTAAGATATTGCCTGAATCCAGAGATTAGAGAAGAATTTTAAGGATGAAAAGAGGAGGAAACATGCCTCCGGTAACTGTCTGAAGCTCCCTGCTACTTAATGCTCAACTGAGGTTGGCCAGCCCATCCTGGACCGGTAGAGGCACTACAGCGCACTAGAACTGTCCTGGGAGTCCCGGGAGTAAGAGGGTAGGGGACGCCCTGGAGGGTAGGGCGTCACTGCAGCACTGGGGAGAAGGTGGGTGGCTGGAGCATGCCAAGGGAGCAGGGAAGGCTGGAGCTCCCAGGTCCAAGAAGGAACATTGCCCCAAATCTGAAGGGTCCTTCTGATAGATGTGCAACCCCTTCCTTTCCACCCCTCTTTCAAGTCGCGATGGAGAAAAGTTTATTCCTCTGTTTCCCACCCTTTTCATATCCGCTGACATCAGTCTAAAAATTGAGACTGGGGGAAAATATCCTTAACTGACTATTAAGTCCGCTCAACCATAAAATTGTATCTGGGTTGGGGCAGGTGGGATCTCGAAGGAATTCCTGCCTATTCAATTTTACACTCTTCCCACCTCAGAACCTGCCTTGGGGGGGAGTGTAACATCCTGCCAGAGATTGCTACATTTTAAATATGGCCCAAATTATTCTTGAAGTATGTTCTAAAGGCAAATCTAATTTCTGAAACATTCACTGAGGCGCAGATTATACCCCTGTCCATTACACATCCAAGCACAATGATAAATTTGACACCATGCTGAATCAACAAAGGGGGAATAAATGAGGTTAAACCTCTTTAATTGAATACAAAATATAAAGAGATCAAATTGATGGGTTTTTTAGGTTGTGTAGCAGAATATTTTAAAATATATATATTAACAATAATTTGAGTTTTGAAGTTTGACCCTGAGAGAGCAAAGTGCCCAGATAAGCTTTTGATAGGCTATGTGACTTATTTTGCCAAGCTAAGCCTTTTTAAATGTCATTATGATCTGTGTGTACTGTATTCCTTTTCTCAAGCACAGTAATTATGGTTAAATGAAATGGTTAAAACTTGCCCATATTTATAGAACAGTCATGCTCATCTTGATCCATCAAGTGTAGCCCAGTGATTCTCTCCATTTCAGTCACCAAATCTAAGCCAGATCCAAGTCAGAGGTCATCAGATGCAAGGTCACTGACTTGAAACATTGGGCAGAATCTTGTTGAGGGGTTTGGAGTTTACCTACTGGGGAGGCACTTGTACTGCCTCTTTCCACGAAGGCCCACCAAACCACAAGCTGACAAGACAGCTGTGAGGCCAGTGCCAGGCTATTCCCTGGAATCAAGAGCTCACAGACAGCTTTTGGCCCACCAGAAGTAGGGCTACAACCTAAAGGAACAAGCACTGGAGCCCTAGGATCACAGCGTGACCCAGGTCACAGGAAAGTAGTTTTGGGATGAGCATTTTGCGGGGAGCCAGCATTAAGGTAAAGGTATAGCTCTCAATGGACACTCTCCTTCCTAATGTCCAGTCCCTCGATGGACGCTGAGTGTATTTGCTTGACCATTAGCCTTCCCACCCAGAATGCAATTCTGGTGAGGCAAGAGGCAGCAGAGATGCCACTGTCCTAATTATATACTCTTCCCACCTTCAAGCAAGTCACCAATGACAGTGAAAGATTTCACTCTTTCACTCTGTTTCTCTTTTCACAGATGCTGCAAGACCTGCTGAGCATTTCCTGCGTTTTCTGTTTTACTTTGATTTTCAACGTTCTTCTTTTGTGCCTTTAATATTCCTCTTTTGTAAACAATTATCTAAATTATGTTTAAAAGAATTTATGGCTTATGCCAGAACAATAGTTTGTGGTAGGAAATTCCATATTCTAACCACCTACTGTGCATGGAAAGCTTTTCTGATCTGTTAATTCTTTCTGTGATTATCTTGGTTATATCTTTATCTTTACTACCTTGCCAATGAAAAGAAAGGAAAGAATTTATTCAGTACTTTTCATGACTTCAGGAATTTTAAAGTCCTACATATCCAGGCAATAATACCAGAGAAAAGAATAAATGTTAGTCAGAGGATCTCTGCATTTCTTAACATATAGAAACATAGAAAGCAGCAGGAGTAGGCCATGGAGCCTGATCTGACATTCAGTGTGATCATTGTCGATCCTCTATCTCAATACCACACTCCTGTGTTCTCTCCATATCTCTTGACATCTTTGGTGTCAAGAAATGTGTCAATTTCTTTCTTAAATACTTTCAGTGACTTGGCCTCCACAGCATTTTATGGTAGAGAATTCCACAGGTTCACCACCCTCTGAGTGAAGACATTTCTCCTTACCTCACTCCTAAATGGCCTACCCTGAGTCCTGAGACTGTGACCACTTGTTCTACACAGTCCCAGCCAGAGGAAACATCATTCCTGCAACCAATGTGTCTAAACTTGCCAGAATGTTATACAATTCAAAGAAATTCCTTTTCATTCTTTTGAATGCTGTGCTTTTTGGACAGAGACTTCAGAAGGATGCTGGATGGAGTGTGACAGAGGCGAGACATACACAATCCCCACTCCAAGAGATGGGCTTCCAGCAGAGTTACTTTCTGTCCAAAGAGATGGTACCCCCATCACAGACACCAAGGCCAACACTGCCAGGGTGACGTCAGCAGTGCAGAACGAGCACCTCATGGCAGGAGATACCTGCACCATTATTCAACTCATGACCTCCATTACTGAATGCATCAGATGCATGGTGCCAGTCTTCAACTGCATAGTGCAGACACTGTTGTGAATCCATGAGTGTCAGCCCCAGAGGATGGTGGGGCTTCTGGCTCTCATTCCAGCTGCCTTTCCATCTGATGGAGGAGCAAAGAGGCCTCCAGGAACTCAATGGTAAGTGGATCAGCAGGGTTACAGCCTGGGGCCTCGCAACTAGGGCACCCTGGAAGTCTGCAGCCCATCTGACATATGCATCTCTGTGAGTGACAGGCATCTTCTGCCTCTTCCTCTCAGTGGTCACCTTCACAGCACTCCTCAACGTCCTCCTCATCCAAGAAGATGTGGCACTTCTCCATCTCCTCCAGATCTGGGTAGTTTCTCCTCATGCAGTGTCAAATTGTGGAGAGAATAGCAGAAGACAATGTTGTGGGAGACTCTCTGGGAGCTGTATTGTCAGGCATCCCTGACCAGTCCAGGCATCAGAACCGCATCTTCAGCAGTACAATTGCTTGCTCGACCAGCATGCACGTGGCAGCATGAGCCTTATCGTAACAGGTCTCTGATGATGTGGCCTCCGTACTGGTGTCATCAGCAACCTACTGAGTGGATACTCTCTGTCCCCAAGGAGATAGCCCTCCTGCTGCTGCTCTCCCTGAAAGACAGCTGGAATCTGAGAGTGCCCAAAGTGTAGCTGTGATGATGAACCAGACACACACCTACATGAAGTGTATCACGTGGTTGCAAAAGAGCTGCATTCTGCAGGAATAAAATCCCTTGCAGTTTATGAATGGTGTTATGTGGCATTCTGGAGCATATAGGTCAATCACACCTTGCACCTAGGACAAGCCTCTAAGCAGATGAAGCCCATGGCTCTGGCAACTTGCCTTGGTTGGTCCCAGCCCAAGCTAATATATATGTGAGCCTTCACACAAAGGGCATCTGTAACATCCCAATGCATCTTCAACAATAGGCATAGCCTAAAGTCAAGGATATGTCATTAAGACGTTAGGACGGCGGCGTGGGCACGTTGGGCCGAAGGGCCTGTTTCCCGTGCTGTGTTGCTCTCTCTTTGCATCTGTGTGTGTATGACTGGCAGATGCCTCACAGGTCACCCATACTGGCCTAGAATGAACCACTCGTATAGAAATTCTGAGCGGCTATGAGTTTAACAGTGACAGGCAGTGGGTGTTCTTCCATTCCATGATGCCAGCTCTTGCAGGATCTGGCAGAGGTGGTCCACTATCTTCTATAGCACTGCATCTCTAACAACTGCATGTACAATGACAGACGTTGGAATATCCTCGGACTGTACCATCTGCGGTGCTTCTCCCAGAACATCAGCAGGCCCAGCCTTTCCCTCATCCGCAGGGTGCTGGCCCAGGCCAGGTGCCATGGCACCTCAGCGTCTCTGCCACTGTTCTATGCCAATACGTAGGATTGCCAACTCGACAGGCACCATGATCCCATGCACTGTAAAGAAGAGAAAACCACAGTGAGCTATTAGGGTTCATGAGAGAGTCCTGACCATCTTCCCTCAATTCCTTTGGGACTACCACACAATGGCAGCACACTCAGTAGGTACCTCAACGCCATCCCTCATTCCCTTCACTCAGACATTATAGCCACATCTCTACACTGGTTACTGTCAACTCCAGCAGGATGCAGCATGCATCCAGGGTCTCAGTACACCACATGGCCGCATTCCCCCAGCCCCTAATCACCCCCCCAAAGAAACCTGGCATCACGTTAGAGAGCAATCATGTGGCGGCATGTGTTTGTATCCTGATGGGGGCCTCGCCAATGCACCCCATCATGACCTTGAGCGGGTTAAGTGATGTCTGTCATTGCCATCACGCCTTTCATTGGGAGGGCACATCAGTGTTACCTGTGTGATGTTGTATCCATACTGGGAATGTCAGCTCAATGCCTGGGACACCGGCTTGTGAAAGTTTAACAGTTAACCTCCACTAAACGGCAATGCTTTTTCTTTGCACTTCATTTAGTAGCATAATCAGTAGTAAGAGAAGGCTGGACTGACTGTTCAGCCAAGCGTCTTGCTCCTGTGGCAGGCAAGGCACAGTTGAATCATGAGGTCAGCAATTAGCATATCCAGCTCATTCCCAGAGGGCATCCCTGTTTCCCCCAGGTCACCAAAGCAGCCTTCCATGATCCATTGAGATCCACCGTTGCACGCAAGCACCCCTGACAAATGGTTTTGGCCTTCCTGGCAGCCTCTCCCCTTTGTCCTCACACTGCTGCTTGAATATGCACAACTTGCCATTATAATGTGCACAGCTCTTGCTGATTTAGTCTTTTGGGAACAGTGTGAAATAAATAATCAGCCTGAGAATTGCCTCTTCTTTCCTGCACTCCCTCTGTTCTGGGAGTCGTGTCCAGATCACCCGAAAAATATAAGTAAGCCATTTCATTATTGATTTAATTCATCCACTGTGAAGTTCCTCATGTAGTGATTAGATCTGAAACAGCTCAATTCACTATTGCAATAACTCTATCCCTGACTTACTCCTGACAATAACCAGCCCTTTTACAGATTGTGTGTGTGGCTCTGAAAAGAACCTAACTGCAGGTTATATATTAATTCTTATGGAAAATTCTGATTCACTTAACAGTGAGCTTAAAATCAGACTTTTCAAGTAAGTAATTATGAAATTAATTGAGGTTTCCCATAGTCCGTGGAAAGCAATGGGTTAAAGGAGGTTAGGTGACTGTTAGATCAGATTTCAGGCGTCATGTAAAAATGAATTCTGGACCTCACAGAGTGCACAACATAACATAAAGAAAGTACCATGAATTATTGAAGGAATGGCTGTTAAAAATAATTTATAGATTTCAAAAGAATATAAGCAAACTGCACAGTCTTTAAGAATATTTAATTATTCATTAAAAAGTCAGCGACATCCTTTGTTCAGCAATACTATAACCATTGACTTCATCTTGACACTTACGGTGCACTGGGAAATAAAGAACTTACATTTATTTTCCACCTTTCTTGGCCAAATGGGGGTCTGAAAGTGCCTAACATCTAATAAATCACTTTCAAAGTGTAGACATTGCTATACTTCCAGCAAACAAAACAGTGCTGTGTACAAAAAAAAAACCCCAAGTTAAAATGAAATGAATGACTACCCTTCCTACCGTAGCGCTGTGATGATGACATCACAGAAGGAAAACTGGGCTAAGAAATGATTGAGCCGCAAGGGAATTGATTTAATACAGCTATAGGAGCCAGGATAATCTAATGAACTTTGCATTTCATATCCTCCTTTTGGTTCAATAAACTATCGGCAACAACTCGTCATTATAAAGCACATTTAACGTAGAAAACTGCTTCACAGAGATGAGATCATAAAATGGACACAAATTCAAAGAAAGCAATATTGGAAAAAATGAACAGAAACTTGGACAAAACGTTGGATTAGAAGAATGAACTGTGTCTATAATGCAGGTGAGTTAATCTTTAAGCTAGTTGAGTTTATGTGGGTGAACAATGAGCTTCTGGATACTTTGAGTGGGAGAAGGTAAGGTGGGAATGGGGCCGTGATTGACGCAGGAAATTCAGCTTTTAGCTCCAAAATGCAAACCAAGAGCAAGAAGACAGAAGCAAACAGTGAGAACTAAAGCTTTTAAAGGTATAGGAAGTAAAGCTAGTTAAATTAAACAAAATAGTGAAATTAACACAGAATAGCAACATGAAATGGAAGAAGGAAATTAGATGGAAAAGGAGAAATTGGCGTAAAATAAAGTATCTAATTTTGTTCACAATTGTTTCATGCGTTAGGTTTAAACAGACCATTACACAACCAGACTTTACCAGAGAATGTAAAAACTTAAAATAAAAGCAAAACACCGTGAATGCTGGAGATCTGAAATGGTCCTGCTGCAATGCACAGAGATTTAACTGGACGCCAAATTCTCTGTCCTCACTGCAGCAACTGCAAGGCATGAATGGTCGATCAGATCACAATCAAAGTGCTGGAAATAATCAACAGGCTTGGTCACATCTGGAGAGAGAGAAACAGAATTAACATTTGAAGGTTCATCCAGCTTGAAAGAAGAGTAATATTGGACTCTTATCAAAATGTTTAAGATGCTAAACTAGACTCCCCAATGTTCAATCTCAAATGTGATTTTTACACGTGAGCTCCTCACACACCCATCCACAGAAGGTGTGAAGTGCTCGTGCTGGGATAAAGCAGCATGATGCAGGATGGCCCAGGAATCAAGAGAGAAGATGCCCAAATCCTGGTATGTGGAGCTGGAGATCCAGATGGAAGAGCTCAGAAGAGGATGGATGTCATGTATACACTGGAATGAGGAATGCCACCTTATCCTCCTCTGTCTCCTAACCCTTTCTCCTGCAGAAGCCAGTGCCATTCTGACTGGCCTCATGTCCTCCACTTTATTCTGGAAAAAGATGAAAACAGGTGATAAATGGGTACTGATAGAAGTAACCTGTTTGAGAGATGGATTTTGTACACAGTTTTGATCCTAATGTGATGACCATAACCTGAATTTTCCAGGAGCTATTAGAAAGTAACAAGACATTGGAATCATTACTGCATGTTTTCTGGTGTTAGAGTTCCAAGATGGTGTCCATGGCACATGCACACTGCGTGGTGAGAAATGTGGCAGATGCTATTTTGATGCAGATAATAGTGCAGAAGCAGTGAACATCAGTACAGAGAATTGGGTGCTCTGATGCAGAATAGTGAGACGAAAGTGAATAAAGGACAAGGGCATTGAGTGGAAAGTAGACAGTATAAGCATGGGCTGGAGCAGTCTATAATCAGAAGGTTGGAATGATGCCAATATTCCATAGGCTTAGCTATTGCCCCACTGTGTGGATAATCGATTTAACAGACTTCAGTGGGCGAGAAAGCATATTAGATCAAATCACAAAGAAAATGTTCAGAGAACCATCGAATGACTGAACCTTTGATCAATAATTATAATTTTTCAATTAAAAAGCATCTGACTGTGTGCGTATTTGAACTTCATTATATTCCTCTTTGAAGCCTTTGTACAAGAGGACAGGAATAATGATAACTTCTGTAGCTTTCTCAACTGCAAGCCGTTGCCCACATTTCAAAATCAAATTAATCCAAAAAAGTTCTAAGTGCTGAATTTGCAGGAAAAATGGTGTAAATCACAATTATTTACGCTAGAGGCTAACAGTACCAGAACTGCATTGTGGCATGTGCAGTGGCCCTGGTCTGTCAGACTGCAGTTTTCTGGCCACCTCAATTCCTCTCCACTAATTCCCCCACCACCCGGCAGACCCCCCTCCCATGGGAGGCAGATCCACCCTCACAGGAGGCAGAAGTCCCGGCAGACCACCTCAGCCGGCTCCCATCGCGGGCCTTCTTCCAACCCTGACTGATTCTGTCTGCACAGTAGCAACGGGATCCCCACCCCCACCAATTGCCCCCCAGGTCCTGCCTCACCTGGCCCACCAAAGCATTGTGCCCCAGGCCCCACTCCCTTGGCACTCCCTGATGCCCGATGGGCCAAAGTGTTCCCTGGATATGGGCACTTTCCCCTTTGGGCAGTGCCAAGGGAACAGGCTATCACTGCTGGGGTGCCCATGCTCAGGGAGCACCACACCTCACTGCCCGACTCCCTGAGGGGCCCCAATTTCCCCCCTTCACTTTAGTGGGGTTTCCCGCTAGTTTCCCGAAAACGGGGAGCTACTCTAAACCCCACCACAGTGACTTTGTACTGGTGGGGTGGGAGATGTTATTGGGCCTGGAGAATTCAGTCCTGGGCTCGATAATTACATTTAAATCACATTAAAATAAGATTAAAATAACTTACCTCGTGTTCTTATTGGTTTTCTGCATGATGCGCTGGATATCCGGCAGTGGGAGAAACATTGGGAAAGTTTGCATGAATCCAACAATTGGCACAATTGCAAATTTCCCAGCTGGACCCACCAAAATATTAATGGTTCGGAATGGAAGAGTTGCCCCCATGGTCTTTGGTAGGTTCCACTAACTGATGTGGTAATGATCTAAAACAAGTGTTTAATATGTTCATAAGCCTCTTATTGATAAATGAAAGAATTGGGGGATTAGAAAGTATGATCAGTCCCGCATTAGTAAGACAATTCTCAATCAATCATTTTTTTGGGAGAGATCTCAGTGACAGCTAAATAAAAGGCTCCAAAAATGACTTCCTTTCAATACCTCTCCCCTGAAGTAACTTTTCATTGCTGTTATTCCATTTTTCTGTAAACAAGTTATTTCAAAAACTGAAGTAGGGATCGCAACAAAATTTAGTACATGAATGGGGTACGGCCCATGGAAAAAATGATTAGCTGTTGGTGAAAAACCAGATCTGGATTCTGGGATTTTAAAAAAATGATCGATTAACAGTGGGAGAGAAGGCAAATGGACTTTTTTTTAAAGAATGTTCTGGGTTGTTTTATTTAGAATATTTCTGACATTTTCAAAATGTTGGAGATTGTCTCAGCAGTTGTAACTTGTCACAACTGTCAAAGTGCAAGCAGAGTTTTCAGTGTAGGTTGTTGAATGCAAATTGCCCTGGTGCCTCCTCTGTGAGGTGAAAGCACTCAGTAAAAAGAATTTTTTCAACTTTGTAATTACAGAGCATCAACCAGATAGAGAAGGGCCTGGAGAAAGAGTGCCGTTGAGTTGACATAGCATGGTGGAAGTATGCGTTGGACTGAATGCCCTGATTATGTGTTATGTCTGAGCTTATTTTGAAGAAGATAACTGATCAGACGTTGCATTGCAGCTCCTTGTCTGCAAATATTCTACTCAGCATACACCATTTCATCAGCAGGGTAACATAATTCTAATTGATTTTACTTTCCTCTGCTCTAATTCTCCACAATTTATGCACTTCACCATCCAGATGGGCAACAAGATCTGCTTCCAGGCATCTGTGAAAAACAGTTTCTCTTCCAATTGTCCCTTCTCCATCTACTTCTGCACACGACTTGATTAAATATTAGCAACTAATAATTTGACAATGAATGGTGTCACCGTGGCTCAATGATAGCACCCTTGTTCTGAGCCCCGCGCAAAGACTTGAGTATGTAATTTTACACTCCAGTGCATTGTTGATGGATGGCTGTAATGTCATAGGTGACAATTTTCAGACACAAAGTTATATTGAGTCTGGTTATTATCGTATTGCTGTTGGTGGGAGCTTTCCATGTGCACATTACAATAGTGTACATGATTGAATTGGCTGTAAAGTGCTTTGAGGACAGCCAGAATTCCCGGAATACATTTGTAAAACTGCAAATATTTATATTGGGCACGGTCTTTCTGGTTTACTGCACTGGTTGATCAGTACAGCTGGCTGGGAAGATAGCACTCAAGGCCCTCATGCCAAGCACGAACTGGTCTCACAGTGAAAGCTATCTTCCCAGCTGAGTTTTACTGGAGCGATTAAACTATCTGGTTCAACTTCTGTGATAATAGAACTGGAAAGTGAGAAGCTCACATACACATGGACCACATCTGGGTTTTGTAGCCCATGAAGACCTCTTTAAAGATTGATTCACATTCACCATGTAGGGAAGATTTGTTCATCAGGTTGGAGGCAACATGGAGATCCTGACCAGTGGGGTGATTAAGGAGAAGGAGAAACTTGAGGAGCTATAAACACTACAGCTAAAGAACAGGTCAGGGAGTAATTCACCTCCTGGTTCCCCAAAACCTATTCATCATGTACTCAGCACAGGTTATCAATGTAATGGAATAATCTCCACTGGCCTCAACAACACAAGAAGCTCTACACCATACAGGACAAAGTGTCAGTCAATGCTACAGTGGCACCCCCTCCACCACCTTCAGTTTCACTTCCTCCACCACTGACACACAGCAACAGCACTTTGTATCATCTAGAAGACAGTAACTCATCATGTCTCCTTCAATAGCAATTCCAATCCTGCAATCTATACCAGCTAAATGCAGCTGATGCATGGGAACACCTCCATCTTTAAGTTGCACTTCAAGTCACATGCCATCTTGATTTAGAACTATACCTCCAATCCTCCACTGTCATTGGGTAAAGTTCCTGGGATTTCCCTTTCTAACAGCATTGTGGGTCCAAGAAGGTGGCTCACCATCATCTTCTCAATGTTGATTAGGGATCGGCAATAAATGCTGGCCTAGCCATTGATGCCCGCTACATCCCTTGAACGAAATTATAAAAGTGGGTGCAAGCGCTTTGAGTAGAGTCCCAACTTTCATGATCCCTCTCTACATTTTCTGTATCATGGCCCACTCACATTTGCCTGCTAGCAAAGATCTGAAGAGCATTTTCCTGCATTGTACCCAGTTTCTTGGAAAGTGAAGGTGAAGTTTTCCTCCATCCTATTAAAACTGGAAGTCCAAGTGTACGTTCTGCAGTCAGGATCAGTGTGCACCTGGTTGACTGTCTGGTTTTCCATGCAGGAGCTCAAAGACAGGGTCACCTGGGGGAGACAATGTAAAGTAACTTTCAAGTTTATTTATTACTCACAAGTAAGGCTTACGTTAACACTGCAACAAAGTTAATGTGAAAATCCCCTAGTTGCCACACTCTGGTACCTGTTCAAGTCAATGCACTACCAGTGGTGTAGTGGTAATGTTGCTGGACTAGTAATCTGGAGTCCGAGGTTAATGTTCTGAAGTCACTGAGTCAAATCCCATCATGGCTGCTGGAATTTAAATTCAATTAATTCATCTGAAATTAAAAAAGCCAGTCTCAATAGTGGTGACTGTAATGACTTTAACGAAGCCCACCATATGGACCACTTAGAATATGAGCTCCCAGGTTAAGGCAATAATGGCTTGTCCAATCATGGAGTCCTGCATGTGTACATAATATGGAGTGTCAAGGTTATTCTGTACAAGGAAGTACCTGTCTGAGTGTTGCTGACTAAGTAAATAAATCTACATTTGGTGAAGGGACACTGGCCTTGGTCATTTCAGTAACCATGTAACTATCATTGCAAAATCCCATCTGGTTTTTTAATGTCCTTTAGGGAAGTAAATCTGCCTTCTTTTCCTGGTCTGGCCTAGATATGATTTCCAGACCTACTGCAATGTGAAATAGAAAGCAAGCCACTCAGATTAAGGGGAGGACAATAAATACTAGCCCTTCCAGCGATGCCCACATGCAATGAAAGAATGTTTTTTAAAAATCAGCACAAAGGCATGGCATTCATGCTCGAGACTCCTCCAATTTCTCAGAATATGTTAAGTGAACATGCTATTTTATGTTGTTGCTCCAGAAGTCATCTTTCACCCAAAATGTTTGAGAAACTAAAACTTGCAGAAGCAAATCTAACAAATAGCAGACATCATCCCACTAGAGCAATATTTGGCACATTTTTTGGAACCACATCTTCATTTTTAAGTGAAGAGCTGCCAAGAAATTTGCTCAGCACTGGCATTCTAAAACAGGAAGTTTAGGTTTGAAATGGAGAAAGATTACAGATGAGACGATTGTTTTGTTGGAACACTTCTGTAAGTGTGACCGAGTCCTGATCTATCAGCATTGTAGCTCCCCACCCAATTTCCTCTCTACCCTCTGTGCCGATTGTCCCTTATTTTGTTCAAATGCATTTATGGCTCCAAGGTTAAAGAGGAGGTTTAGAGTTTAGAGGAGGTTGATTAGGTTGATTTCTGTTGTCTTACCATCAAATGGATCTATATTCATGACAGTTGTAGAGGCCCGAGAGGTCATCACACTGAAATATATAAGGATCTGAGAGGACTTTACAGAGTAACTGCTATGAAGATTTCTTGTGGGGGGAAATCTAGAACTGAAGGTTACAGTTTCAAAATAAAAAGTTGATAATTTAAGACAAAGATGAGGAGGAATACCTTCACTCAGAGTGTCATTAATTTTTGGAATTGTCTATTCCAGAGAGCTCTGGAGATTGGATTGTTCAATATATTCATAGCTGAGATTAACACTGGGGGCAACTTTGAACTCGCACTCTACATCTGCAGGAATGTCAATGAGTGCTCAAAATCCAGAGAGCACAATTTGCATAGGCAATTATCCGTGTTCCAGTCTTCCCAATCTGTTGCCGGTGAAGTGGTAAGAAAGATGCCGCAAAACAACAGAAAACACATTTTTATATGTTAGCATGTCCTTAGTAAGCATTGTTTCCAGGACTTGCCCCCTGACCGGATATTCAGCAGGGATCACTGTGATGTCATACTGACACCATTCATAACAGGGTCACCTAATGCCTTCATCTCCAAGGGGGACTTTTGAGGTGATCACTCAGGCAGCCATCACCTTCCGGGGTATCTACTACTCAGAGGTCAACGGAGAGAACACAGGGCACAAAGATGCATTCAACTCAGGGCTGGTGTGTGGGTTCCAGAATGACCCTGCTGGAAGACCAACTCTGGAGCTGGAGTAGAGGATGTCCCATCTCTGTTTCATTCCATCCAGTATCCTGGTGAGGCCTCCTCTGAGGTCTGCCTTCTTGCCTGCCAATTCCTACAGCTGTGTGGAACAAATGCTGGGGAGCTGTTTATATGGAGCTCCCCAGAGCTTGCAGCAGTTACATTGTTGTGAAGCAGGAGAATCAGAGGGACCATGCAATGGAGCATCATGAAACTCATGGGCATAAAAATGATCGCTAGTGAGCCATAAGATTCAGCCTGAAATCATACCATCTTGGGAAACACTCACGCTGAAACCAACACCCTGCCAATTTTTGAGATTATTTGGCCCAGAGTTCTCAACTATAGGCAAGTTAGAGTTTTGGGGAACAAGTAGGAAAGTGAAGAGGCTAAAATCAAATTAATCATGATCTTATTGAACAGCAGAGCAGGGTCAGAAGCTTAGCCGGCCCACCCTATCTTCTATATCTTATATTTTTATGTTCCAAAAACTTGTCTTTATTTTATTGTTCATTTTACTTTCTGTTATTGGGCAGAATTTTGGGTTGCCAACTGTAGCGGGAATCATGGCAGGTGAGGGCTTTTAATTTGATGTGAGTCAAAAAAACAGTTCGTACCCTTGACTTTCAAGATAAGTTTAGATTCCCAATGAGTAATGTTGGAAACCTTATTTGTATTTGTTAGCATGTCATGATTGTTCATTGAAAGATAGCTCACCGGGATCACATTCATCTTTCAAACTAAGCTCTCTGCCAGCATGTAATTAAAAAGTCCCGCTTTAGAACTATACATAAGTAGCTTGCAACTGCAAAATTCATTTCATCCATGACTTTAAAGTCAATAGATGCTGTGTTTGTCTCCTTTTTAAAACTTTGTTGTGGCATTGCAGGTGCCAGCAGCACCATCTGCACCAAGACTGACGAGAAGGAATGGGTGAGAGGGAGGTAGGACTAGGGAGCAAAGAACCAGAGGGAAAGGATGAAAGACTGTCCTAGCAACATATTGATGAGGCTGTCAGGAAAGGTTGAAAGACCATCTGGAAAGGGTGAAATGATTCAAGAAGGCAGCTCATCACTACCTTCTCAAGGCAACAAGGGATGGGCAATAAATGCTGGCCAGCCTGCGATGCCCATGTCCTACAAATGAATAAAAGAATAATAGGATTCTGAGCACTGTGTCCAGGTGAGATAGATAAATTTTAGTCAGCGTAGGTGGGATTACTCAACATAAGCACATTGGACAGCATGATGGCACAATGGTCAGCTCTGTTGTCTCAGAGCACCAGGGATCCATGTTCAATTCCTGCCTCAGGTCACTACCTGCATGGAGTTTGTCCATTCTCTCCTTTTCTGAATGGATTTTCTCCGGATGCCCTAGTTTTCTCCCATATTCCAAAGATTTTCGGGTAAGATTGATTGACCATGCTAAATTGTCCTGTTGTGTCAGGGGGACTAGCAGGATAAATACATGGGGGTTACAAGGTTAGGACTCGATGGATTGTTTGCTGTGCAGTTTTGATGAGTTGAATGGCCTCCTTCTGCACTGTAGGGATTCTATGAAGTGATGACTGGAATAGGCAGCTGATGATAGTTGAACACTGACATGCTAATTTATTTTCCTTAGTTGTGTGATATTAATGATATTAATAGTGAAGCATGAATATGCTTAAAATCAAGTATGCTACATAAATTATTTATGTGAAGAAATATTAATTCTTTTTGGATGAAACATGCCCTCAGATCCCCTGGAAAAGTATTACTGATTGGTTGTACAGCTACGAGGCAAGATGTACACAATCGGAAGAGATGTGCACAATTCCAGCTGCATGGTAGCACAGTGATTAGCGCTGCTGCCTCACGTTACCAGAGATTTGGGTTCAATTCTTCCTTTGTCTGTGTGAAGTTTGCACATTGTCTCTGTTTTTGTTTGTTTCCCCAATTGTTCTAGTTTCCTCCCACAACCCCAAAATAAGCAGATTAGGTGGATTGGCACTGCTAAATTGTCCCTTTGTGGCCCAAAAGATGTATATTATCGGGATTATTGGGGTGGATACATTGGGTTATGACGTAGAACGGGGTTGAGCCTCGGTATAATGCTCTGTTAGAGAATTGGTGGGCTCGATATGGCTGTATAGCTTCCTTCAGCACTTTGGGAATTCTATGATTCTATTGCATTCCTGACGAGAATGCCACACAAAAGTAGACTTAGAGCCTTATTTTAATTTTAGCTAAAATAAAGACAGTTAAAATTTTCCTTTCTCCCAGCAACAGATTGCTCTTAGTAGAAGAGAGACAATGTAAAAAATAAATGAAATGAATTCCAAAACCATCAAATGGGTCACGAATTTCAATATAATTCAGCAACTGCCCCTTTTTTAGGTTAAAATGTGTGATATACATGTTCATTGTAGATTACAACAGAATGGAAAACTCAACAAATAAAATTAAAGATAATCAAAATTTTCTGTGCTGGGTTATACCCCTCATCCAAGAAGATAAATCTTGCGCCAACACACTTATACTCTTCTCCTTAGGTTTTTGTGAACTTGGGTTCTCTCCAAAAAAGGTGAAAGATTATTATCATCTTCAAATCCAGCTACAAAACCCATGAAACTGCATATTTTTCTTATGAAGCCAAAGTAGCTACATGTTTTTCCAAATCGCAAGTTTATAATCACGATTGCCAATGTTTTGGGATGCTCTGTTAGCCTTTTTGAAGTTGATAGTCAGTATTTAGTAGCTTTCTAGCTTGTTGCAAATGTAAAATACCTGATTTAATTGCAGAATCTCTCAAATACGTAACAGGCTCCCACTCCCAATATCCATCATTCCAGATATGATCATTAGTAAGTCCAGGGGGATAACTTGTTTGGTATGGCTGTCAATAACATATTTTAATTGTGTTTACTTTTTCTTTCAAAATATTTGCTGATGTGCTATTGACAAACAGGCTTCTATCAAAACACTGATACTCTTGTGAATGCTGCACATGTATTCCAGGCCATCCTCATTTTGAAGCAGTTGCTTTCATCGTATTTGCCCTTGTCATCACTAAGATCTTCCCTTGAAAGTTTCAAACTTAAAAGTTGGAAAAAAATCTGCTGAGCTTTAGTCTAATGCGAAGCTCAGCACAGATGAAAGCTCATCTCCGGGGATTTGTTACATTCTAATACCATATGTTTTAGTTGTTCAGACAGATGCTTTAGACATTTGACTTTACACCATGCCAACTCATGACTTCAATGCTATAAACATTGGTGAAATGTCAAATGCAAACTAAATGCAGCGAGACCTGTTTGAATCAGGTTTGAATCAGCAATTGGCATTGAAATTGAACACATTTCACTAATTTTTTTTTTGTACTGAATTACAAAGCACTGTGAAGCTTTTAATGCAGTTGAAAATATCTTTTACAAAAATGAAATACCGGGTGCATCTCAATAGTGAATTCCTCAATAATAGAATCATTGCTAATGACCACTACATTTTAATTGAGAAGAAACTAGTTAATTAGAGGAACATGTTCATCCAAATAAGGATGAGGAGAATGATTAAAGCAATGACAGTCTCCAACATGGCAATGAGATGACAATTTGGCTAAAATCTAAGTACTTAATGTACAGAGGTTTCTAACAGGAATCCTGTAGCTGATTTCCAGGAATATACAAATTGCTAATCTGTATAACTCTCCCTATAGTTAGTCAGCATCTAGTGTAGTCCAGAACATGAATTGAATCTCCTCTCTGAATCAACATCACAACAAAAAGACCATACTTCTTTTTAAATGTATTTTCAACAGATTCCTGTAAAATTAATACACCTCCAGTTAAATCAACAATCTTGTTATACTGACAGAATAGTTATCTTAACTTGCAATTTGTTTAAAGTACTTTTGTAGTCCCAGATAAAGGTTGAGGCTTCGGGTGGAGTTTTATGATCTCGTTCGTCCTGAAATTATAAAATCCCATCCAAGATCAACAGACCTTTCTATGATCCACTTCTTGCCTGCTCTGATTCCCATTGTAGATGGGATGGTAAAATTCCAGCCTTTGAGTCATTAACATCCAAGTTCATGCCATTTTGGGCATTATTTGTAACAGTTAACATACATCTGGCCCAGAATATGATAAAAACAGGAAAATATGGGTGCATCAACCAAACTGACCAATATCAATGCATACAATCACATCTTTCAAATTCCAATGCCATTTTGTGCATGTACAATATTGCCCCTCAGAAAGAATCCATTATTTTTTATTTAGAATGCCCATTCTGCCACCCTACAGGGAAAAAAACCTTAACAAGTCCCACACTTAAACAAATTTGGTGTACAGCAGTGGGTCCTGGTGAGAAAGGTTCCAAAATGACAAAATGTATTGAATTCACCTGACCTGACAAGCTTAACTGATCTGTGTTGTAACATACACTGCACTGACAGCACTTCACCCCAGACACTGACCCATCCTTGCTGAACGTGTCTCAGAGACTTCTCCAATGTCAGTCACCACGTAAGCAACATTCATTTGGACTGCTTGAGTGACACAATGTTTTGTGGTTTTTAACTTTGCCCCTGAGTGATGGTGAGCACCCTGGATATTTCTGAACCATAAACAAGGTACTACATTTAAAATAAGAGGGCATTTATTTCCACTTGGTCCTGTAATTTACATTGTAGAGGCATTGATTACCCAGATTCCCAAGAGTTTTAATCACTTATAAAGGAAATACAATGACTCAAACCATAATCTTCTACCTGTCTATTCTTTCCTGTACTGACCACGTTGCAAATTACAGTCAGTCAGGTAATTGAAATACCAATTCAGTGCTCGTATGTTACCCTGAGGCTGGATGATGCACTCAAGTCATTTAACATTTTGTGGGGCATTGATCAACTAGGAGTGAGATTTTCATCCTCATCTGTGGAGAAAGTCCCACCTTACAGAGCTGCCAACCAATCAGAAGGCTATCAGTCCTGTAGTCCCAGCAGCACAAGCAGTAGTAAAAACTGGGATTACAGACAGTGTGTGAAGAACAGGAGCTAATGGATGCTGGCCTGAAGCTTTGTGTCTGGATTATTGGCTGACAAGGCCAAGCTTGGGATGCACTGGACACCAGCCCTTGCAACCAAAGCTTCTGGGCTACTTCCTTGGCAAAGACTTCCCTCTGCCACGAGTAAAATGACAGCACGTGTGGGATGAAGCACTTGAGTGAAGAGCCTCAATAAGTCCAAGCACAAGTAGGCTTCCTGAAACTTCCACTACTCCCCATTAAATAGGGGACAAGTTGGGGTGGGCAACTACATGTCATATTTTTAAAGCCCCTCACATGCAAACCTGACAGCAGGGGATAATAAAATTCCAGCGTATCATTCTAAAATGGTATTATTGAAGCTATTTTCAGCTTATGTATGTGGATTATGAAAAGATCTCATCAACTAAGGCTGAAGCTTGCTTCCTAGTCTCTGATTAACTATCATGGATTGCCTAAGGATAAGTGAACTGTATCTACCTCATGGGTAACATGCCATGATGTGCAAAGTAAGCTGAGTATTATTCACTATAGCTGGATAATCAGGATATGGAAATGCTTCTTGATGCTTTCAGATGGGGCTTTTGTTGTCACATTGGTTGTATTAATGGTACCTTGCACTGATGACAATTCAGACAGTGAGAGAAAATTGATGGTTTCTCTGTCTTTGCTGGGTTAATGAGGAAAATAAATGGACTCATAAACACGTCTGAACAAAGCAGTTATCAAATATGTTGCTGACTGACTGTTGTGACTGATGTCAACAAAGGCACTCAGATGCATTTAGATTAAATGCTGGTTAAAAGATGCTACAGATCAGGTTTGATACATTCTGGGATTGTGTCGGAGGTAAAAGCAGCCTTCAGCTGCCTACAGGAGAAATAGATCCAGGGAGTCTTTGGGCCTTCGATTGTGAATATCTGCAAGCCAGATGTCACCTGCTTTTGGCCAGAATCTTCTTTTTTCCATCCTTTTATCTATTGTCTTCATCATCTTCTTCCTCAAAGCGCAGAAAGAATGGATTCACAGTGGGAAAACTCGTCTTTTCCTAAACAGAAGTCCTTGGAAATTCTCATCATCTATGTAAAATTCCTTTAAATTAGGTTTCCATTTTTCAATGAAAATTGAGCAGTCAAAACGATTGGGCATATTTTCATGTAGGTTGATTCTTTTGGGCAGGAATAATCCAGATTATCCAATGAAATGGCCTGAGGCTTAACTAACTCTTACAGTTTGACATCATTACTTTTTTGTCAACAAAGCTGCTCATGAGTTTCAATGAACTTGCCAACTGCAGGAGACCAAAATCCTGATAATTCCACTTACAGCGTGTTGGGGGTTGGGAGAGGGGACACAGTGGCAAAGGGTTAGGTGAGTTTAGAGGAAGGGAGGAGAGTCAAACTTAGAAGGAGAGCAGAAACTTGGACATTCAGGGAGGAATTGGTTTTTGTGGGGCTAAGATGTGCAGTAATACTTAGCTTCACCAGAGAAATCACTTGCAAACATTTTCCTCCCATTTCTGTTTGGTTCAATGATTAGACCACTCAGTGGAAAGTATCAGTAAGTGGACCATGTTCTATCCATTGGTATTTGCTGTTGCCACAGGATCCCAACTTAAACGAATGAGACGTTAAAATGTCTTTGGCTATTGCACATACCCAGTATTTCAAAGCCCCAGGCAAAATTGCAAAAAGTCGATGTTGACAAGTGGAGTTACAGTGAATCTTGCTTCAGTCAACACCATCATGCAAACCCTTTTCTTATCTCTCAAGTCAGCAAAAATTACCTTCTTAAATGCTACTACTTGTCGAAGTGGAATTCACTCATAGAAACCTTTGTCATTTTGTGTCATCCCTCAGCTGTTGTTCCTGTAACGTTTAGCTTGGTCATGGCAATTTCAGCAAAACTAACATTCATCTGAAGGATTCTTTAGTTTAGTGGCATCCAATCTAACCAGTAGGTTAGTGCTTTCTGTTTCAGAGGCTTAATGGTACGTGAACCCATGTATAGATAGATCCTGGTCATTTGGAGAAGTCAGCGAGGTGATCAAGGCGATGGCTTTATGACTTTTGTCATGCTGGATGGATATCCCAACTCTCGGATAGACTCTGTCAGCCACCTGGTGAAGGTATACCCAGACAACTTTTTGGCAAAGGGCCATCTGCACTAAAAACGTAAACTCTTTTCCCTCCTTATAGATACTGCCAGACATCCTGAGATGTTCCAGTATTTTCTCTTTTGGTTGCCCAGACAATTCAATGTGTGATATTATACAGATACTTCATGGCTGCTTGTAACAAGGGAGAAAGCAGAGACAGAGCTGTGTCGACAGATAGTCTTGCCCACAGATCATCATTCCTCAGTTGCCACAATACTCTTGAGCCTTTTTAGTGAAGTACATTCTTTTGATACTGACTCATTGATCAGTACAACCTATAAATTATTGTTTGGGGAATGTAGAGATATATCCTGTAGGACTATACCTCTTCATGTATTGCCTCACTCTATATTCCTTCATCCTGAACTCCTCTTCCTTCCTCATTGTATTGCATTTAAAGGAATGCCCAGGGGGGCTGTCATACCTGTTACACAGAATCGCTTACTGTGGGCGAATGCAAAGATTTCCCTGCTCTCCCTTTCAATGTATTGGACTCAGTTCAATCCAAGTGCAAAGCAAAATAAATCACTACTGTGACTCCCACAATCTTTCCTGAAAGATCTTTTAGGCTGTCTGCTCCAAAATAAAACATTTCTGCCAGTATTTGCTGCTAGCTACAACAGACAGGCCAGTTTTTACCGGACGATGGTGCAAGTCATAGTCTTGGGGATATCATTGTAGAATTTATTAAAAAAAAGGAATGGCAGAGTTCCTATAAGTATCAGTCAGGCACATTGTGGATACTTCTAACTGCAAGGAAGCTACAGTGCAACTACTAAATTGCGGAAGCATATCCTACCCCTGGAAACCAGCTCCAAAATTGCTAGTTCAGTTTAAGTCACAATCCCATCAAAAAAAGTGAGCAAGATCAGGGCCACGGTGATTGTTCTAGAACTTTCCATACTTTTCCTTTACTGGTAGGAAGTATATCACTTCTATCACTGACACACTTTGAGAAACAATTTTGTATTCCAAATTATTTCTTTTATCCTAACTTTTCTGACCCAATCATCATTGTATTCAGTCATACATTGCTTTTCATTTTTGATTGAATAAGTGAATTGGCCATGGGCACTGTAAGATTCATTCATTTTCAATAAAGAACCAAAACACACCATGTATGTTGGGAAGTAGGAAAAACTAGGTCCGCCACATTTGAGCATATTGTTTGGAGTCGTCACTTACTTTTTGCTAAATCAGGAATACCAGCGGCTATATTGATGACATTGTCCAACTTCAATGTACTGGTAAAATCAGTCCTTCATGTTTTTAAGACTGTTTATACTATACAATCATGCTTTGGACAATCTGAGCAGGATAAGTAAATGAAAACCATTGCAACATGAGGACAGATGGTCTGGTTCAGTTCTGTCACCACTTGGGTGAGTTGAATGGCTCAGATGAAACCAAATTAAATGAAATAAAAATTAACTTTGTGCCAACTCAATCATTAATTAGATTTTTAGTTATTGGCATATCAGTGGTAAATATGAAACAGTTTAAACCAATCAGAGAATTTTAACCCAAACTAAAGGAAAATAAGTGATACCTCCATATTTTGACTCATAAAACAGTTGGGTTTTCTAAATTTTACCTTTCAAATTATTTTCATTAAGTGCATGTTGATGTTAGCCCACAGTGCTCTGTCGAATTAAATTAGTTTAAGGTGCAAAAAGGAATTAAATGTGCGCCCCCCCTTTCAAATAGATTGATAGCATACAGATGGTTTAAGAATTTTCCTGTTGCATTAGCAGTCTGAATGTTTTTACACTGGGAATTAAAAACATAAAATCCTTATGAGTTATGCGGGCAGTTGCCACAAATGTGTTTTCAGGAGGTACTTCATGGGTTGCGTGTATAAAAAAAACAAGGAAATGATTCAGTCTTCTACCTCCATCTTCCCTTCATTATCTCCAAAGAACCGTAGTCATGCCTGACAGTCACATAAATTTAAAGGGCATTTTTACAGAATGGAAACAATCCTGTAAGTAAGCGTGTTGCAGTTAATCAGCATCAAAGCGAAGCAGTAAATCAATGCTTCACAATACCTACATTTATTCATAAAATGAGAAACAATTTGAAACTGGAACAAAATGCCTGCAACCCCATCAATCTTTTCAGCAATCCAAATCCAATCATAGACAGCTCCTGGTTTGGTTTACATCACAAATGATACAATTTATAGGGAAAATTTTTGATGGTCTTGCTTCTTCTGGTAAAAATACTTTTGCAGTCATGTGAAGCAGATCACTAGTTTGTCTCCAGGGTTAGTGAAACTATTCAGTGAAAGAGGATTTCCTGCAAGAAGCATCACTCTTCAGTTGTTTTCCTCTCATCTTAACTGGATTGTGTTTTTTTTTTGCTTCATTATTCTTCAAGAGCTTGAGGATGCAGATGACTAAAGGAACTTGCAAAGTCCTATACACCACTGAATGATCAAACACAACAAAGAACAAAGGTGCAAGCTTCCTGATTCTTCTGGCAGCAGTCATGCTTTCAGTTGCATTAACATAGCCATGTTTGAAGCAGCTTGCTCCTAGGTTCCCATAACTCTATATTATTATCCTCATCCTTTTTCACCTAGCTGCAGCCTTTTGATACAGTTGCCCACATTTTCTTCCTCCATTAGCAGTGGCATGGTGACACAGTGCTGCCTCACAGTGTCAAGGATCCGAGTTCAATTCAGCCTTGGGTATGCATGTTCTCCCCATATCTGCATGGGTTTTTTCTGGGTGCTCTGGTTTCTTCCCACAATCCAACAATTGTCCAAGTTAAGTGGATTGGCCATGTTAAATCGCCCCTTCCACAGTTGTGCAGATTAGGTGGATTGGCCATACTAAATTATCTCTTTCAAAGAAGTGTAGGTTAGATGGATTAGCCATGGTAAATTCATAGGGTTATTGGTGGGGAAGCAAAGGTGTAGGGATAGACAGAACTTGGTAAATGCTCTTTCAAAGAGTCAGTGCAGACTAGGTGGGCCAATTGGCCTCTTTTGCACTATAGGGATTCTATGATCAATTGGTTAAATTGTTGTCTTCCATCCCCTACATACTCAGTTCACCACCAGCCCTCTAGTTAATCACTATGTCTGATCACTGAAGCTAAACCAGACTGTTCACAACCTTGAGGTGAACTTCTGACTGTATTTCCTCTCCATCACTGAGAATGCTTACTCCACCATTGTAACAGTTCCTGCTTGTCTCCACCTCAACTTGTGTTGCTGATACCCCATCTATGTCTGTTTTCTCTGGACTTCACTATTTCAATATTTTGACCTTCTATCTCCTTAAAATTATCTAAAACTGTGGATCAAGTTTTGTTTATTCATCACTCTTGTGCTCACTGACCTACATTGACTCCAGGTGTAGCAAAATCTCAATTTTAAAATTCTCATCCTTTATTTTCAAGTTCTTCCAGGGAGTCATGCATCCCTTCCTACATGCACATTAGAACCTATCTCTTTGACTAAATCTTTCATCACTTATCCTAAAATTTTATTTTGTTTCTGTATTTTATTCAATGATCATTCCTGTGAAGCACTTTGGGACATTTTATTTCATTAAACATGCTAAATAAATATGAGTTTTGTGTGATTTGCATTCCCCTACGTGTTTTACTATTTTTAGATGATAGCACTTTATATTGCATTGTCTTCCAAATCTGGAACAATTCAATGTATTCACTTTACTGAGACAAGCACAAATTTCCAGTCAACATGGGTTTAATTAACTGAAAGCCTTCCTTCTGTGTCATAGTTTCTATGATTTTAACATCAGTCAACATTAAAAATGGAAAAGTTTACACGTAGACATCAACAATAAAAGTCATTCAATCTCCTGGATTTATCTATCCTGAAAGACATCCCAGTTGATTCTAAACAACTGAAAACAGCATGACTTTGTGAATGGAAAACCATGTCTCAATAAATTTGATTGACTTTATGAAGGTGTATTGAAGGTAGATGAGGACCGTGCAGTCAACATTGTCAACATGGACTGACACTTAAACATAATAGCAAGGTTTTTGACAAGGTACCATAGGGTAGGTTGTTTTATAAGATTAAAACTCATGGGATCCAGTGTGAGGTAGCGAAATGGATACAAAATTTCCTTGATGACAGAAGACAAAGAGTGGGTGTAGAGAGTTGTTTTCCAAACTGGAGACCTGTAACCAGCAGTATGCCTCAGAGATCGGTGCTGGGTCCACTGTCATTTGTCATTTATATTAACAATTTGGATGAGAATCTAAGAGGCATGATTAGTTACTAAGTTTACAAATGACACAAAGATTGGTGGCATAGTAGATAGTAAAGAAGGTTATCTAGGATTGCAACGGAATCTTGATCATGGGCCAGTGGGCTGATGAATGACAGATGGATAGATGACATATTAGATAAATGCAAGATTATGCATTTTGGTAGATTCAAGCAGGGCAGACTTATTCAGTTAATGGTAGTGCATTGGGCAGAGTTATAGGACAAAGAGGTCTTCAGTACAGGTTCATAGTTCTTTGAAAGTGAAGACACAGGTGGACAGGGTGATGAAGAAGGCATTCAGCATGCTTGATTTCATTGGTCAGACCAATGAATGCAAGAATTGTAAGGCCGCATTTGGAATATCGTGTTCAGTTCTGATAACTGTACACTAGAAAGGATATTATCAAATTAGAAAGAGTGCAGAAAAGACTGACTAGTATGCCACTGGGACTTGATGGTTTGAGTAATAAGGAGAGGCTGGATAGACTGGAGGGTTAGGGGTAATCTTATAAAGGTCTATAATACCAGAAGTAAGTGAGTCTAAAACTAGAGGGCATAGGTTTAAGATGAGAGGGCAGAGATACAAAAGGATCCAGAGAGGGAATTTTTTCACACAGAGGGTGGTGAGTGTCTAGAATAAGCTGCCAGAGGTAGTAATAGATGCAGTACAACTTTATTTTTTAAAAAACATTTAGACAGTTGCATGATGGATGTAGAGGGATATGGGCCAGACGTGGGCAATTGGAACTAGCTTAAATGATAAAACTGGGCAGCATGAGTAGGTTGGGCCAAGGTATCTGTTTCCATGTTGCAAACCTTTGCAATCTTAAACAGGATTTTAGCTTTCACAATTCTACCCTAACAGATTGTTTCATGTATTAGTAACTCCATGAAAAATAACCTCTTGACATTGGGTCTACATCATTTTGTTCAAGTTATAAGCATCTCAGTCCTTGTCTTACCATCAGAACTCAGTTTGATGCAGAGTTCTGGATCTATCTACTCAAATTGATGCAAGGTTGCTTTTCGATCATTTTCTTTCAAAATTTCAACTCTGGTGTTTCCTCAAATGTCAAACCTCCAACACTGGGGAGCAGCCTTGTGGCACTTTGCTGATCCTTTTCTAATACTGCAATTTTCTCCTTATATTTTAATAGGCAGAAATGGACATGGAAGCCGTGATGTGATTTGATCACAGAATCACAAAAAGTTCTAGGACATCTGAGCGGGGTGAGTGCAGAGGTTGGAAGTTGGTGGGACAACCGGTGGGGACCACAAGGATGCACTAGGGAACTCTCACCCCAACCTGGAAGGACTGCATGATAACTATCTGGGAAATTCAAACCTCAGTTATGAAATTAAGCTGCAATGGGAATTGTCCACAACTACAATATAAATTGCAGATTTCAGATGGTTCTGGGCTGGAGGTGGTGGAGGGGGGGATGTAATCAAGTATGAATGACAGGTTTCCAGAGTGGGGTCAGGGTGGGCCAACATAATAGTTACCCAGAGTTTAGAAGAATTAAAACCACCTCTACTCTCTGGGTAGCTTCCATACTGACCCACCCCAACTTCATCACAGACTCTTGTCACTAATCCAACACCCCCAGTGAACCCCCAACCCACAACTAACACCTTAGCAACCACCGACTACCTTCAGACACCTATATGGGAATCTCTGATTACCTATTCCCAATTAACTCCTCAAATTGTCCATCCTCTTCCCCATCCTCCCACCCCAAGTTAACCAGTTGCTTTCCCTTCCCCAACCCATGGTCCCTCCCGATTACCTCCCCGATTCCAAGCAGGATCCTCCTGCAGGGCCCTAACTACACAACCCTGACTACAGCACTGACAACCCCTCAACAAAACCCCTTTCAATTACGCCATTTCAGCTCCCTGACTGCCGCTGACAACAACCCATTGCTCCCCACTGAGCATCAGCTGGCTCTGGACATGCAGCACCACTTCTATTAACACTTCCATTGACATCTTCCCATGCACACACCTCCTCCTCCACAATACCTGGCCTAGAAACTCCTGACAATCTGATTCCACATAAGATATGGGCCATAGTTTCTGCTATTGAGTTAAGCAGTTGAACCTTCAATCAATGGCAGACAGGATAAGACCCACTAACCCTTGTATATCCACTTCCCAGATCACCTGGAAGTCTCAGAGTCAGCTGGAAGAGGTAAAAGAAATCCAATAGAAACTCATTTGTCAAATTTCATTTTTGGCTACATCAACACCATTCATGGAGTATTTATGTCATCACTTTTCCTTCAATCACTGAGTAGAATTTGAATTTTGCTAAAAAGGGAAACATGTTGCCAAATCTTGAGAAGCCAATTGTTTCCCATAGCTTTCTCCATGGCAACACCTTGGTCACTCAGAATTGACATAGCAGCCTTTTCTCCTCCGTATAAATTATAGCGATCATTTGAAATTTGGCATTTTTTTGTGTGCCCTGACAAATGCAAGGCAAAAAGCTTCAGCAACTTTCCTTCAACAACATTTCCTTCCTCATTGTAGTAATTTGTACGTCACTGAATTAAGTTTACCAGATGTCATTCTGAAGTTTGTTAACTGTTTTTATTGACTGCCTGGTTTGACATCATTTGGCAAGTCACATTGAGTTCCTGCATCTAATTTTTTGACAGAAATGAGCAGAATCAATATCAAGAATGGATCAAATTTGTCCAAATATTTTGGGCACAATCTTACTGGTTGTTCATGTCATTCTCCTGTAAAGTTGAAGAATTTGGCAGCCAGCCAAATCTCCACTTGCCACAGCAGAATGGGAAAATCCCACTGGCATGAGCGATGGTAAGACTTTGGCCTTTGTGTTTGTTATTACTGTCACATAGAAATGCTTTTCTGTTGGATTTCTTTTATCTCTTCCAGTTGATTCTGAGATCTCAATCAAATACAATAACACCACAGCATCTGAATAAGTCTCTCACAAATGTTTTTTCAAGTCTTTTCTGTGGTCATACTAATTACAGTGACCCTTATTAAGTGGCAACTTGTATTTATATTGTGCCTTCAACATAATAGAAGTTTCCAAGGCACTTTACAGGAGTTTTATTTCATAGAACAAAATAGGACATTAAGCTGCATAGTTAGCACTGCTGTCTCACAGCTCTAGGGACCTGGGTTCAATTCCTGCGTACCCAAACAGGTGCCAGAATGTGGGACCAGGAGATTGTCACAGTAGTTTCCTTGCAATGTTAATGCAAGCCACTTGTGACAGTAATAAATAAACTTAAACTTAAAAAGGAGACAGTAGTCAAGTGACCAAGAGCTTAGCCAAAGAGGTGCATTAAAGAAGGCTTTTAAAGGAGGAAGATCAGGTCAGAGGCAGAGAAGTGCAATTTTGAGCAATTTCACGAGGTCCACTGTTAAATGCAAGTACTGCAACTAGCCACTTATTTATTGCTCATAAAGATTAAAAATAGACTAGTTTCAAGACTAAGTAATAAGTCAGATAATAAATGCTGCTTGAAATATTTCCAATAATTAAATGTCAACATGTAAACTTGTATAATAATGTCACAATCATTTACCACTAAGTTCAGACATCAATATTCACTAATGAATGTTGCATGCAATTGTTTTTGAAATACTATCATTTTTGTGGTACCTGTGTGAGTGTGTTATTTTAAATAGCTAACAGAAGGGAGTGATTTCAAAGTTGCAATGTATTGTGGATTGTGATGTTATCTAAAGTTCCTGATAAATTGCTAGCAATAATTCCCAGAAGCCTATTAATCTCTTTAGAAGAGAGAAGCACAAACTCTTCTAATGGCTTTGTGGGTTGAAACACTGCCTGGAGTGCTAATGAGATATACAGTCCAGGATAGCCTCAGGCTCAATACCCATTTGTCATGTGTTTACTGATCAGCTGAGGCAGCAAGAGGATGACAAATTGATCTCACCAGCCCTGGGCTAGGGAAGGGAAACATTAAGCCAGGACATCTACTTTTCCACTTCTGATCCTGAAAGAATGACTTTTGCTGGAGAGTGAAGGCATTGAGATGTCATGTAAGGCCACTGGGATTTTGATGTGATGGCCTACATGGTCATTGATTCTCAGCATCTGCACTCAATGGAAAAAGTGTTGGAGCTCAATTTATCCCAATGTAATCAAACCCCTCCTGCGTACCTCAAATGGGAGATGTGTACGCTTTTAAATTGACTCCACCTGGCTTTGAGGATAGACCTTGCCTCTGGCAAAACATCTTGTCTGAAAGCGCAGCTGACATTCTTTGTGAGGAGGATGATAAATGAGAACCTGCTTCAAAACTTGGTAGCACAGCATGTTAGTACATGGGTACATAATGACACCATAAAGTCAAATCAATTGTAATCAGGACAGTTTGCTGTATAGAGCACAAGTTACAAATCTTGTTTTATGGAACCTTAATTTCAACTAAACTTGTGGAATAGAAATCATAGAATCCTTACAGTGCAGAAGGAGACCATTCAGTCCATTGAGCCTGCAATGACTACAATCCCATCCAGGCCCTATCCCTGTAACCCCATGTATTTACCCCCTGACACAAAGAAGCAATTTTAGTATGGCCAATCAACTTAACCTGCATATCTTTGGACTGTGGGAGGAAACCAGAGTACCCGGAGGAAACCCATGCAGACACAGGGAGCATGTACAAACTCCACACAGACAGTGACCTGAGGCCAGAATTGAACCCAGGTTCCTGGCGCTGTGAGGCAGCAGAGCTAAGCACTGTGCCACCGTGCTGTCCAAATTGGATTAATTGGATGATCAGGATGATTCCAGAGTTAAAATCTATACTGCTTTCATCTCCTACCTGACAACAAATCACTCTTCCAGCACACTCTGTGAGACTCAGGCAGTACTTGAAGACATAAGCAAAGCTTATCAATAGAGAATCAGGGTCGCAAGCATAAAAGATTTATCTTCATTGCAAAAATACCAATAAGGGGACTGAATTTCTCAATCTCACCTATGGCTGGGAGTCTCTGGTCTAAACTCTCTGTTGTCACTGGAGCAGTAGCAGGGTAGATGAGTCCACAGAATTCTGGCCGAGGTCTTCAATCCTACTGGAGGTTTGGGGTGCAGCACACAGAGCTACCCTGACTTTGACACACATAAAACACTGGATTGTTCAGTTCAGATATCACCTCAACAGGAGACCATCACTCAAGAAGAAGATTCCAGCAGGTAGTTGCACCTAGGCATTGAGTAGCATAGCATGAAGCTAATTGTGTCATTCACCTTCATGACTCATTCTTATGTCAGAATCCATGGCTGAGGCCCATGGATTAAATGCACTTATGTTTTGTGATCAGGACCTGGATCTCTGAGTACAGGAGTTGAGGCTAGACGGATATAGAGTACAATTGTACAATTCCCTTAGCTGCCTTCTGTTTCTCCTTAACATTGACTGATGTGGTGTCGTGCCTTATAGGATCTAAGCTCAGTGCACACTTTCGGTACTTCCCATAGATCATAGAATCAGCCAGTGCAGAAGGAGGACATTTGACTGCACCGACCACAATCCAACCCAGGCCATATCCCCGCATGCATTTACCCTGCTAATCTCCCTGACAGTTAGGGGCAATTTAGCATGGCCAATCCACCTAACCTGCATATCTTTGATCTGTGGGAGGAAACAGGAGCACCCAGATGAAATCCACACAGATACAGGGAGAATGTGCAAACTCCACACAGTAATCAAGCTGGGATTCAAACCTGGGTCCCTAGCACTGTGAGACAGCAGTGCTAACTACCTAAACCCTGGCTCTCATGCTTCCAAATATGTGTGTGAACAGGTTCCTTGCTTAGGACACATAACTCATATTCTTTGTCCTACACATAGACTCGACAGTTGCACACCTGAATACTGACCATGAGTCACCTTCATTCCACTTTGTTTCTCGAGAAGTTTCTCCTGTATTTCTGAGAAATGGGGAAGGTTGTGACTTGGCAAAGTTATGTCAATGTGCTCTCTGGACATGATTTCCACTGGTGACAGTAAGCCCATATCTAAAGGTGTTGTTCTTAAAAGTAATGTGACAATATGGAGATTTTATTTCCCTGTACTTCATGATTAATGCCTTAATGGCGCAAATCATTTGCTTGTCAAGATCGTTGGATCTGGGATAGTGTGGTGAAGCTGTTACATGGTTTGGCACACATATCTCTAAAAGATATGCCGGTATATTATCTGACAAGATTTCTCCAGGTATACCCAACAAAATGAATATTGGACTCATGGCAATTAGCAGAGAGCATAACTGAGTTACTAAATGAAATATTGTATCACTCTTTATTAAGGAAGAAAATGCTACTTAGGCCATGGTAAATGAGAAAGAAATCCAGGCAGCAAAAGGGTTTAAAATTGGTAAGGAGGAAGTATTGGAGGGGCTTTCTGTTAAACTTTTGTGAATACAGAACTTGAATATGACTGATGACAGAGAAACAATGACACAGTTGGCATTCTGTGATCAGGACAGATTTGCAAGAATGCCAATTGAAAGTTAGAATTATTGCTGAATGACTAGTGAGTGCTGATTTGTTGGCAAGTAGACTTTGATTGGTAGTAGCATTGCCATGGAAAATACACTAGGGAACAGTTAACTGCCAAGTTTTTGTTTAAATTCAACTCAGGCTATCTGCACTTAAGGTTAGCAAGGCACCAGAACTGAATGAGATGCATCCAACAACACTGAGGGAAATGAGAATGGAACTTCAAAAGGAGGAGGATAAAGAGATGCCCAAGGAAGCACCATTCCATCTGCCCAGCCCATGATCCACTAACATAGGTACTAGCATTGTGGAGGGAAGTGCTGCACCTTTACAGTCAGTTACACATGGTGAAGGCTCAAGTGCAGGAGGAGGTACCAGAGCCAAGGGCTTTGCAGGTACACACAGTGTAGTCTGGGGAGGAAGTACCAGGAATTAAACCAGCGATAGTAAAGGAACAGTAATATACTTCCAAGTCAGGATGGTGAGTTACTTGAAGAGGAATATCCAGGCAGCGGTGTTCCCAGATATCTGCTGCCCTTTTCCTCCTGGGAACCATCACCCTCAAAGCAGAGAGAGCTGTGACGATGATGTTCCAGCTGGCAAGGAGGTGGCTCCTGAGGAGTCACCTTATGGCACACAAGACTTGAGTCAGCAGCAACAGATGTGTGGATCCCTTGCGCAGTTCTCTGAGGCAATGAAAGTTTATGCATCGCAAGTGTAGGAGTCGTTCACGGTGATAAATTCAACCGTACCTGGAGAGCTCAGTTCACACCAGCTCCAAGAAACCTTCGTTAAGAAACTGGCCAATCGCATTCACACATAGCATCTCTCCAAGTAGATGAGAGATCAGTATAACTTCTGGAAAGTGTACTCGCTCAGTATCTGCATTTTGAACACACTGCTGCCACTGTGTGTCAGTGATGGGGGGAGAGAATGCTTAAGTTGTAAATCAGGTGCCATTCCTGTGTGTTGTTTTGTCTTTGAGGGTGTCAAGATTCTTCAGTGCTGTTGGAGTTGCTCATTTATACAAACAGACAGCATTCCAACACACTCCTGACTTGTGCATTGTAGATGATAGATAGGCTCTGGGAAATCAAGAAGTGAGTTATTCATTGCAGAATTCCCAGTCTCTGACCTTCTCTTGTACCAATAGTGCTAATATAGCTGGACCAGCTTAGTTTCCCAAAATGTTGATAATGGGAAGATTCAGTGGTGATAATTCCACTGAAAGCCAAGGGAAGATAGTTAGATTCTCTTATATTGGGGATGGCCATTGCCTGGCACTTGCATGACAATAAGGTCTCTTGATACTGCCCAAACTTAAGCTGCAACATTTTGGTTGGTGCATCTATGATATCTCCATATCATGAGTCTCAACTGACACAGCACACTCTTGACATAGGGGTTTCAATTTGTGACTGGGTGGCTTCTTCACTGTCAGTTTGACAGCCCACCCTGCTACAAGAGAGAAAATTTGCCAGTGTCCTTGAGATTTTGACATCATACTGGCTAAAATCTTCACCTTCATAAGTCAGCAACAGACATCTTGAGATCACCATGAGATATCCTGACAGAGAAAAGACAAAGGCAACAAATATCTAGGAATACCACCGCCGGGAGGTTCCCCTCCAAGTAACTCTCCATCCTTACTTGGAAATACGTCATCGTTACTTCACTGTTACTTGGTGAAATCCTGGTACTTCCTCCCCGAACAGCACTGTGGATATACATTGTGAATAAATGCAGCATGTGGACTGCAGTGGCAAAACCTTCTCAAGGGCAATTAGAGATGGGCAATAAATGCTGCTCTAACTGGCGAAGCCATCATCCTCTGAATGAATAATAATAAAATGAGTAAGCTATCTTCATCTCAGAGGTGGATACCTCAGCTGCATCTGGATATAGTAACAGAAAAAGAAAGATAAAGAAGTTTTGAAGATACACATGTGGCATGAGCGTAAAATCATTTTATATATTCCAGCACTTGTAAAGATATGACTATTTGTGCAGGTTAGAAGAATCCTGGATTCTATCTTGCTGCTGGTTGTTTCAATGGTTGCTGGTATTAAAGCATATGGAATTTGGGCCCCCATCAGATTAACTCTTTTATATTCAGTTTCCTCGTGTTCTTTTTTTATTCATTTATGGGACGTGGCTAGACTAGCATTTATTGACCATTCCCAGTTGTTCTTCAGAAGGTGCTGGTGAGCTGCCTTCTTGAACTGCTGCAATAGGGAGGGCATTCAAAGATTTTGATCTAGTGACAGTGAAGGATATATCTCCAAGTCAAAATGGTGAGTGACTTAGAGGGGAACTGCCAGGTGGTAATATTACCAGGATTTGAAAGGTGCTGAATGAGGAATATTGGTGAATTCCTGCAGTGCATCTTGTAGATGGTACTCATGGCTGCCACTGTTCTTTGATGGTGGAGGGAATGATTGAATGAAGGGGTAGCAATCCAGTGGACTGCTTTGTCCTGGTTGGTGCCAAGCTTTGAGAGTGTTTTTGAAGCTGCACTCAGTAAAAAGTATTCCATTACACTCCTGCTTTGTGCATTGTAAATGGTGGACAGGCTTTGCAGAGTCAGGAGGTGGATTACTTGTCACATGATTCCTAGCCTTTGATCTTCTCTGGTAGCCATTTATATGGCTAGTCCAGTTGAGTTTCTGTCCATTAGTAACCCCCAGGATGTTGATAGCGGGAGCTCAATGATGGTAATGCCATGGAGTGTCAAGGATAGATCCTCTCTCATTGGAGATGGTCATTGCCATGCACCTTGTCACAGCTGAGCAATAAATAAGCTTTTCTCATATTTATTTGCCATTAAATTTAAATCTCCAAACAATAGAAAGTTAGAGGTTGTGAAAATCTCATCTTTCACATTATTTCTGCTTCAGTGGTTTTTGTGGTTCTGAGGATTTGCACTCAAGTCAGTTTAGGTTGACCTGAACTGAAAATCTAAACTATTCATCCCTAATATTTTAATAGTTAAAAGAGCTCAGGCGTATAAATCTATCAAACATTCCTGCTGCATTACCTTTAATGCAGTTTAACCTAACTGAAGCTGAAGTGAATCTGCTTATATTCATTTTGAAATGGACTGTGCTTTACTTTAGGCAAAGCTGAATGCTTGTCTTATGAAATTGAGGGTAATCTTAAAAATCCAAAGGCTTTCTTGAGAGCTGCCTTGTTAAATTAAGGGACAAAATTATTTCTGATTCTGTACATACTTTGGCAACGCTATCCATTCCTCCTCAACATTATAGCATTTGACTCCTAAATTTTGTGCTTAGACCCTCAAGAAAAGGTTGCATTTGTAAATTGGCAGGCTATTTTTGTATTAGTGAGATGGTTATGAGTACAATGTTTTCTGTGTAGCTTTCTTCAGTCCTGAGGTTCAGTCCAGATTCTACAACTCTGATCACCTCTGGTCACTTTCATCATCATATAAAACATTGGTTAGGCACATTGTGGAATATGGTGTGCAGTTCTGGTCGCCACACTATCAGAAAGACACAATTGCACTGGAGAAGAGATTCACCACAATGCTGCCTGGGAGGCAAAGTTTCAGCTATGAGGAGTGACTGGGTAAGCTGGATCTGTTTTCACTGGAGCAGAGGAGGCTGAAGGGGGATTTAAAAGAGATATAGAAAGGCATGGATAGGATAGATCATAAGAGTCTTTCCCCCATGGCAGAGGTGTCTAAGAACAGAGAGCATTGGTTTAAGGTGATGAGAAAGTAGAGGGTGATGGAAAAGTTCTGAGGAAATGCTTTTTCATTCAGAGGGTGGTGGAAGTATGAAACATGCTGCCTGAAAGCATGGTGGATGCAGGTATTCTCGCTAAATTTCAGAAGCATCTGGACAAATACTTAAATTGCCAAGGCATAAGTGGGCTTTGGACCAAGTGTTGGTAAATGGGATTAGTATAGATTGATATTTGATGGTCAACATAGACATGGTGGGCCAAAGGGCCTGTTTCTGTGCTGCCTGACTCTGGCTTAATGATCTCTGCAATCTCTGCTGCCTGTGTGCCCACTAAGAAGTCTGACAACACCAGGTTTAAGTCCAACCAATTTATTTGATAATAAACTCACAAGCTATCGGGGTTTGCCCTTTGTCAGGTGAATGGAAAGTTCTGGCCTCAGACAGGACATATAACAGCGCAAACAATTTACAATTACTGATTAGAATGTGAGTCTTTACAACTAACCTTCTATTCAAATATTAAAGATTCCGACAGTGTGAATGGAAAGAGCATTATGCAAAGGTTAAAGAGATGTGTATTGTCTGTAGACAGTACAGTAAATGAGGTTTTGCAAACCCAGGCAATTCATGGGGGGTTACAGATAATGCAACATGAACCCAAGGCAGCAGAGGCTGGCAGAAACTCTGGTGATAGAGCACCAGCTGAGGAGAATTATAGGAACAGGCTAGTTTAAAATTGGACAGAACAGCAGAGAAGAACTCAGCATAGCATCCTCTTAGAAAGAAACCAGGGAGCCAAGGAAGGAGCTGTAAGAGGAAGGACTCAATACCTAAAGTATCAGGTGTACTGCTCAAGAAATAGCTACCTGCAAATGATTGAATGCTAGTATCAGTGAGGTAGGTTATTGATCTGGGAAGTCTGCACTTTGGTCAACAAAGATCTAATGCTTTGCCGCCTCCAAATCAGTCCCATACCAGCAGCCTATCAAGATCACCATGGTATTGAATTCTTATGCATCCAGGTCACTCCAGGGATCTGAGTAATTCCATTGCCACTCAAAAGCATTAAGAATGGCATCTCAATTATCAACATGATCACACAACATAGACCATGGAATTGCTGCACCCTCAGGCCTCACCATCCCCAACGTTCTTTGCTCTTTTGATATCAAGTATGATACATAAACAACTATTATTGGAAGAAACATAAGTAAACAAGTTGTGAAAATATCACCCAGGTGACCCATAAGGTGCACCTATAATCGCTCCTGTGCAGTGCTTCCTCTGTGGCTAAGGATCAGATGGAGGCAGCCTGCTCCATTGTCTATGCATTCTGCTGAAATACCTGTAGATTCCAACCTCATTGTGAAGCTTCCCATTGGGGCTCTTCATAAATTGCTGAGCCTGGGTCATTGCAGTGGCAGCCTGTGTCACATGGCCTTGGGATGAGCGTGATTCCTGAGGCAAAGGGGCCGATGAGTAAAGGGTGATTGATGATTACTGTAAAAATGCAACTGATTCAAGGAAATCTTTCATCCTTACTTGGGCTGGCCTACAATTGACTTAAGATCCACAGTAATGTAGTTGTTTTTTAACTGCCCCCAAGGCAATCTTAATGGGCAACAAATGCTGACCTTGCAGTGACAGCACCATCTCATTAAAGAAGGATGGGAAAAAAAAATCCAACTCTCAGTGTCTGAAGTCCATTTGACTCGACAGGGCATCACATTTTAGCTGGTTCCTGTTTTCAGTTGATTTTCACATACATACACTTTCCAGTAGGTGTCATTGCATTACAGTCAGAATAAGATTAGCTGTCTTATCATCCTCAATTAAAACAATTTGATTTATGTCCCCTTTCCACCCACACAGAAATCAGCAATTTCCCCAATTACTTCATTAAAACCGTTCACAATTTGAAGATATCCCTTCAGATCTTTTTCATTGAAAAATGCCCCATTTTTCTCCATTCAGTCATCCATTATATTATCTTAATCAGCCTCTTCTGTACTATCCATGGCCTTGGCATCCTTCCTAAGGCAGGGTGCCCAAAATTGACACAATGCTCAATCTGGAGCTTAATCATTGATTAATGTATTTTATTAGCAACATCACCCCATTGGAGCATTGAGGGAATGCTGCACTGTCAAGGGACTTTCTGATGACAAGTTAAATTGAGTTCCCATTCTCCTTTTCACTTCAACTTGAAAGATTCCTTGATGTTAGTTGAAGAAGAGCAGAGCAGTTCTCCTCAGCTTCCTAGACACTCTTTACCTCTCAACCTTCATCACTAACAAATCATTTGTTCATTATTACGTTGCTATATGTGTGACATAAACCTGTACGAATTGGCAGTCATGTTTGCTGCATTATAACAGTATCTACACTTTTACAGCCTTTCATTAGCATTTTGGGATATCCTGAGATCATGACAGGTGATATATAAATGTAAGTCTTTCTGTTTTCTGATATCACACTATTCAACCTACTGGCTGGTCTGTATGTTCCAGTTTTATTGCCATCTCTAACTGTTGATGTAGCATCCTCTTTGTCAAGAAGTTGATGATAATCAAACCCCAGAATAAGTGTTTGGCAATAAAAGGAAGGGGAGAGGATTGGAATAATATTCCTGAAGAGTTGTAGCTATTAAGAATTGGGATTGATGGTAGAAGAAAGATAGACATAAATGATCAAGTTGCAGTTATATTTTACTCCCAGTAACTCAGATCTGGATGAGGATGTAAGCTCACATCACCTCCTGTCAGTTAGTGAATTTGAATTCAATTTAAATTTGAAAGTAATGAAGATAGTATCAACAAAATAATGTAGGCACTCATAAAGTGAGCTGCTGATTTCAAAATAACAACTTGCAATTACATAACACCTTTTAACATAGAAAAAAATTCTAATATACTTTGTAAAGGCATAATCAGAAAACAAAATATGTTAGGTTGAAGATGGACATATTAGGATGGCTGATAAAAAGTTAATTTGAAGACTTGCAAAGGTAGCAATGGGTTGCTTGTAATATCCTTTAGGGAAGAAGACTTGCCCTTTCTCTGCAATCTGGCCTATATGTAATTCCAGTGGTACGCATACATGGTTTATTCTTCTGAGCCTACTGAAATTATCCAGTAAGTATATCCATCAGGACAACTGGATTGGATAATAAATATATGCCTTCCCAGAGACACCTACATTTTACAAATGCATAAAAAATAATTCTCCACTACATAAGGATTTTAAACCACTATGGGATAAGAGATCACATGATCTAGTAATACTGAGTTCTACATAGCAGCATATAGTATGTATGATGTACCATTGATCACAGTCATGGGTTTGCATCTATCATTCCTCACAGAGTAAGCCAGTGATTTCAACATGATAGTAACTTGCTACTGTTATGTGCCTGTTAACATAGAAAACAGTTGTAAGGCACTCTGCAAAGGCATCATCAAAAAAAATTGGTGCTAAATCAAAGAAGGAGACATCAGCTGACCAAATGCTTGATTTTTGACTCACAAAAATTGCCATGAATTAACATAAATATCCTTCAATATAACAATGCCTGTGCTGTAGTAGACAGCCACTGTATTGTATTCAAGAGTATAAAACAGCTGTTTGTGCTTGCAACAATTGAAAGTGTTTAATATTTGTGTTAAAAATCACATGGCAGCATGTAGGGCTCCCAATCTCACTGCCAGCTCAAGAATTATGATGAATGTGGAGAAACCACAGTTAAAGAGCTTCCGAAAACTGCTGTTTCCACAGACCATGTACAAAATACTCTCATTTGCATCTTTCCTTTGAAACGCCAATTAATGAGGTAGAAGCTGCAGGAAAATGCAACTCTTGGCACAAAGGCAAAATGAAGCTCTAGACAAGTCAGTATTTACAACGCCGCGGTGTGATCGATCTTTGTTACACACAGGCTCCATGCTTTCATCAACAAACTGTCCCCTTGATGCTGCCTCATTCCCATTTACCTCTCTCATCCTAGTTACTAGCACTTCAACTTACTGACACACTCTGTGATCAATGTTCCCTCAAGGACGAGTGTGTGGATTGTGAGGCAGCAACGTGTAATGTATTGCACATTGAAATAAACAGGCTTCTACCAACCTCACTAGCTCATTGGGAAAAAGTTCGAGCATTATGTTAGTCATTTAACAATTAAAACACAAGCTTGTCATGAATAAAAAAAACTAATCTTTAGAGAGTTTGCAGCATGCCCAACACAAAGAAAAATTAAGAGGGAACATTGCCCATGTTATGGCAGACAATTATGGCTTCCTGATCATGGAACTATATAAAAGCCTCTCTCTCACAAAATTGTTACCAAAAACACAAATATTACATGGCTCATGATGAAAGTGTTGCACTATATTTTTAAAAAATCTATCCCGGAATCTATAGTATTTACTTAATAAAAATGAAATCCAGATGAAACTCTTTTGGGGGATAAAAACATGCTGCACATTTAATTCATTTAGTCTAATGTACTAGTCACACCATTTAAAATGATTTTCATTCAAGTTTGATTTCTTTGCCATGGCAGACATAAGACAAACTCTTTTCAATTCAAATTCCAGGATCATATTCATTTTTTCAGTATCTTTTTGACCGACAGTAAACGTAACTAATAATACGGAAGCTTAAGGTCCCTTGCTGCATTGCTGAAATGACTTTCCCAATCGCTGAACCATCATTCTTCCTTTAAAAGTATTCCCAGTTTTACTGCCATAAACCTACACACTGATGAGTCTGGCTTCAAATTCAGCCACAGGACACATAAATCAACAGTTGTGTGATATGTGCCGAAAGGTTCCTCACAACCTTTACCAAGAAATGAATTTCCCGCTGCATAAATGGACAAGCTGGAGAAATTGCTGCTGTTGAACAGATCGAGAATGGCTGCTGTGAAGTTTGTATTCATAAGGCCAGAGCAGCAAAAGCAGTGGATCAAACCTGCCAACTCAAGCAAAAGATCTCCAACCCGTCAGGAATATTCAGCATATTCAGAACATAGAGCTTCAGTGGAATAACAGGTCAGGAATGCAAACTCAGGAAGTAAAACTTCAGAAAAAAATGTTATCGATGGACTTTATAAGCAATGTGGGCCATTGTGAAAACAATTCTTCAAAAAGGTCAATTATAAAATTCTTAGCATTTGTTCTAAATAAAATGCTTGGCCAAATACATTTTTGGCACATACCCCGGGGTAACATGGAGGTGTACCAAAAAGCATGGGTCAGAGGCTGCTCTCAGGCCATTCCTGGATTCACTCAAACAGATTACATTAATATACTGTGACTGCATCATTCATCACTTATATGCATTCCAATATGATCCTGTCTTACATTATTACTGCAATATAACAATGTCAAAATCACTTACAAGAAAACAGATTTCGATTTTCAAGCCCAGAAATAAAAAACCATCTTGGCAAAAACCTGGCATTAGCCATATTTAGTTATTGTAAAACGGTAACACCCCTACCAGATTTACATGACAATTTTTCTCAATGGGAATATGTTAAGCAACTCAATGGTCAGTTAAACTTAAAATGACCTGCATTTATAAAGAAATTTTTAAAATGCAGTTACTACTAAAATGTAGGAAATGATGACGATTTTACATTCCATCTGAAAGATGGCACTTCCAACAGTGATTTTATGAGGGTAGCTTTCTTTCAACACCACAATGAAATCTCAGCTCAGATTATGTGCTCAAGTCTCTTTTGAAGTTTAAACACACAGCTTTCTGACTCAAGAAATGAGAATGTTATCCATTGAACTATGACTGATGCTTAGGCCTGGATCTTACAGAACCACTGTGGCATTTTTCCCCTGCTGAATGCAGGATCCACAGGAGAATCACCACAATTCCAGGGTGCCTCGTGATGCAGAATGCCAATGGTAGATATATGTCACATTGTAGGTACTGTAAACCAGTTCTGAGATACACTACAGCTGGAAGGAATCCAATCTCTCAATAGCTAGCTGGCAACGCCAATGGCAGTATTAGAGTTAGGGGCCGCATTGCTCTCATCACATTCCTCTTTCCTTCTTTCCCATTTGTCCGCTCCCCCCCCTACCCTCATCCTCCCTTGGCTCCTTAGAATTGTCAACAGACAATTCAACTCTTCATCTCCATTCAGTTTGGCAGGACTGTAATATCCTGCTATGTGGGATGGGCCAAATATCCTGGCCCTGGTCATTGAATGAAAAGGAAAATAATTCATCCCTATGAAATCTCATGTAACATAGATACTTCATTTGAGACAGTAGGCATAAAAGGCAGTGAGTGGCATGTACACGGAGAATATTTGCAGATTATGGGTCAATTTGAACTAGCAGCAATAAATGGATTTGGGGCTGTGAGGTTTGAGGTAGTATAAATCTGGCATAAATGTGAGCACGTTAGTCAATATACTGACTTCTGCATTTAACTTGGAGCATTAGACTGGTTTCATGTAATCCACTCAGGAATGGTGGGTTATCTATTAACATCGGCAATTGCTCAATTGGGGTAATAATTAAGCATAATTTTTAGTTTAACATTGCCTTTGTGAGTTTCTAAGAGACCTGAAACTCACCATTAACAGCAAGCACTTTTTAATACATTCATGGGACATGGGCATCGCTGGCTGGCCAGCATTTATTGCCCCTCCCTAGTTGTCCAAGGGCAGTTTAGAGTCAACCACCTTGCTGTGGCTCTGGAGTCACATGTAGCCTAGACCGGGTAAGGGCAACAGATTTCCTTCCCTAAAGGACATTAGTGAACCAGAAGGGTTTTTCCGATAATCGACAATGGTTTCATAGTCATGAGTAAATTCTTAATTCCAAATATTTTTCATTGAATTCAATTTCCACCCTCTGCCCTGGCGGGATTCGAACCCAAGTCCTCACAACATTAGCTTTGGTGGGATAATCGCAATTGAGAGAACTGATTCAATCTCAGAAAAGTATTCAAATAAATGATCGGCGTGTAAACCTGCTTTTTACCTGCTAATGGGAAAAGGATTTGTTAATAGCATTTCTGCTGAGAGCATAGTTTCTACACTTTAGAGGTTTGTTGAATCACACCAGGATTGATGATATCTTGGTTGCCTTAAATCGGACCCCAGCCAATGAAGACAAAAAGGATTAGAATGAAAGCCATGTTGTGATCAGTTATATAATTACACAAGCCCATCTACTTGCTGAAGATATGGTTCGATTGCTGAGGAAGATCTGGAGTGTCCTTTGGTTTGCAGCATGTCTTGAATGGCCATGATGTGGAATACTCTGCCTAACATTGCACAGATTTGGACCCGACAGGAGGAACAAGACACAGAGTATCAATTGTTTGTTGACTGTTCTGAAGAGCAAAGAGATGAGAATGGGAAGGGAGAAAAGGAGAAGGTGATAAGAGCAAGGCAGCCCTTAACACTATGCTTCCATTGGGATTGCCAGCTTGATATTGAGGGATTGGATTTCTTCCAGTTGTGGTGTATCTCAGAACTGACTTACAGTATCTGCAGTATCTAACATATATCAACCAATGGCATTCTGCATCATGAGGCAACCTGGAATAGTGGTGAGCCTCTGAGTTGGCTCACTGTTTCTATCTAACAAGCGAGAATGAAGTGAATTCCCCTTTCTCTGCGATAAATATACAAAGTCTTAGTGATATTCTTTATGCCACAGCAAACTGACATGTGTTGCAAATATCATCTGCTTCAGCCTGGAAAGAACCAGGCGCATAAAGGCTCATGGTCCCCTTCGCAGCCACTGGCAATACTGAGGCTGTGGTTTAGATAGTTGATTCAGTGAGCACTTCATTAGCAAAGCAGAAATATCTTAAATAGTTTTCCTTACTGTGGTTGAGGTAGGAGAATTATTCCCTGAAGACCATGGGCAGATATGGCTTTGTGCTGACATCATTACCTCCTTCGCCTCTCTTTTCAAGCAGTGTGTCCTCCTTGTGTTGGTATGGGTTAATATCTCTGTCATGAAGAAGGTAGGCTTATAAATGCCTGCATTTATGTCAGAGAGCAAGTGATCTGAGAAGAATACTTGAAGTTCGAACCAACACCATCAGCACCTGCCACATCACTTCCTATTGACTTCAGCAAGTTTAAATAGCAGCAGAAATCACCAAACACTTCTATAAACTCAGTAAAAAAACAGTCAACTATTGGCTGAAAGTGGTTGATGAATGCTTTAAATAACAGTGCTGAAGAGTATCTTTCTTGTTGCTGAAGGCATACTCAGCTTTGTGAGGTTGGCAGTACCTGAAGAATTAAGCTCCAAAACAGTGCCACAGGAGTCAAATCAGAGTGACACCATGGCCTACCTGTCCTGCATACTTCCAATAAGCTTTCTACAACTACATTAATGCTCTTACTGAAATCAAACCCAATATGCTCAATACTAGAAGCGCGAAAATGTGTCTAGGACACTATTTTGAGCCTGGTATTTCTCAAACTACAGGCACTGCTCAACTGAAATTTGTGATGAATGGATCCAAAATCAAAATCAACTTCTCACCATTTTGCAGGATTCTGCGCCAGACTACCTCTTAATAATATTAGATTTTGGGTCACGACAAAACAGATGTTGGATACACTTTATGTACAGTGAATAGATGAATCTGCTAACATTGCCAGTTGTATATTCAAAATTACAAACTTGATGAGAAAAAGAATGCCATGACAGGAATAGATCAGCAAGAATAATGGAATGTATACAATTCAACACCAACATGCATTTATATATTGACTTTAACATAGTAAAATGACCCAAAATATTTCACAAGAGAGTAGTCAGACAAAAATTGAGCCAAATAAATAGATGTTAGAACAGATGAGAAAAAGCTTAGTGAATGAAGTAAAAATAAGATAGGTCTTAACAAAGGAGAAAGAATTTCAATTGCTTCAAGAACTATACAGCTGAACATATAACCACAAATGTATAAAGGTACAATAGATCACAGTCAAAGAAATATACTCTTCCCTGATGTTGTCTGGCTACTGGAAGTTACAGAAACAAGGAAGGACAAGGCGAGACTATGGAGGAATCGAATGCAAGGATAATAATTCTAAGATGGCAAGGAAATGGGAACCATTGGCAGTCATACAGCAGAAAGATAATGGCTGAATGGGGACTTGGTGTGAGTTAAGATAAGGGCTGCAGAGTTTTGGGTGAGCTAAAGTTTACAGAGGTTGGAGGTTAGCCAGGAGAATATTGGAATATTTGAGTCTGGGAGTAACAGAAGGCTCGAGGGGCCACATGGCCAGTTCTGCTGCTAATGCTTATGTTCTCATATTCTGATATTAAAGTATGGAGAAGAGTTTCAACGCCAAATAGGCTGAGGTGAGATTTGACTGAGGGTATTATTTATAGTTTAGTTCCAAACTTGATAGATGAGGAACACACAACTGTATCGCAGCAGAGTACTCATAAGAAACTTTGAGAAAACCACCAAAACATCTGAAGTACAATGAGGATTATGACAAATGGCAAGTGTTTGATAATACTGGCAGCAGATATGACAGCTCAAAATGGCAACTCAATAACGTTCCAGAGCAAAGTTTCTGTCTGCAGCCAGACCTGTCAACACAGCATAGATCTGTCACCTCATAAAGACATGCAAGTGCACAGATTGACAGGCGGTCAGTTTTGATCACTGATTGTACCATTGCTACTGAGTGAAAAGTGGCTGCAATGGAATTTGTACAATCTGGGTCAGTCTATTAGTCTATTGACAGGAATCTTTTCTTCAATCTATAAAATTTGAAAGTTACAAGCACAAATGAATTGCAACAGTCATTTGTAAATAAAAAAGTCACTACGTTTCTCCATTTTATAACAAACAACATGCTGGCAACAGTCAGCAGGTCAGGAAGATGCTGTGGAGAGAGATGCAAATGGTCAATAATCTTATCAGTGCTTATTGATGACAAAGCAAGATTGATTTTGACTTGGGTTCTCTGAGACTTGAAATATGTGAAGATAAAGCATTTCATTTCCAAAAGTCCTTATGACGATGATTTCATACTTGTGCTGAGGGAGAGCTTTCCAATATGAGTTATGTCTTTTGTTTCTGATCCAGGAGTAATAATAATCCTTTTTTTTTGGTTTATTAATACTATCATCCCATGTGAAATCCGGAGTTGGCAAGCCAATTATTTGGAACTTCCAATGTTTGATTTGGCAAATAAATGACATGAAACTTATATACATCTAAAAAAGTTATATTTGTATGTTTTGATTTTGTTAAAGTGAAATTTTACTCGTTGACGGCCAATCTAGTAAACAATGTCAAAAATAAACCATGGTTGATAACTCTTGGATGAAGGTCGGGCTATCCCAACAGCCCCATCTTGTTCAGTTTTTCAAGTCCAAGACCCATTTAGGAAATGGCCCCCTCAAGACGAGGGACTCCCTTTCCCAAGATATGATTTAGTTACCTCTTTCAATTTTATGCCTATGGTAACCTTCACCAGATGCAGGGAAGAAAGTTAGGCATTCAGGCAGTATGAGTGGCATGAATAAGTGTTAATATTAACAAGCAACCACAACCTTTGGGCCCTCCTCATATTAAGGAACCCAAAAGCCAGTAACTGGTACTTTCCAATTCAATAAGTAAAACAACACATGAAGAATACCCTCCACACACTTTAGCAGCTCTACAATCATATCAACAAACAAAATAGGAGCAAAAGTGGACCATTCGGCTCTTCAATAAAATCATAGTTGATCTATTTGTTTTTCAAATTTCGCTTTCCCTCCATCCCCAAATAATCTTTAATTCTCTTGCCTAACAAGAGTCTTTCTATCTCCACCTTAAAATATTCCATGATCCCACCTCCATCCCCTTCTAAGGTAGATTTCCAAATCTCACAGCACTCTGAGAGAAAAAGATTCTTCTCATCTCTGCCCTAAAAAGGCAACTGCTAATTTTAAAATCATGCCCCTTAGTTTTGTGCCCCTTAGTTTTAGACTCAGCTACAAGGGGAAACAGCCTTTCCACATCCATCATTCAGAATCTTATAAACGTCAAACAAATCATTCTTCTAAACAATTGCAGTGTCTAACCTTTCCTCATAAGTCACTTACTTCAAGGATCAGATCTATAGCAGAGTCCTTTGACAAACATAAAACATTATTGGTGATGGAATGTTACCAAGTAAGTTTTTGGAGATTCGGAACAGAGACCCAGTTTCTCTGAATTCTCTCTATACAAGGCAAAGAAATTAACCTTTCAGTTAATAACTCTAAGTCGAGGTTTTATATCACGATTGTGATGCATCCTTTGGTTCATTGTGAGGAATGATCCGATTGCCCTTGAAGGAGTTTGTTCCTTAGACCTGCAACAGTGAGAATAATATGAGTAAGTGTGACAAATGAAACTTAGCATTTCAAATGGTGTCATTGTTAACTATGTAATATATTCAGAGAGGCTAGGAGCTGGTTGAGTTGGTTTTATTCATGCACATCTGTCTTTTGACTCAGGAGGTCTCATTTCCTCCTGCTTTGTCAGGAACACAGCCAAAGAAAGAAACAGAATGGTGCCTGGAATTTCCCTAGGCCATGCAGGAAGAGGCCAACTAGGGTCAGCTGTCTTCTCAGATATAACACACCTGAGGTGCACAGCCTCCAGTGAGTGCTTGTGGACACCCAAAGAGGAATACCTTTCTTATTTTTAAAAAGAATATCTGGCAATGTTTTAAATACATTTCCTTGTACCTCCTGGATCAGATAATGAAGGAAATATGAATTTAACGTATAATTTTTACAAATACTTGAGAATATACAGAAAACTTTCCCAAGAGAATCTTCCTCTGATAATCATATTACGACCTGAAGTAAATGAAGATGGATTTTCCTGTCCCTGTTGAATCCTCACATCACTAAGAATGAATATGAAAAACATACAAAGGTATGAATTCAGAGCAGGAGTGGGCTACTCAGCCCCTCAAGCCCATTCGGTCATTCAATAAGATCATGGCTGATCTGACTGTAAATTCAACTCCACATTCCCGCTGATCCCCGATAACATTTCATCCCTTTGCTTATCAGGAATTGAAACATATGAATGGTACTTATTCTCTCCATTGTCATGACATGCCACAGAATTATTTTCTTTTATCCTTTGATGGGCTGTGACCATCAATGGTAATGCCAGCATTTGTTGCCCATGTCTAGTTGCTCTTGAACTGAGTGGCTTGCTAGGACATTTCAGACGGCACTTAAGAGTAAATCATATTGCGTCTGCAGTCATATATAGGCCAGACCAAGTAAGGATGGCAGATTCCCTAAAGGGCATTACTGAATCAGATGGGATTTTACAACAACAGTTGTAATGGTCGCCATCACTGAGACTAGCTTTATAGTTCAGATTTATTAATCAAACTTAAATTTCACAGCTACTATGATGAAATTTGAACCTGTCAACCCAAAATATTAGCCTGGACAGCTGGAGTATCAGTCCACTAACACTACCACTGTGCTACCATCTCCCTTCAAGATTTTGGCATCTTGAGGATACTTATGGTGAATGGAAGGGTTAAATTCAGTGAAGGATCCTGCTTTTTCCCAAAGTAATGTGTTCCAGTTTAAAAATGGTTGCATTGTATTCAGCTGGTTCCAAATGGGCAGAGATTGTCTGCAGAGATACACAGCTGACTATAGCTATTTTCATGAGCCAGGCAATAGTGCCTTGGACTTACATTCAGTCACTCAGTCAGTTGTCCAGATTCCTAAAAATAAAACAGTTGTACAATTGAAATGAATAGCTTTGTTTTCTGTGGCGCCATAGTTAGCCAGCTCAACTTGTTATTGTAACACTGTCTCCTAACTTTAGTTTCACTATCTGATTAAAGTGTTAACCTCTTAGCCTTGATGCACCACCATACTCAAGTTAACTCACAGTGCACTATTAATTTACTACACATTATCCCAAAGTCTCCATTTACCTAGCTCCAGTTTGCTCATTCTGGAACTTCATAAGGTATTTAAAGATAACTGATCAGAAAGCAACCGGTTCAGTTCTGAAACATACAGTAAGGAACAAGAAAGTTCATGTAAATAAAGAAGGAATTTTGTATTGGTTTAAGGTAAAAACTATCATACATTTTATAGATGCACAATGCACAGAAGGTGGCCATTTATCCCATTGTGACTATCCCAGCTCATTGAAAGATCTATTCAAATAGTGCAACTATCCCTGTTTCCCACATAGCTTCACAAAATTTATATATTTTATTTCCCTTTGAAAGTTACTGTTGAAGCTGTTTTCACCACTCTTCCAGGCAGCACGTATAGGATTGTACCAAATTACATCTTAAAGAAAATGCTCCCAGCTTTTCTAGTCTCTCCAGATAGCTGAATTTCTTCATCCATTTACAGAGATTCTAGTAAACTTCATCTGCACCTTCTCCATAGCCCTTCCTAAAGTGTGGTGCCAAGAAATAGAAAAAAATAGGTCAGCTGAGATTTTTTTTCAATACCTTAACCCTAGTTCTGATTTTAAAATGTTGCCCCTTTGTTCTGGAGTTCCCGGCATAGGGAAATGGTTTCTTTATATCTGTCCTTATTTTTAAACAAAATTCCATTAATTGCCAGTTGTACAATTAAACATACATGGAGTAGCAGAATTTAATCCTCTGTTTCAAGGGTAACAAAATCACACTGCTCTCTTGATGTTGTTAACCGTGAGAATAATCAAGATTGAATGGCAGGCCTTGAATGTACTTCTGACACGCAACACATTCAAGTGAGAAAAAGCAGCTCAGCTAAGAACACTTCATAAGTACCTTGTTGTGAAGCTCAGCATGCCACAGACCTCCTTTACACAGTGCCTAAGGGTCCTATGTCAATTTTCCAGCAATATAGTCAGTAAACTCTTTGCTGTGTCACTCCCTCTACTACTCCTGCTTTTCACAGTGTGTCAGCCAGGGTGGATAAAAGGTTGTCTGTCCATAGGTAGCTGGGCATTTGAAAATCATGTCTCAATATAGCCTCTGTTTGGTGTCCTGTCACTTGCTCTGTTCAAATGCTGGATATCTGTTTGGCCAGTGCTTAACCATCAATGAAAGGGGTATGGGAAGTATCCTACTCAAACCCCTGGCTTAGCAAGCCTCTCTGTACACAAGTTCAAAAAACAAAGCAAAATTTCTTAGGGTATTTTGCACTCAGCATAGAGATCACTTCTATCATGATGTAACAACGACTCTGTGAGTCCCACATTATGTGAGAAAAATTTTATTTTAATATTTTTGATGATATTGTGTTGGTTCATTGAAATGCAATGTGTGTGACTAATTTAATTAAGTTAGGGACAGAGTCTCTATGGAATTGAGACCATCAGACAGCTAGGTGTGAAAAGCAGACATTTGAAGTGAAAAGGACCACTTTGGATGTTCCACAAATAAACACAATATAGGTAGAAATCAGAGGATGAGTGAAGATTGGATTTTTGGTTACTAACTTTTAAAGGAAATTAAGAGGTTTTACAATCTGAGAAATGTCATAAGTAAACTTGGGAAAGTTTTATCTGGCCCAAAAGTCGGGCAATAGAGAACATGAAAGATTTTTCTATTTTGAAGACAGTTAATGCCAGAGATATTGCAAACAATGGTTTTAAAAATGGAAGAGGAAGAAAATACTTAGAAAAAGGATGAGAGCTGTGCTGAGGGGCTGTCCATATATGACCCTGGAGGATGCTCTCTGCTGGGCCAGAGTTATAAAAAGAAGCAAAGTGAAGCAACCTGCAACCACCCAGGAGAGTGCCTGTCATCTTCAGGAAGCAGGGTTTTGTTCTAAAGCTTTTGCAATTCTCCACAGCAGACTGAGAGTGCCCTATATCTTCCCAGTAATAGTGAGTGACTAGTATTAATATTACTGGAGTTTTATACATTCAGTATCTATAAGGACTCTTGCCCAAAGAGCTGTTTATTTCTCAGTCAAATTGAGTAGAAATTGACTGGAAAAATGTTCTGTAACACCAAGGTATAAATGTCATCTTGTGTCTTCAAGTTTTCCCATCCCACTGCAATGAATGGAGACTAGACTAGTTGCTGGATTCTCTGACTTCCACGCAACAGGAGCATGGTGTGAACAGCAAGTAAGATCACGCCCAATGTTATAATTCACAATTTAAAATCTCCAAAGTGTTATTGGAATTTGTGATTCCTTACTTCCTGACTGACCTCAGGTACCAAAGTCTAACTGATAATAACTAAGGCCAGAAAGTCAGATGGGCAGCTTGTGGCAAGTGAAGGTCCAGACTTCTGAAAAATGTACCCTAATCAATCAAAGGACACAGAAGGTAACAGACAATAATTCTTGCCTTTTACTATTGCAACTAAGTTAAATATGGTGGTAGAATTACTCAGGATGTTACCCTATCCCTTGATGGGATTGGTAGTTTAATAAGAAAATGATTTGTGGTCCACTAAAAGGATTCTTCCATCACTCTGTATATTGTATTGTAAGTGACCGTGTTGAGGTTAGTGTTTATACATAAACTATTCCCAGCAATGCCATAAATGATTATTTTCAATATTTGCCAAGGTTGTGTGACTCCAAAGCTCTTTGATTCTATGCTTATTATCTCTTGCAGATCGTTTAACTGCCCTGAAAAGCAGGCTGAGATTCCATTATTTTATGAGAGCACAGCTGGCTAACAGTAACAGTGCTGAAATGGTTGACTGCTGAGCCTTGAATCACTGAGGAACCTCCCAAAGTTAATGGAGTCTGAAACACACTCATCAAAAAGTAGCTGGAAGCGCTCCAAATATGTCCTTCTATAATCATCTAAATTTAGGGCATTCACAAAGGCTGTTAAGAAATGGGACCGCCTCATTGAAATATATCCAACATTTATTATTTGCAATCATGCCCATCTTGCACAGTCTGCCTGTTAAGTAAATGGTTCTGTGTAAACATTTCAACAGTTTTATAGATTGCACGCACTGCCACTTTACAAATAATTTGCCTTTTGTCAAGATTCACATAATTCTCCAAGTTTGAGTTCCAGATTAAATAAGGATAATCTATTACTTGTCCTTTTGCCCACTTGGTTTCAGAAACAACCCATCATTGGTGAAACACTAGAACTATTTGCAAGTATCATTGAAACTTTTCAAGGCTCATTTCTCCCATAGGAGCAGCTTGTTTTCTAATTGTCAGACAATGTGAAAATGAATGACTTCTAATTTAGAGATACTGTATTAGGAAAACAAGAGCAAGCATGAGTAGTCGGATTCGACTGCTCCTTTTAATCTGCAGAGCTTTTCATAACACGAGCTGTTGTCTACAATTTAAAAGACAAGCGTGATGCTTTCCAGAAGCCAGAACTACATTTCTTCCAGGACTACATTAAAAAAGGAATTTCAGCATTGCCCAATGCGAGATGCGGAGCTTCATGCTATACCACTAATTCATGGAACACTATATTAGAGCTAAATTGGTCAACAGCACTGTTACCTGCCATATTCAAGATATTCTTTCTACAGGTCATTTGATCTGAATTCCTTTTCCAGTCCAATTTAGAAAGACTATCCAATTTATGCAAGAATTCAACAACCCTTTCAAATCATTAGTCATAACCCTCAGCACAATATTTAGTTTTTTAGAAAAAAAACTCTATTCCAGGTTTAGTAGGTCAGTGTAGTTAGCCCTTAAGTCATTCATCTCATTTTCAATGTGAAATGAGTGGATCCTATATATGATAAATAATAAAGATCTATTAGAATTAGTAGTTTAAAATTAATTTAAACCAGAACTGGAAACTTAATAAGTGAAAGTATTTCTGATTCATCCCACTATAATGTTTTGTGTGGCTAAGTTTTCAGAATCATAAGATTTTACAATGCAGGAGGCAACACAGACCATCCTGCTCCTGCCAACCACTTGAAGGTGCTATATAATTTTCCATGTGCCTGCTGTTACCCCATATCCCTATTTTCTTTTTGTATTATTTGTCTATATTTATAAAATGCCACAATTGAAGAATTAGAATTTTTAGTTATTATCATTCTTGAGTACCAATAGGATGTGCTAAGTCATATTATTATTCTCCAGAATGTCATTGCTAGGTTTCTAAAAATTGAAGCTACATACTCACAATTTCATTTTCTCTCCTTCTGTTCTTTACTAAATGCTCCTTAGCTCCTCTCCTGATTCCTTCTTTAACTTTCTCCTCTCTACAAATTTTTAAGTGAATACTCAATATAAATTAAGGGCTTCTGAAAATAGGATAGATAGGAAAATGTGTACCAACGTTATAGATAGAGAATCAAATTCAAGCTTCAGCTGGCTTCATTCAACTCGCCTGCATTTTTTCTTCCCCAGAGTTAATAACCCATGAATTTATTTAGTCAGAAATGATTTTTAAAAATTAGATGTGATCTCACTGTGCCTATTGACCAGACCAGCTTCATATTGTTTTGCTAAACATATTGCTTTGGAATAAAGGTTAATGATGCTGAATGACCCCTGGTCAGCACGATGCAAAAAAAGCTCTTTCCTTTCACATGGGATGCCAGATGCGTTCAGTGCATTCCAGTGATTTCCATCTTCCCATTCTATCGAGATATTAGAAACCGGTAGGGCATTGCCTGTGACTGTGTGGGGAGAGGTGGTCATTTCAAGTAACTGCAAATGACAAGAGGCTCCAAGAATAACCGCATCCTTAGGAAGCATTTACTTCAAGAACTGGTTTCCGTGCACTTTTTGTTGGAGACGTTTCTTTTACTATGTTCATTTGACAGTTTAAAGACAAATTCCTGTGAACTTTCAAGGGAAACAATACAAAGGGAGGTATTTCCTTGTAACGTATTCGGCCACACAATGTTAAAAAAAAAGTTCAATATCCCACTTGCTAGAGGAAACCATAAATCGTTGCACTTGTTGGTGGTCCGCTGGAGACCCACCACGATCAGAGTTATTCTGAATGGAGACAAATTTATTCTTTAAAACTGCTCATTACTTTACCCTAAAATCGGCATTGAGATATACCATAACCATTAATGCAAATAAAACTGTGACATCAAATTTGAAATCAAGAACTAGTTTCTTTCTAATTTACTCACCAATGTTTGTGGAATGCCTCATTATTTTTGACACAAGCAAATCAAGAGAGGGGATGAGAGATAAGTAATGAATTTATCAAACCACTGTTCTGCCAGGTGTACTTCTTTGTGTTTATTCCTAATAACTGTCCATGAATATATAAAATCATATATTTAGGCTGTGAATCCTGGAGAAATTTAAGCACTGATTTGGTTCAGAAATATAAGCTCGATATACCTCAGAGTCTACTGTTGGCCTAAACCTTGCAGTCTCTGGATTGTCAGAGACCAGATGCACAACGCAAGATGTGTGTTGGCACTCTGTAGAAGCCTTGATGTGCCGATCTCCATGTGACGTGCCAGGAAGTTTCATCTTCTGATGAGTAATGCCCCTATTTTTGGGACCCTACATGAATGCCTTTGAATTAGAGACTGAGACTGCAGGCAGTTCCATGATATTTACCCAGGAAATGTTAGACTCAAATGTTATGGGGGCACCTCAGAATGAGTCCAAGAGTTGGATCTGAAACACTCCCAGTTTCAAGCTACGCAGCACTTAGAATCAAAATGGTAAAATAGTGCCCTGAGAATTTTTTTGGGAAAATTAGTCTAACATTATGTTAACAACTAAACCCTCAAATACTTGTGGTCCCAGCTACCCCCAATGACCCTCCTACTACCCTCCCTATTTGACCTGACACAACTACCTTTTCCACCCTCCTGCTGATCTTCCAATTATCTTGGACCACCTGGTCCGGTTCAAACCATCTATACCACCCCTCCAACCACCTGATTACCGCATTCACCTCCTAACTACACCTCTCGATTCCACAACCATATCCCTAACCCAACTACAGTTACCCTTCCAACTTGCTTCACTCCAGACTACCCAGGGGCGTCGGAGGGCTGCACTGCAGGGATTGTGGGCTAGCCAGCAATCAAGCTGGCCACCAAACCAGAGGCTGACAGTTTGGAGTTACTGTGCATGCACAAAGACCTGCTGGTTTCAGCCTCCCAGATAAGAATAAGCCCCGACCCTTGAAATCTAATGATATCCATGCTGGTGGCATCTGCATTGCACAGAATGTGGGAGATTCTAGTCTGAATTGCCACTGAATAAACCCGCATGAATTATTCCAATTTTCCCATGAATTCAACACTTGGGGCCCAATTTTATAACCAAGTTGCACCCATTTTCGGATAAAGTCAAGCATGATGTGAGTAGCATGATCCACGTCTGCGTTGGCATCGGGTCTCTTTTACTAAGGCTCAAAAATGGCCATGATCAACACTGTGCCCAAGGCTAAGATCAAGTGTAGTATCAACATGCTGCACTTGCTTGAAGTCATTAGGTTACATTTCAGCTTCATTTGAAGCAATTTTTTAATTTCGGCCTTTTGGCCAAGATGCAAATTAGATCAAGCCTTTGAGGAGGAGCTATACCTACTCCAATCAGCTTGGATCATGTAGATCAAGCCCAAGACAGGTGGTGAGAGCCCTGTTTCGTCACCTTGGATCGGGAATGTCTCAACTTTTTGGGACTCTGAATTGGCTTTAATTTGACTTGATTGGAATAAAGTTGCAAAAACAAAATTAATCACAATGGCAATCTGAGCAATAACAGCATGCAGTAATTTTTGAGGCATGTATATAGTTTTAAGTCTTGAAATGAAATAACTGTAATTTGTATAAAACTGTAAAAATGTTTTATTCTGCACTGTTTGCAATTTATTGACATGTAGACTTGGAATGTTTTAATTGAGATTTTTATGAATAAAGTATATTTTTGAAAAAAAATTGATGACAATGGCAATTTAAATGCATTTAAATGCATTTCAATTGACTTAGTGGGCTGCGTGGCCAACTTTATTGGCACTTTCTCCTTTACCACTGCGTTCACCCATCCAGAACTGGCACGAAACAGACATACTCCATGATAGTCTGATACGGGCGTTCTATCAGTGAGGGTAAGTGGGGAGGTAAGTGTCTCTCTGCTGCTTATGGGGATCTTCTTGTCGCTGCCATTTTGTTTCTTGAGTCATTGGGGGTTCTGTGAGTGTATGGAGAGAAAAGAGGTCTGTTGCCATTCTGCCTGAGATCAGTAGTGGGGGTAAGGGCAGGTGGGGGGGGGGGTGGATGCAGGTTGCTGCACTTTGCTTGAGATCGATGGGAGAAGTGGGGCAGGGACACATAAACGGTCTAGATGGCGATGGTGTGGGGATGAGGGAATCAGTAATGTATGTGGGGGCCATTATCCGGGCTGGGAAGATGTGGCAGGACACCGGCATTCTATCATTTCTTTTTTGTGCATGCGCATTTGTAGGCTCTGATTGGAGCTGCAGGGATTAGAGTGTGTTTATGCTTGTGCAATGCAATTCAAAACCACTAATATTTTTGCAGGCAGAGTGCCTCAGAATGAGTCCAAAAGTTGGATCTGAAACACTCCCAGTTTCAAGCTAAGTGATACTTGGAATTAAAATGGTAAAATAGTGCCCTGAGGAATTTTTTGGGAAAATTATTCCCTTACTGTCACAGTGCAAAACTCTGATAGTGCAAAATTCCAACAATGCAATAACTCGACATTGCAAAACTCTGATAGCATGAAACTCCAACAATGCAACACTCTGACAGTACAAGACACCAACAGTCTGACAATGGAATATTCTGACAACACAACACTTTGACAGTGCAAAACTCTATTAGTGCAGCACTCTGACAGTGTAATACTCTTGACATTGCAACACTCTGACAGTGCAACACCCTGACAGTGCAACACCCTGACAGTGCTAAACTCTGACACTGTAAAATCTGACAGTGCAATGTTCTGGAAATGGAACATTCTGACAGTTCAAAACTCTGGCAGTGGAACACTGACAATGCAAAACTCTGAGAGTGCAAAACTCTGACATTGCAGCACTCTGCTTGTGCAATACTCTGACAGCATAACTTCTGAAAGTGCAACAATCTGACAGCGCAACACTCTGAAAGTGCAACAATCTGACAGTGCAACACTCTGACAGTGCAACACTCTAAAAGTGCAACAATTTGACAGTGCAATACTCTGACAGTGCAATACTCTAAAAGTGCAACAATCTGACAGTGCAATACTCTGACAGTGCAATACTCTAAAAGTGCAACAATCTGACAGTGCAATACTCTGACAGTGCAATACTCTAAAAGTGCAACAATCTGACAATGCAATACTCTGACAGTGCAATACTCTAAAAGTGCAACAATCTGACAGTGCAATACGCTAAAAGTGCAACAATCTGACAGTGCAATACGCTAAAAGTGCAACAATCTGACAGTGCAACACTCTAAAAGTGCAACAATCTGACGGTGCAATACTCTGACAGTGCAATACTCTAAAAGTGAAACAATCTGACAGTGCAATACGCTAAAAGTGCAACAATCTGACAGTGCAACACTCTGACAGTGCAACACTCTGACAGTGCAATACTCTAAAAGTGCAACAATCTGACAGTGCAATACTCTAAAAGTGCAACAATCTGACAGTGCAATACTCTGACAGTGCAACACTCTGAGAGTGCAACACTCTGACATTGCAACACTCTTGAGAGTTCAATACTATGACAGTGCAAAACTCTGACAGTGGAATATTCTGATAGTGCAATGCTCTGACAGTGGAACATTGACAGTGTAACATGTGACAGTGGAACATTCTGATAGTGCAACACTCTGGCAGTGGAACACTGACAGCGCAATACTCCAACAGTGGAACACTCTGACAGTGCAACAGTCTGACAGTGGAACAGTCTGACAGTGGAACACTCTGATAGTGCAACACTCTGATAGTGGAACACTGACAGCGCAAGTCTGACAGTGGAACACTCTGACAGTGGAACACTCTGACAGTGCAACAGTCTGACAGTGAAACACTCTGACAGTGGAACACTCTGACAGTGGAACACTGACAGTGCAACAGTCTGACAGTGAAACACTCTGACAGTGGAACACTCTGACAGTGGAACACTGACAGTGCAACAGTCTGACAGTGAAACACTCTGACAGTGGAACACTGACAGTGCAACAGTCTGACAGTGAAACACTCTGACAGTGGAACACTCTGACAGTGGAACACTGACAGTGCAACAGTCTGACAGTGAAACACTCTGACAGTGGAACACTCTGACAGTGCAATACTCTAAAAGTGCAACAATCTGACAGTGAAACACTCTGACAGTGAAACACTCTGATAGTGGAACACTCTGATAGAGCAACGCTCTGACATTGGAACACTGACAGTGGAACACTCTAACAGTGGAACACTCTGATAGTGCAACACTCTGACAGTGGCGATGCCGGCAGCGGACTGGGGTAAACACAGTAGTCATAATGCTATAATATATATGATACAACGATAATAAACCTAGTGTTGTCAGACTTCTTACAGTTCAACAGTCTGACAGTGCAACACTCCCACAGTGCAATACCCTGACAGTGCAACACTACAACAGTGTAACACTCTGACAGTACAACATTCTGACAGTGCAATTTAGATGGTAAAAATGGCAGACTGACTTTACAGTACAGCAAGGCAATATTACTGGTTCCACAATCTAGAAATGCATGTCACATTAACTCCCACCTCTTCTCACTATCTTTGGCATGGTGTGTATATCAAAGAACAAAGAAGAAGAACAAAGAACAAAAACAGCATGGGAAACAGGCCCTTCGGCCCAACGAGCCCGGCCACCACCTCGATATTCCCACTTCTACCCGTGATCCCTGTCTATGTTTATGGATTGAAACCAAATTTGAGAAAATTTGGGGAGAATTTGTTTTGCCAATTAGCCTAAGAGCACATCTTTGGGATGTGGGAGGAAACCGGAGCACCCGGAGAAAACCCACGCAAGCACGGGGAGAATGCGCAAACTCCCACAGACACAGGCCCAATCCATGTATCTGCACAGCACAGCGATAGTCACTGAGCTGTCGTGTTGCCCATCAAATGGTCCAGGTCAAGTGTACACTAACGACGTGAAGCACTAGGATACTCTCAAAAAAAAATCCAAGAGCAGCCCTCTTACGACCCATCGTGTATATACCCCTTGTTAGACAACAAAGTGGACCAAAGTACCTGTAGGATAAAAACAAGTACATCAATATCATCGACTATTTATACACTTCTTAGGGTGTCTCAAGGCGCATGATCCCTATTTTAAATCAGTTTTTTATATCCCTCCATTTCCATTCTGTTCATGTGCCTATCTAAGTATTTCTTAAATAACTCCAGAGTGCCTGCCTCCACCACTTTACTTGACAGCGCATCCCATACCCCACCACCCTCTGTGTGAAAAAACTCCCTCTAACATCCAAATTATACCTTACCCCCCTCACTCTAAGCCCGTGACCCCTCGTGCTATTTGAGTCCATCCTAGGAAAAAGCTTAATCCTGTTTACTCTGTTTATTATATTTCCTCTAAGTCTACGTCTTTCTAAGGAAAACGGTCCCAATTTGACTAAACTCTCCTCGTAACTCAGACCTTCCATATCAGGCAGCATCCTGGTAAACCTCCTCTGCACTCTCTCCAGTGTCTCCACATCCTTCCGGTGGAAGGATCAAGGCTACATTGGATTTGGTGCTGGGCAATGAGCCAGACCAGGTGTTAGGCTTGGAAGTTAGTGAACATTTTGGTGATAGTGACCACAATTCGGTTACGTTCACCTTAGTGATGGATAGGGATAGGCATGAAGCTGAGGGCAGTAGTTATAGCTGGGGGAAGGGTAATTATGAGGCCATCAGGAGAGAATTAGGGTGCATAGATTGGACTAGGAAACTACAGGGACTGGGAACATCTGGAATGTGGTGCTTATTCAAGGAGCAGCTGCTGCGAGTCCTTGATAAGTATGTCCCTGTCAGGCAGGGAGGAAATGGTCGAGTAAGAGAGCCTTGGTGTACGAAAAAAGTTGATTTGCTGGTTAAGAAGAAAAAGGAGGCTTATGTCAGGATGAGGCTTGAAGGCTCAGTTAGTGCAATGGATAGCTATAGATTAGCCAGGAAGGAGCTAAAAAGTGAATTGAGGAGAGCTAAGAGGGGACACGAGAAGATGTTGGCTGATAGGATTAAGGAGAATCCTAAAGCTTTCTTTCGATATGTTAAGAATAGAAGATTGGTTAGGGCAAGATTAGGGCCAGTCATAGACAGCAGTGGGAAGTTGTGCGTGGAGCCTGAAGAGATTGGTGAGGCACTGAATAAATATTTCTCTTCGGTATTCACGCAGAGTGCTGGAAATGTAGCTATGGAGAGCACTGAGGTACAGGGTTGCAAATTGGGAAGTATTGTAGTAGATAGGGAGGATGTGTTAGAAATTCTCGAGGGTTTGAAGTTGGATAAGTCCCCTGGGCCGGACGGGATTTACCCTAGGATTCTCTGGGAGGCAAGAGAGGAGATTGCAGAGCCTCTGGCTCTGATCTTCAGGTCCTCGTTGGTTACGGGTGTGGTTCCGGAGGACTGGAGGATAGCGAATGTGGTCCCATTGTTTAAGAAGGGGAAGAAGACCTTCCAGGGAATTATAGGCAGTAGTCTTACTTCTGTTGTGGGCAAGGTATTGGAGAGAATTATTAGGGATAGGATTTATAGTTATTTAGAGAGAAATGAATTGATTGGGGATAGTCAGCATGGTTTCGTGAAGGGTAGGTCATGCCTTTACTAACCTCATTGAGTTTTTTGAGAAAGTGACCAGAGAGGTGGATGGGGGTAAGGCGGTTGATGTAGTATATATGGACTTTAGTAAGGCGTTTGATAAGGTGGCCCATGGAAGACTTCTACAGAAAATGCAGATGTGTGGAATAGAGGGTGATTTAGCTAATTGGTTAGGAATTGGCTGGCAGATAGAAGACAGAGGGTGGTGGTTGATGGGAGATATTCATCGTGGAGTTCGGTGACGAGTGGTGTGCCTCAGGGGTCTGTTTTGGGGCCCCTGCTGTTTGTAATTTTTATAAATGATCTGGATGAGGGTATTGAGGGATGGATCAGTAAATTTGCAGATGACACTAAAGTCGGTGGAGTGGTAGATAGTGAAGAGAGGTGTTATAGTTTACAGAGTGACTTGGACAAGTTGCAGAGCTGGGCCGAGAGGTGGCAAATGGAGTTTAATGTGGAAAAGTGTGAGGTAATGCACTTTGGCAGTAACAATAAATGTGTAGAGTATAGGGCTAATGGTAGGGCTCTTAATAGTGTTGAGGAACAGAAGGATCTTGGTGTATGTGTCAATAGATCGCTGAAAGTAGGCAGTCAAGTGGATACAGTTGTTAAGAAGGCATAT